>JAVIWC010009095.1:0-600000 GCA_031894815.1 Creontiades dilutus | reverse complement strand
ACGATGATATTCATCGAGATTTGAGGATGGAGACAGTCTATGAAATTATTGCAAAATACGCAAGGAAGCATGAACATCGCCTCGACAAACACGTGAACCCGGAGATGTTCTACGTTTTGGACAACGAAGGTGAAATCCGACGTCTCAAGCGAAACAAACCACTGGATTTAGTTGTGCTGCGTGAATAGAAGTGCAATCGAACTCAGTGCTAATTAATTGAGCTAAATAATAAAGGGCTAGATTTTGCTGTAAACCTACCCTGAATTGTGTTATTCACCTATTTATTTTTAACCTGCGTAGCAGGGCCATTAAACTAGTCTTGAATAAAAACGGAGTAAGATAGAACGTTGTCTATATTTCCAGGAAAGTAAAGAGTTACGCAGTTGAATCGATTTCGACGGTCAGGTCATCATCAGTAACAATCATGAACTATCATGTTTATCATGAACTATCTTGGTCCTTCTTAAGTACATCGTATGCGCTACACTTTAAGGAAGAAAATCCATCTTGAAGAAGTTAATATTTCAATCTGTGAGACCTTTACTGTGTGGTAGATATAAACACATGATTCAGTCCTAGTCGTAGTTAAGAATCGATCCCCTTGTAGAAGGGGTCCACTGGCTACCCTGTGATATACTCCTAATGACTCTTCAGGTTAAGATGTGGCTTCAACTAGAAATTAAAACGTTACACTTGGCAGGACGACATTCATTTCCAAAACTAACATGGTTCAATTAAAATTTGATCTCATTCCACGCTTCAACACTTTTTCTACACCTCTTCTATCCTAACGCCGGAATTCCTGGTACAGATTTAAAACCTACATGTAAGAAATCGTTTTCTAATGGCCTCCGGCGATAAAACATTTTTGTTTTAACCTCCTAGATAAGTAATGTGATGTGTTGTCGGGTTATTTGAGAGACCGGCCTCGCCTGAAATTAAGGGGATTGCATAACCTGTGAGATATAAACACACGAGTCCTCACAGACGTCCCATTCGGCTTTCTATAGAACTTGACCTCTAAATCTCCCTCCGGTTTTCCAACGTATCACTACGGGCCCGGAGCCACGCGCCTAATCTGACCCTCGCAGGTCAACGGCTCGCGAGTGAGAGCGTTTTAGTGTAATGAGAGAAACGCTCATACCAACTAAAGATGATAGATCGGGTCGACGTTTAACGAAATTTCGAATTACCAAATTAGGGTGGCATGGGGTAAAAGTGTAAACGGGGAAAATGTATTGAGGATTCATAGAATGGCGCCATACTAAGCTACAATTTCTATTTCTATTTCCACCAAGTGTACTCCAAGGTCCAATGCTACTTCTCCCAGGGTGCCCAGGGGGGTTCCAAAAAAAGTTGGTGGAAGGAGGGGGTAAAGTTGATTGAAACAGTGTTTAACGTGACGACATTCAAAAATATACATCACTAAAACGTAAATAATAATGAACCTAGTAATTAATTTAAATATGGTATGTTTTTCTATCTGAAAATGTATAAATGACAATGACAGAGCTCGAATATTGTCCGTGATTTTGGCGCCGGCACGCGGCATGGTTTTCAATACCTACATCTTCTTTTAGTTTTAGAGAAAATCAGGGGTGCTTACGAGTATTCTTTACATTTTTGTTTTGGAAAGGGGGTACCAACTTACATGGGGGGCTAGTTTGGGGGGAGGGGGGGGGGGGTGCGTCATGACGCTTAGGAGGGGTGGGCACCCCTGACTTATCATGGAAAATTACGGTTCGGGACACCCGCAGAGAACAGTTGGTGACGTTTTTCTGAGGCAGTCCGTGTTCCACTCCCTACGGGAATTCACCATACTAGCATCTCTCTGGCAGATTTTTTTGCTTACTACTTAAAAAACCTGTTTTTAAATTAGTTGCTTAAGAAATTGGCAAAGTTTTGATTCGAAATCTCCATTCCTTTTCAAGATTATTAATAATACACACATTCATCCATGGAATTTCCAATGTCGGGGCAAAAGTGTACGGTTATTGTGGGGCAATCGTGTTGCAAATCCTACATATTTCCCCTGCCCCTACACATTTCCCCTCCTCTAAAATTGAAGGTTAAAAGTGATTCGATGTTTTATTTTTAGATGGTAAAGAATTCGAAATTACAAGCCTAAGCTACTACATCAATACACGGAAAATATACGTATTCAATTTTTTATATCCGGATCAATGGGCAACAAGGAAAAGTAAAAAGTTCTGTTCGAGGTCTTTCAACTGTTATTCCCCCAGAGAAAGTGCATGCGCTTCTTGTAGGGTTGAAAACCCCTGAAATGAAGTTCAAGAAGTTGACCATTTGTAGTGCACGATGGATTGGATACGCCATTCAAAATTGACCTCCCTGGTGCAAATGGGTTCTTCCCTTCAAAGAACGCCATCGTTTATCGATCAAAAAGCCTGAACTGGTCGAGCCTGCTTGCCATGGCAAAGTCAGCGTGGACAATGTCCAGTGAACATGCCTGAAGACGACGATGTAAACCCATATCAAAAGTTGGTGTGTGTTTCAAAACACTTAGATTTTGAAAATCAAATTTACAAAAAAATATGTCCAACCATCTGAAGCTTTACTTCAAAACTACTGGGCCGAAGTCCTACATCGATCCGGGATGAACCACTATCTCGGCGTCTTGATCAATTAATCTTAACGGTTAGTATTCTAGGGTAGAACATTTCTAAGGTTAATTTAACCCACGAGTATTTAATACTGAAAAATCTGAATCTTGAAGACTTTTGATGTAAGACGGTACCTAGTTCTGTTTGTTCGATTCTTATAGAAATTAGTTCGTTTTGAAATATGGAAAGGGTTGCATTGTTTAGTTTTATGTATCTCTCTTTTTGGTCGGAGAGAACAACGTTGATAAATCGGTAAGTGGCATAATGGTGTGACATGAATGTTTTCGTATACATGTAGTTCTGCTTAAGTCAGAGTGCAGAGGATATGTGCTATTGGGTTTTATCTGATTCATCAACAGGTAATACAGAATTTCGCTACGCCTCCATTCCTCATTACTGTTTTTTCCCCCACATAATTAACTTTTTTCTGAGAGGACTTGTAGCTGATCGATAAACCGCAGAGCAAAGAATAATTTGAGCCGGTTTCCCAATGAAACATAATTTTGGTAATCGGACGACAAACGGAACGTATGGGTTTTGCGAAATTTGGCTTTATTGTAGAACACCAAATGCTTTCCACTTTTGCCGGTAATAAACGTCGAAACTGAGCCACTGGTCGACATTGTACCGATGGAATCGCTACAACATACGCAGAACTGACGAGGCAGTGATGGCGGGCATTAATCTTGCAAATTTGTTTGACCTGTGATCGAGTACGTCATCGAGATCTTGGGCGCCAAAGACTACTCCGTTTCCCACATATTGAATTCTCTAATTTTACACTAAATTATATGGCGAATAGTAATTTTAAAAGCGTTAAGAATTCAGAATTCATTTTACAGGATGTAGGTGTAAAAGAGGGGGTTGTACTAAACTTTACATGATGTGAAGTAAATGGAGCAGACGGCGGGACTAGGGAGCCCCCAGTGACAGGAAGTTCAGTCCTCAATTATCCTGAATACGTTACGCACGGGGTCACAAGCCAAAGGGCATTATCTCCTCCCAAGGACAGCCCTGTACAGCCCCACCTTGCCTCAATTATTCTCCTCTCCTTATTACTCCAACGCCCCAGACCATGTGCCATCCACAACTTCAGTAAAACAGTTCAAGTCTCGAATGGAACATTTTATTTCCGAGTCTACTTCCTACAGCTAACGAAAGCTATTTTCACTTTCGGAAGATGAAAATTTTGCTTTCTTTTATATCAACACTTCCAGTCGTATTTTACGTTTTAGACGAGTAGTTCGTAACCCAAGGTCCGTGGACCACTAGTGGTCTTCAAGATTGTTTGGGAAACTAAATAAACGACATCAAAACTAAGTAACGGTCGATTTCACCTAAGTCCTAAACAACGATTTGTACCTGTTCTTTTCGTCATTTTTGTTGGCATTCCGAATTTCTATTTTGCTGCGTTACTGTTCATTGTGGTTTAAATGCAGGAAATTGTGGAATATAAATATAGCATGAACTTTTGCAACACTCCTATTGTGCTATTGTTTTTTTGTGAGTTCTATATTTCATCAATGTTTTTTTGGCTTATTTGTGACACCAAAATTAGCTATAGAGCCTTAAATAGAGAATTGGTACTGGAGAAAGAGAATAATTCAGAATCTACTATATGGATTTCAAGCTCGACAATTTTGAATTCGTGAGATTAAAAATAATCATGTAATGGTCATTTCTCGTTCATTTCATTCTCTAGTTTCGATTTCAGAAAAATAGTGCGTAACGTGACAAAGTTGAAAGTGCGTGCCTATAAATAAAATACCTGAAATACCAGTTTCTTTGTAGAGTAATCACACGAGATATATACAGAAGGAAGAATATTCTTTACTAAACAAGACGCATTATCATTCCTTTTTCCCAAGACTCAGATTTCTGTTCAGGTTTGTGCTTACGTGAAGCCTCCGCTTCCCGTCCATGGCTAGGCGATATATAACAATAACAAGAGTGACAAACGAATTATAAACATGAACAACACTATTAACGAAAACTGAAAAAAAGGAGTAATAGAACAAAAAAGGGAATAGTGTGAAAATGGAAACGGTAATGATAACAATATCATATCGTTATCAACCACATTTTGCGGTCAAATGCCTCCTCCATATCTTAGCAATCTACGTTTAAACCTAAAATCCACGTTTTGTATCAACGTTCAAATCTTTGGATCCTTGAAACAATGATCTCCTTTAACCATGGTTAGGGATTAGGGTTTGATGGATAGATGAGTAATTGATTCATTCAAAAAATAAAATTGATACAAATAAGTACATATTCATACAATTTTGAGCTACTCTTTTTAGGTTACCTTCTCAACGATACGCTTGGCCCCCTGTTGCTGTGGAAGATCTGGGCAATTCACTCAAAGATTAAACTTGATGCGTTTTGGCATTTAAAACACTTTCATACACGTCTACCAAAAATACGTTTTGTATAGGTATATTAATACGATGTTTTATAATTGTTGGTGAAACCGGCCCTAAGAGAAGAAGGGAAAACACTACAGGAGTTCTAGATGAGTGAATGATGAATTTCCGTCAACCCACCGGAAACGTGTTATACACATCGTAGCTCACGATTTCGGTTTTTTAGGCCGTGTGACCGAATTTGGTTTATTATTCATTTTTTTGATTAATACGGTTATGGGTCATTGCAAAATGTCGGTCACATTCGGGTATCGGCTTTTCTAAAAAAAAAAATTTGAAACTTGACCAACACCTAATTGATTAAAATTATTTTCTTGTTCCTAATCAATCACTGCCGTTCTCTCGGCATTACCCAAGTGAGCACACATAATCTTGAACCGTACTGCTGATACGGCATCTTGAAAAAAAAGGGAGTGAGGTATATACTACTATTTTTTCCCCTCTTGAGACTCCTATCTCCAGGGAATCGTCGCTCAAGTCTTTCAATTTAGATGAGTGGAACAGCACAAATTAGCTTAATTTTAGCTACAGTAAATACTAAGGTTTCCTTGCCAAAATCTCACTTGCTAAAAGCAGATCTCACTCCCGACAATTTAAGGGGCTATTGGCTGGATATTATAGGGAATGAGGTTATAGCATTGCACCGTCTTTACAGGCCACAAATCAATTGAAACTGGTTGTACCAAAATGTTGTCAACGAACTTCAAACAACTACACTAATTGTCAATAAGTGCGATCAAGTTTCACTTGCCACAGTCAGAATGTTACTGGAGTTTAAAAACCTACACTGGTGCCTCCAGGGATGGTTTTCCCGGTAGAACTGACTGGGAAGGTCTAAGCAAAATCCAACCACCAGCGTTGGGACCATTTGAATAAGGGATGCCAGTAAAACAGAAGCAACTTATAAACACCCTTTCCTGCCAGTTGGGGGCTACTTTTCATCTTTTTAAATCATTGTAGGGAGTGAGGAAAAACCGTGTTACACTGCTTGATTTGATCCAATTTTTTTCCCTGAGGCTGATATTCATTGTAGGTGGTATATTGTTTCTTAGTGTAATGGATATAACAGCCCCAATAAATATTTCGCTGAGTAGCGACGATGGAAGTTGTTTGTATACGTCGTTAGTGGCAGCTGTAGGGAGTGAGAAACACGGACTTTGGTATTTTCTCCTGGGTCCTGTAGGCACAACTTTTACATAATTTCCCACGGAACACCTACATCCACATAGGAGACATTTTTAAAATACTTACAAAACTATATTTAGTTGCGATTTGACGGCAATACTGATCAGTGACATAAATGTGACCGAAATTTTAGAATGACCCTTATACTGATTGTATTGTAAGGAAATTTCTGTCAAAGCTCCTCAAATGTGGTCACGTTACTATTCGATATGAGTAGATTCCATTTTTGCAATGTCTGTCAATACCTCTCAACTGTACAGTGCAACCGAGCTTGAGTAAGAGGTTTCAGGACGAGGCAGATGGTGCGACCCTCGCGCATGCCGAATAATTTATTCGTTATGTTAACAGTTGAAAGAAGCAGATGTTCAACGTATGTTTGTTCCGCACGGTAATTACGATATTAAGTTACGAACGTTAGTTGGGGTAGGCGGCTTGCTTTCCATTTAATTTGAGTCATTATCAAATAACAGTAGTATATCATTTTGGCAGTTATTGTTTAGTATGCGTTTTAGTACATCGCTTCCGATACAAGCTACTGATACTCTAGAACCAAATGTGTTTAAGCGACAGTTTAAGGGTTTCACGTTAAACTTCAATGAAACGAAATACGTGTATACACCTTGAGTAAAACTTCGGGATCTTCCCGTAAAGCATAGGCCTGGTCTATGGCACTGGCCTGGGGACTCAATCGCCGCCACTTTTATCTGCTATTCAGGGTGACCCAGCATTAATTATCCAAACTTCAGACGTCGATTCTGAACTAATTTGCGTCACATTTTAACCCATATCATATTTGGTTCATTTTTCAAAACTCCCTTGCAAATTGAATTTTTTCTCTTTTACGTTTTTGGTTTATTATTTTCAATACCGAACCTTTGTAACGGCCTACAAGAAAATGAAACTGCAGAACCAAAGGTAATGTAGCTTGCGTTAAAAATCGCTTTTGGGGTGTAGTTAGGACTTTTCTCGGCAAAACTCTCAGTCAATCCGAAAGGCTGAAATCCAAGCGCTCAACTACTCAAAAATCGTAATATTTAAAACTTGCTGAATAACATTAGTGTTGTTTTGATCTTTATTGACAGACCTCCCTTCAATGAATCGTATGAGCCCTTCACTCTTTCTGTTGGCTAGAAGTTTGACAGAAAACTAATAGAATAGAACATAGAATAGATAGAATAGAACATAGAATCATTGCCCAGTATCATGTCAGGATCCTACCAGATGATAGAATCGCTGTGGAATTTTGTTTCAGGTGTTCCTTTTGAAGTGGGTTAGCTTTTTGTTATATACTTTGTGGACAAGTGAAGAGAGATCATTTGTTCTGTATAGGGGATTACCTTTCTACCTCACACTTTATGCGGTATATTGCATTAATATAGCCACTTTGATATCACATTTTCCTTCGTACATTGGGACTAGTAAAGCTTGGTGTTCACGTTTTTATCTGAGTCTTTGGGAAGTATGGAGACGCAGTAATCAGCTAATTCTGTTTTTAATCGATCTATGTGCTGAATCTATGTAGATTTCCATAGGCACGGAGAGGGGAGTATAGTCAATGTACACTGACTAGTGATCAGTAATTTTTACGTGGAAGGGTTGTTCAAATACAGAAATAATAAACCTCTGCGTAATAAAGCAGCGTTTTTTCGTGTTTTCGACCTAACTTGTCTAAAATGGCTATAACTTAGTAGGTAAATCAATTGTGAGGATACCGTTTCCTCTCTACTCAATCAGTTGCAGAATCGAGCCCTGAAGTTCGAATCATTAATTCTGGAACAGCCCGTCTCAACGTTAAAAGTCTCGGTTCACCTTGCCTCAAAACATAAAATTTCCACGTATCGGATAAAATAGTTCAACCCATTACTTACCGCCGCTAAAAATAACAAAATAGCATTGTGAATAATATTGTCTTGAGGCTCTATGATGCTCTGCTCAAGGTTTCCATCTCATTATTTTTTAACCGATTTTCTGAGTTGTGTTTGACGTGATGGGACGAACGGGTCGACGGTTTAGGGGATTTCAGGAGACGAAAAACACCCGTCAAGGTTACTTTGGTTCTCAGAAAGTGATTACCGGTCCGGACAAAAACATTAGAATTATATCGCAGAGCAACGATATAATATTACTATTTTCAAAAACATCCGCGGGAAAAACATAATTTCGGAGATGAAGATGGTAGTTTCGGTAAATGATATCTAACCCCGGCGTTGTTCAAGAATTAACATCTAGATCCCGTTTCGTTCTTTTCGCAAAAATTGTAAGTATGATTCTTCCTGGTTCGCAGAACCGTGTGTCCCTGTGAACTGTATGGGGTTAGCCCATTGGTCAGAAAAATGTGAGTTTGCTGTAGACTCCTTTTAGTATCGACAAAATGTGGCGTCACACTAAGCAAGGACCAAGGAACGTTGTTTATTAGTTTATTATCAATAAACTTTAACGATTAAGGTTACATTAGGGTTATTTTGTTATCTGTCGTAGGGGCAGTTTTACCAACTTTTTTAATCAACAGTACTTAACTCAATGAACCGGAAATCTCAGCTGTTGGAAACGATTAGGATTCACCTATTCTGGTTGGAATCAATCAACGATCAAAACAAACGAACGAAATTTGTGTGTTAGCATCCTAAACAATGGTCAATACTAACAATTTTCGCTCTTTTTGTTTACTTTCCAAAATGCAGCTGTTTAGCTTAGTTACTGTTAATTGTGCTATTTCTGCTATCTTATGTTGTTTCACGTTAGTTTTATATTTTGTTGGGATTTTGTATATTGGTCTAAGTTGGTGTTACCCTATGCATGTTATAGCTTACTCTAGCTGATTAGTGTTAAAAATTATCGCCAGAGCTTCATAAGAGCGTTGGTGAGCATAAATCCTTTGTGAGTTCTGAGAGAGAATGTTGAATTTTGAGCTGGACGATATTGATTTCGTGACGAGGCACCGGCTTTCAAGAAATAACAAACTATGAACGTGAACAACCGTATTAGCCAAAACGGAAACAAGGAGTAAAGTAAGAGAAGTAGTAAAGTAAAGCAAGCAGAAATTGAACAAAAACGGTAGAATAGCAAAAATATAAACGGTATCACTGTCATTTCGTTATCACACTCACTTTGCTGGAAAACGTCACCTCTATATCGTCTAAATCAACGTTCAAACTTTAAATCGACGTTTCATGTTAATGTTAATAGGTAGACGCTGATCGATGTTTACTGATAACAGTTTAACCATTGATTACATCGGTAAGACCCGTTTCCTTTAAGTCAACGTTCAAATCTCTGATTCCTTAAAACAACGATCTACTTAAACCATGGTTAGGACTAGTTGGGAAAGCCTTTCTGTGACCTTGAATTGGATTTCAGGTTGGCCCCTAATTGTGTGGGAGGGGTGTAATGTCGTAGTTTGTTGCAAAAACTTAGAATATATATATATATATATTTTTTTTTTTTAATAACTACTAGTCGCATAAGAGTGGGGTTGGTTTCTATAGAACTGATTCTTGTCCTTCCATCAGCTTTCATGTAAAGATATAAACAAACAAGCTGTTATGAGTCATTTAGGTTTCCTCACTACAGAAGGATGAGCTAGAAAACAATGCACTAGAAGTCCTAATGTGTGTTGGCAAAGCGTTGTTTCAAGATATGTAAATTCCAACACTAGAAAACACAGTACAACATACACCACCTACCACTTTTTTTCATGGATTCGAGTTTAGAATGCGTTCAATGTTTGCAATTAGCTATAGGTAGTACAGCAAAATTGGGTTTAGGCCCCCCCTGACCAAACTTTGTCATTTATTTCTAAAAATAGATTACAAATCTGTATGTCTGTCCGTCCTCCTTACGTCGTACGGACCACAAAAGGCCTTAGAATTTATGTACGAGTACAAAATCCGTTCTTTCTCGCATGGGCACCGCTTGGGGGTCCTGTTGGTTCTAACTTCTAACCGCAGGTTGCCTCCAACGTACAGTGGGTATGGGGCACAAATTTGTCATTGGGGTATCATTTCCCAGTAATTGTGGAAGCAAAATTTACTGGGACAAGTTTCAGATCTGTAGAACTTCAACCGCAGCAAATAGTCGCAATTTCTGAGTCTAGAATGCTTAAGAATGTACCGAAAAGAAAGGATTTTTTCCAAATAAATTGTTTTCAAATTTTTCAATTGAAAATGACAGATATAATTCGTTGCTTCTCTTCAAGGACCTTGGGCTGGACAAAGAAAACAAAGGTAAGCAAAGAAAACTGAGGCATAACAACGACAAAATAATTAGAAACTCTATCAAAACTATTTTTTTTTTTTTTTTTTTTTTTTTTTTTTAATAAAATAAAGACGAACTTTCACAAATGGGATTTTTTGCAGCAATAAATGTAACCCTCAACATAGAAGTACTGAAATATTCGGAAATCAGTTGTTTTTTGTTTTTTTTTTTGTCATAGGTTGATATCATTCCATAGTACGGAATGAAACCCCTCTAACATTGAGTATATGTATGCTTTTGATGAAGGCTAGAACTTAAGCCAGAAAACATAACGTCTACGTGATGGTGAATGAAAAATCGTGGATTTCCCAAAATAATGAGCTAAGAAGATATATATTTATGATGATATTCTCTGGTCAATAAATCGAGTTTACTATAATTATTGTTCCACATAAACGGGATGTGAAGATTAGGTTTCTTTCGGTACTTGAGTGCAAGGAATATTTGGACATGCAATTGACTAATTCACTCGTAATAATATAAATTCATATTCCAATTCTGAGTCGAAATGCCATCTCTTCCCTCCATTAAGAAGACACCAATTTAATTTTTCCTCAAAAGTGAACAAATGTCTCAAACAACGCGGCCTTGGTTGCCTTGTGAGCCGATTCCTCAGCTAAGACTCACCATTTAAAGAGGTAATGCAAAGTCGTTAGTACCTAGAGTATAACAGTATCATACGGGCCATCAAATTCAATCAGTCCAATCCGAACCAAACATGTTGACCTCCTGAACAGAAGAGAGAGCACGAAAATCCGAAACCTATTACAGGCGAAGGGGAGGAACAGTCTCTAAACGACCCGTAAACACTTTTGTTTTTCTCAGATTAGTCGTCAAGGGCAATGACAAATATTTATTCAACCTTCTTTAAAATGAAAATATCCAGATGCCTTTGTTTTTCCGGATGGAAGTGGCCCATGAGAGAAGACCCTGAATGCAAAAGAGATTAGAAAAAACCTCTGCCAAGTGGGTGTGGCACATAGCTTCCTCGTATCCATAACATGGCTGAATAGATCATTGAAAATTATTATTGTCTAAAGAACTTCGTTCAATTAGGCGAAGTAAATATTTAATTAGGGTAAATTTATTGTTATGCAGGAGCGTAACTTGAGAAAATAAAGGTAGGCATGTTCAACTATTGAACAAACTATAAAGTATACCTAATAAGTCCGAACAATCCCTGAAAATTTCATCGAAATCGGTCAAGAACTCCCGGTGTTATGCTTGTGGCAAGGATTTCACGTTTGCGCATGCGCAGAGGCTGCTATTGATCCGGGGGTTATGAAACTCATAGGGGACCATCCACACCCCAACCCGCACAATCCCTGAAAATGTCATTGAAATTGGTCGAGAACTCCCGGAGTTATGCGCGTAACAAAGATTTCACGTTTGCGCATGCGCAGAGGCTACTATTGATCCGGGGGTCATGAAACCTATAGGGGACCAACTATACCCTAACCCGAACAATCCCTGAAAATGTCATCAAAATTGGTCAAGAACTCCCGGAGTTATGCGCGTAACAAAGATTTCACGTTTGCGCATGCGCAGAGGCTACTATTGATCCGGGGGCCATGAAACCTATAGGGGACCATCTACACCCCAACCCGAACAATCCCTGAAAATGTCATCAAAATTGGTCAAGAACTCTCGGAGTTATGCGTGTAACAAGGATTTCACGTTTGCGCATGCGCAGAGGCTACCATTGATCCGGGGGCCATGAAACCTATAGGGGACCATCTACACCCCAACCCGAACAATCCCTGAAAATTTCATCAAAATTGGTCAAGAACTCTCGGAGTTATGCGCGTAACAAGGATTTCACGTTTGCGCATGCGCAGAGGCTACTATTAATCCGGAGATCATGAAACTCATAGGGGACCATCTGCACATCAAACCAAACAATCCCTGAAAATTTCATCGAAATTGGTCAAGAACTCCCGGAGTTATGCGCGTAACAAGGATTTCACGTTTGCGCATGCGCAGAGCCTACTATTGATCCTGAAAATTTCATCAAAATCGGACAATAACTTCGTGTAGTTTTGCCCGTAACAAGGATTTGCTGACAGACAGACAGACACACAGACAGACACACAGACAGACACACAGACAGACACGGAACCAAAATTGTTCAGAAAGGTCTAAAACGCAAAATGCGAGTGGAATTTTTGATTTTGGTGACAAAAAAATTTTCACATTCCGAAAGTGAAAACAATGCTTCCGCTACTTTAGTAGACTCGGAAGCAAAAATGTGTATACGAAAGAAAAAATGTTCATGATTTATGTTTGCTTGTGTTGTTTATTGTGTTTGTATTAGGTAGCCCTTCTGCCTAGATCAGAGGTCTATATTACTAAATGAATTCTATGGTAAATTATCTACACTTAACTACACATACGTAGAGTCTACTGGAAGGGAATTAATGGGAACATTAGTTGAACACCTGCGCTGTCGTCCATCTACATGTAAGAATAGCTGATATCCACTGACAATGACACATTAGAACGTAAAAAAACCTCTGCCAAGTGGGTGTGGCACATAGCTTCCTCGTATCCATAACATGACTGTATAGATCATTGAAAATTACTATTGACTAAAGAACTTCGTTCAATTAGGCGAAGTAAATATTGAATTAGGGTAAATTTATTGTTATGCAGGAGCAAAACTTGAAAAAATAAAGGTAGACATGTTCAACTATTGAACAAACTATAAAGTATACCTAATAAGTCCGAACAATCCCTGAAAATTTCATCGAAATTTGTCAAAAACTCCCGGTGTTATGCTTGTGGCGAGGATTTCACGTTTGTGCATGCGCAGAGGCTACTATTGATCCGGGGTCATGAAACTCATAGGGGACCACCTACACATCAAACTAAACCATCCCTGAAAATTTCATCGAAATCGGTCAAGAACTCCCGGAGTTATGCGCGTAACAAAGATTTCACGTTTGCGCATGCGCAGAGGCTACCATTGATCCGGGGGTCATGAAACCTATGGGGACCCCTGCAAATCCCTGAAAATGTCATCGAAATTGGTCGAGAACTACCGCAGTTATGCGCGTAACAAAGATTTCACGTTTGCGCATGCGCAGAGGCTACTATTGACCCGGGGGTCATGAAACCTATAGGGGACCATCTATACCCTAACCCACACAATCACCGAAAATTTCATCGAAATTGGGCAAGAACTCCCGGAGTTATGCGCGTAAAAAAGATTTCACGTTTGCGCATGCGCAGAGGCTACCATTGATCCGGGGGTCATGAAACCTATAGGGGACCCCTAACCCGCACAATCCCTGAAAGTGTCATCGAAATTGGTCGAGAACTACCGCAGTTATGCGCGTAACAAAGATTTCACGTTTGCGCATGCGCAGAGACTGCTATTGATTCGGGGGTCATGAAACCTATAGTCTAGTGAGTCATCAAAATTGGTCGAGAACTCGCGGAGTTATGCGCGTAACAAGGATTTCACGTTTGCGCATGCGCAGAGGCTATTATTAATCCGGAGATCATGAAACTCATAGGGGACCATCTACACATCAAACCAAACAATCCCTGAAAATTTCATCGAAATTGGTCAAGAATTCCCGGAATTATGCGTGTAACAAGGGTTTCACGTTTGCGCATGCGCAGAGGCTACTATTGATCCGGGGGTCATGAAACCTATAGGGGACCATCTACACCCCAACCCGCACAATCCCTGAAAATTTCATCAAAATCGGACAATAACTTCGTGTAGTTTTGCCCGTAACAAGGATTTGTGACAGACAGACAGACACACAGACAGACACACAGACACACAGACACACAGACACACAGACACACAGACACACAGACAGACACGGAACCAAAATTGTTCAGAAAGGTCTAAAACGCAAAATGCGAGTGGAATTTTTGATTTTGGAGAAAAAAAAATTTTCACATTCCGACAATGCTTCCGCTACTTTAGTAGACTCGGAAAAATACAGGCAAAAATGTTGGCAACCATCAACCGAAAATTAAGTACATCACTTAAGGCTCATACATATGCTTCATTGGTCTAGATAATTTACAAGGTAGGCTGCCTAATCTGGTGAGGGAAACAAGACATTTTCATTACATCTTCACTTTTAACTCTAGTTGCTTCTTACCTTGAATCAGTTTTATGTCCTATAAGGAAAGCAGCCTTCGTGTAAACTTAGAGGATTGTTGGATGGCAGAGTGTGGCTTCATAGCAGAAGGTACTACTTGAGTGGCAGAATTTATTTCCTGATATTTGCCAGGATAGCAACCTGGATAAGATGCTTATGGTGGGGTGTAAGGATTGAATAGTGAGCAGGGAAGGTAGACTACAACTACAAATCTTTCCTGGATTCCTACAACTTGCTTCAATGGTATGCATTCTACAGACCAGGCGTAGCCTTCAACACCAATTTGCAATTTTTACATCAGAGATCCAACAGACATGCTCCAAAGGATCCAAACAGGGAGCCAGGGAGAGAGAAAGGAAGAAAGAAGAGAGTAACGCATACAAAAATACCAGCTCCCGTTACCAGGGCGAATCTCCCTAGAACCTCACTAGTCTGGAGGGTAAGAGGATTTGGTGAAGCTCGTAGTTTTTATGTTTAAAGAACCCGTAGAAGTCATTGCTGGGGGAGGATCCAAATAAGCTCTTTGGTGTGGACCTAATAGTCCGATAGATAGAGGGTCCGATTTGCCAGGGAGAAACCGCACTAAAATCTATTATGACCAATCCTCTATATCAGAGAAATTCCACGAGCTGCATGATAAGAACGTTCGTAAGGAAGAGAGGAAGCTTTGAAGAGGAAAAAAAGAACCTTCAACTACCGGACAAAGCCCTAAAACTCGTGAGTACGTACAAAAACTCACTTTTGTGAGTGATTTATTTTTCAACGAAATGCAATAGATTCAGCTTGTACAAAAATACTAAAAGTTCTGAATTATTATTGACCTTGATGCCTATTTTAGTTGTCCATCCGCAAAAGAAGCAAAACAAAGTACAGCTGTCCCTCGATAATCCGACACTTTTTAATCCGACGTGCTCGGTAGTCCGACGCGCTGCTGGCAGCAACATGCTGAGAGCGAATCAAACTTTTCAAATATTTTGATGTTAAAAGGGATTCAAGAACAAGCAATGACAGACTGCCTGCATACGAAGAAACAAAAGAAAATCACAGACTTCTTTAATGTGTAAATATGCATGTACATACATATTGTATATTGTACTTAAATTTCTTTCCGTATTTGTTTTAAAAACTTCCATGTACTGTCATTTTGTATCGTGGTATTGATAAATTACATGTACCTTTACTGATTCTTCCTTTTGCTTCCGAGTCTACTAAAGTAGCGGAAGCATTGTTTTCACTTTCGGAATGTGAAAATTTTTATGTCTCCAAAATCAAAAATTCCACTCGCATTTTGCGTTTTAGACCTTTCTGAACAATTTTGGTTCCATGTCTGTCTGTGTGTCTGTCTGTGTGTCTGTCTGTCTGTCAGCAAATCCTTGTTACGGGCAAAACTACACGAAATTATTGTCCGATTTTGATGAAATTTTCAGGGATTGTGCGGGTTGGGGTGTAGATGGTCCCATATAGGTTTCATGACCCCCGAATCAATAGTAGCCTCTGCGCCTGCGCAAACGTGAAATCCTTGTTACGCGCATAACTCCGGGAGTTCTTGACCAATTTCGATGAAATTTTCAGGGATTGTTTGGTTTGATGTGTAGAAGGTCCCCTATGAGTTTCATGATCTCCGGATTAATAGTAGCCTCTGCGCATGCGCAAACGTGAAATATTTGTTACGCGCATAACTCCGAGAATTCTTGACCAATTTTGATGACATTTTCAGGAGTTGACCAATTTTGATGACATTTTCAGGGATTGTGCGGGTTAGGGGTCCCCTATAGGTTTCATGACCCCCGGATCAATGATAGCCCCTGCGCATGCGCAAACGTGAAATCTTTGTTACGCGCATAACTCCGGGGGTTCTTGACCAATTTCGATGAAATTTTCAGGGATTGTGCGGGTTAGGGTATAGATGGTCCCCTATGAGTTTCATGACCCCCGGATCAATAGCAGCCTCTGCGCATGCGCAAACGTGAAATCTTTGCCATAAGCATAACACCGGGAGTTCTTGACCGATTTCGATTAAATTTTCAGGGACTTATTAGGTATATTTCATAGTTTGTTCAATAGTTGAACATGCCTACCTTTATTTTCTCAAGTTACGCTCCTGCATAACAATAAATTTACCCTAATTCAACATTTACTTCGCCTAATTGAACGAAGTTCTTTAGTCAATAATAATTTTCAATGATCTATACAGTCATGTTATGGATACGAGGAAGCTATGTGCCACACCCACTTGGCAGAGGTTTTTATAGTTTGTTCAATAGTTGAACATGCCTACCTTTATTTTCTCAAGTTATGCTCCCTCATAACAATAAATTTACCCTAATTCAATATTTACATCGCCTATTATTAACTTCATTCTGTTCAAACGCATGAAGAATAAAACATCCTTGATAATATGACATTTTTGGTAATCCGAAATTTTTGCTAATCCGACACTCTCTCGGTCCCTTAACTATCGGATTTTCGAGGGACAGCTGTAATTCAAAAAGTGCTGCATTTTTCAGGTAAGCAAAACTCTCCAGTATCCTTTCGTTGAGCGAAATCTTTATCACCCACGGTCCATATTCCCTCAACCATTTCTTCCAGGAGAAGGCAAATTCAAACTTGAACCAATCTCTTGGAAATAGAACTGTAGAATTTGAGCCCTTGAGAGACCTGACGCTTCATGAACTCTTCATTATGCTTTTGAAATGAAGAGCTGCATCAAACGTAATAAAGACAGAGGATTTAACAAAATTTCAAAATTCTAGCTAAAATAATCTCTTCTATTGTTACAGATACATCGACGATATTATAATTCTATAGCCTGGAACAGAAAGGCAACTAAATTCATTTCACGAAATTCATCACGATAATTAGGAGTAAATTCAGGGCTTTCCAATGCAACATATTAAAGGGTATGGAATGACTCATGGTCTAGACTATAGAGCTTCGTGAGCTATTATTTTGATATCAGCTTTTATTTCGTTCAAAGGGTAAAGGTTTGTATCCACGGAGTTATGTTCAAGATGATCCAACTATCCCAATTATCTTTGGACATGTAGAACTCAATTACAAGGAATGGAGATCAATGTTCAGCTGAAGGCTCTTGTTGCTAATATTCATTAGTACTCGATCTAATGTGCTGAACTATAAAAGTGGCTCTTTTTATGTCATCTAGAGTGACAAAGTACGGAGGCTCAAGGTGCTGAGTTTCGGTAATGCCACTAACTACATCTATTATACACAGGTCAGTGATTTACGTAGAAGGGTCATTTTAACATAGAAAGAATATTTTGTAGCGATATCTTTATTGCAAATAACAAAGTGGCGAACGAGTTTTAATGTTTCACTGATCGATATTGTATCTAGAACTTAGTGGACAACAGCTTGACGCCTTTGTTACGAAAGTTCTTTGTATGATCTGTGTTTATCTTTGTTGACAATATTTACGGTAGCGGAAGCCATGTTGTAAGTCGCGATGGTGGTCTGTTTTTTCATATTGGCGTCCGTGTAACTCGACCCCACGCACTCGAGGTTTCAAGCCGGATGGAGGTCGGAGACCAGACCGCTCGCGCTTATAGTCGGGACCCACGCTACTTTAGGCCTCACGTATTTTTCTTCCTGGAGCGGATGACTCACGGCCGGTCGACCTAAATCCAACTGACTTCTCATACGAAGTGCGTTGACTGCGGGGGATCTCCTGATCTCGCGATAAGCTTAGCCGGTTTCCCCTAAGCCGGAAAAACAATATGTGAGTGTGTGAATGTGACAAATTTTTGTCGACGGCGCCCAGCTTGCAATCCTTTTCTTTCATTGTATTGTATATTTCAGTTACAAGTTCGCCTAAATTTGTTTTAACTAATTTATGATATGGCACATGCAGTATATTTGCTACCTAAAGGTGGTAGGTACTACAACACTATTTGTAGGTAACATGAGCACCATTGTTGACCTAGGGCTTATTTGTATAGGTTCCTTGACACGTAAATACATTGAATTTTAAATAGTAACGTAACCTAAATAGGGTGAGACATAATAACTATAAATTTAAGTCCTAATTTTAATAGGAACAATTGGTGTACTTAAATAATGAGGATATATTCTGCTTTGATATATCATACGAATATAATGATGCAGAAATGAGAAAGTCCGAGCGCCACTTCCGTTTTAGGCGTCTTCGTGTTTGATAGGGGCGAGGTTCTTCAAGAATAGTCGAAATTATGGGGTTTGGTTGTTGGATCATTCGGGAAACCATATTATTATAGGACGTAGAGACGGTTTCTTGAATTGTCAGCACTTCGAGATCCGAGTGGAGCGCGACACTACGTACCACGGTTAAATTGTTAACCAATCTTCTTGATTTATTTATTTATTATTATTATTATTATTTTCCTAATTTCCCTACGGAAGAGAGGAATCGGAAGGAATAGTGCCGAAAAACGTTTTTTGCGACAAACGTTGTAGACGCTACTCAGGCAAATACGTGGCTCAATTCTTAACTGATTTTCATGATTCTTATTTCTTTCGGTCCAGCTGTGCAGCAAACCTCGAAAATTTTCCTTTTGGTGACAGGAGAGGGAATGGAGGGGGTTTCAATCAATCATTTCAACCGCCGTTAATGAAAGAACTCTCTGCCAATTCGTGTCATTATTTTTTTAAATGTTTTTTCTACAATGAATATTTAGGTTTGGTATTTAAAAATATTTCATCTCATTTAATTTGTATAATAGATGGGGGTGGATGAAGGGGTATCAGTGATAAGTCGTTATTTCAACCGCTGTTATAGCAAGAATTCTCGATCGGTTCATGATTTTTTTTTTTTTTTTTTTTTTTTTTCAATTAATATTTTGGTTTAGTATTTATAATGATTTCAGCAGATTGAATTCTCATGATTAAAGCTGTGAAAGGGGTGGAGGAGGGGATAGTGATAAATCGTTATTCTTTCACTATTTTCATGTGTTTATCAACTATGTTGAACAACAGTTTTTAGACCCCAAGGTAGTGTCGTTCTGAAACCTACATCGGATATTTTGAATTTTCTGATAGGAGGGGTGATTGGAGCCTGCTCCATTGAAGGGGGGGGGGGGCACTGGACCCGAAGCCCCCGGGCCCGGCCTTCGTAAAAGAGCCCAGATTTTCTTGAGAAAAAAAATTTTTTTTTGGAAAAAAAACTGGAATCATTCTCAACTTTTTACGACCGATAGTCTTCACTTAATTTTCCTCTCTCTCTCTCTCTCTCTCTCTCTCTCTCTCTCTCTCTCTCTCTCTCTCTCTCTCTCTCTCTCTCTCTCTCTCTCTCTCTCTCTCTCTCTCTCTCTCTCTCTCTCTCGAAATGGCTTATAATTTATTATGGAATACGGTTACAGTAATTTGTAGACACTTGGGTTTTTGGTGGAGGGGGGGGGGGGGGGGGAGATTTTTCTCTTTGGGCCGGATTCTTTCTCCACGGCCCTGATTGAGTGGGTAGTAGTTAATCCATTCAAGCGTTGCTATACAGCTTATATCACCGATTTTACTACACCTTTTTCCAGATAATTCAAATCTAATTATGGAAGGGATGAATTGAGGGAGTAATGGTGATAAATCGCTAAATCATCATTATTGCTTCCGAGTCTGCGAAGCAGCGGAAGCCTTGTGTTCACTTTGGGGAGCCAAAAAAAGTTTGTTGTCCGAATACAAAATTTCCACTCGCATTTTGCTTTTCATAGCCTACCGAACAAAGTTGGTTCCGTGTCTGTCGGTCTGTCTCTCTGTCGGTCGGTCTGTCTGTGGGCATTTCCTTGTTACAGCCATAACTTCCACAATTTTGCATGCATTTTTTCTTTTTTGAGGGACTGTGCGGATAAGGTCTCTTGGAGTCCCACACGAATTTCATCTCAATATAATCAGCGGTACGTTCTGCGCATGCCCCAACGTGAAATTAATAATTTAATAATTAATAATTTCCACATTTTTGAAATGAATTTAGCTCAAATATTGAGGGATTATGCGGATAAATTTATTACCGTCTGGTAAATGGAGACATCGACTGCCCTGACCTCCTGTCAACTGTCGGGATCGCGACCCCAGGGCACCGCACGAGGAATCCTGCTTTGTTTTTCGTCCCATTTGCCAGCAGGAACTATCTCCTCAATCGCCCTCTTCTCCGAATGCCTAGGGAAGCCAATGTCGTGTGTTCGGTGCATGGTTTTCATTTTTTTTGCCGACCCTATTTACTATAACTATTTACATGATTAATATTTAGATTTGTTCCTCGCTTATGTCTTGTTAATCCTTCTTAGTATGCTGTTACATCTTTATCGTATATGTTCTGTTCATTATTGTATGTTTATTATCGTTTTTAACTTGGATTTATTGTAACTGGGCTTGACCCGTATCTATATAAATAGATAAATAAATAAAGTCTCTTGAGGTCCCCTACGAATTTCATCTCAATGTAATCAGCGGTACGCTCTGCGAATGCGCTAACGTGAAATTCATGAAACAGGTATAACTTTCACAATTGTGATTCAATTTAGCTCGCATGATAAAGGATGTAACGAGGAAGCTGCTGTACCATCTCGTTGGCAGCGTATTTTTATCTGGGTTTTTAAATTATGAGAATGCATAATCTCATAATTTAAAAACCCAGATAAAAATAAGATCGATCACGATCTCAGTCTAACAAACCTCACTTGTGCTGCAAACCTCAGACATTTTTTATTTGATGTGGGAAGGGGGGAGGGGAACTACTTGCCAATCCATTTAAGAGCTGCTTACACCTTCTAGAATTCTCAGAAAATGTTTGTCCTTTTATTAGTTTGATAATGAATTTTGACTAGTTTTTAAAAATATGTATGGGTATGATCATACAAAACTCGGACACACATACGTCCCTGTAATGCATGCATTTACTTATCAATATGTTCGAATAGATGGGTTATTGTTTTGAAACACTGCGTCACTTGTGAATCACCTCTGACTCCTAGAGGCCTAAACCGCGTCGGTCCCGCTCCGGTCCCCAGGGTCGCCTCGCGCCCTGGTCGACTCCACAAAGGACACCAACCTTCGTCTGCTACGCATGATGGGCCCGTCCGGAGTTCGTTATCCTCGGAGGGCCGGAGGGACAACCCCTCACGGCCCGGTTGTCCTTGGGGCCTTTGCCGCCTTCTTCTCCGTCGTTCTTCTTTCTTTCTTCTCCTCACATATTTTCACAAGATCCAGCGCAATTAGCCGCTCGCCACGCCCACGCCTCTTCCCTCTTCCACGAAACCTTACCCGTCCGTTGCCGGCTCGCTCCCACCAACGCGACGCTTTTTTTCTGCCACGTCAAGTCTTCCCGGGTTTGTGGTCTTTTTCACACAAAAAAATGGCCACTGGTCTCCATTGATATCCTTTATTATGAATGGGTGTTCGGAGACGAAGAGTAGGTAGTAGAACTAAACATGGATTACCGACCAAGAACATTTTCCATCATACGATGCGCTGCAAATTACTACACAAAGGTTCATTATTTCTGTATTAGGTAGCCCTCCTAGTCGGATAACCTTACTACCAGAACTGGACTGTGGATCGAGATATAATACGTGCACTCGGAAACAGGCGGAAATCCAACTGAAATTCAACAAGATAGAATTAAAAAACGTCTGCCAAGTTGGGTGTGGCTCATACCTTCCCCGTTGCAGTACCATGAATAAGTATACCATTGGGACGTTTTAAATCATTTAAAAAAATAAGGGTAGGGGTGTCGACATATATTATCGTCATTTTTAGGTATAGAATTGTGTAGATAGATCGGACTACTGTTACCTAAGAAATTGACGCCTGGTGAGTTTTGGGTTGGCGCATGCGCAGACTGATTGATGATTCCCGGAAAACCGGATGTAAGCTGTAGAAATTAATCTTGTCATAAGAGTTTCAAATACATGTTAGCTATTAATTGACTAAACTTGAAATTTCTATGATATCAACATTTCTGAAAAAAAAAGAGCGATAGGACCACTAAAACCTGAATGTGGACCTGTATGGTGCGCAGACTTGAGTACTGAACAATGGAACCCAAAGGAGCCTATCTATAGGGTAACCCGCACATTCCCTGAAAATATCATCAAAATTGGACGAAAACTGAAGAAATTAGCAATTTTTTCAAGGGTTTCAAGTTTGCGAGTGAGCAGTAACTATTAAAGCTACTATCACATTACATATTACATTCATATTACATCATATTCATACTATTACAATTCATATTACACCATCAGTTTGGTTTCCCTCGACTACCCTGAAAATATTAGCGCGAAGGAGAAATGATAAGCTTGATATGGGAAATGTTAAGATTGGCTTGGAAAATGTCAAACTTGATTTGTAAAATGGTGGACTTGACTTGGGAAAATGTTGGGGTTGGCTTGAGAAATTGTTTGGAGTAGGCTTGAGTTTGAGATTGGTCATGTTGAATTTCAGCACACAGAGAATGGTTTCAAATTAATTCAGTTCTATGCTGTACCCTCACGAACAGATATTTTACTGGTGCTCACATGATCCAGTATGCATTCGGATTCCACAGTTGTTATCGGCTGATCCTGCAATTCATATGGTAAGGAGAGCGACTTAAACTACTATTGGGCGCCGACCTTGTGCTCCATCAAGGGATTGATTCAAGTGGATTGTTCCCTCCACAACTGTCTTCCTTAGTTAATCTCAATGTCAATCAAATTCAGGCATCTGTGGTAGCGGCAAGCCGTACGGCTCCATTCATCTATTAGAGACGGCTAGTTGCAATGTTGATAGTTAGGTTTCATCGTCACTCCAAGCTGTTAATAATCCATAAAGTCCCCTACCCTCTCCTAATTGGGGGACACAATTTTGACTTTTCAATTCAATCGAACGTAACCTTACTTTCCGATATTGCCTTATCCGAAATACAGTGTTCATTCAACACATTAAAATTATTGATATTTGTGAGGCACGAGAGTTGGTATTTAACAATGATCTTGATAGAGAATTCATCATCAATCTTTCATTTGTAAAAGAACTGAGCATTTCTTAATGAAATGGAATCAAAAGTTAAGGAAGCCTCTATTAAACTGATTAACCTGGGGGAAGCCTCTATATAAACGTAGACCTCACTATCACTTGTCCAGACAGTTCCCGACTTTCTTTAGTGCTAAAGGACCTTGGTTCGTTACCAACTCAAAACACCCTTTGCCCTTATCGAAACGGGTACGCCAGAACCGTCAAGAATAAAACGCTGCAGATTATTACCCAGATTATTATTATTTCTGTATTAGAATAACCCTTCTACCTAAATCATTGATCTATGTACATTTGACGTAGTCATTGGTAAACTATCTAGACTCGGCACCTCGAGTCCATCTTGTCCACTCTAGATGCCATTTAAAGATTGGCAGTCAAATTTCAGCACGTTAGACAGATTGGGAACGGAATGAGCCACCAGGGATTCAGCTGACCAATGATCTCCATACCAAGTGATTGACTTCTAGATTCCCCAAGACAGTTGGATCACAAACTCACATCAAAACATAGCTCACGAAGCCCTACACCCCAGATCAGGGTCATTCTATATAATTTAACATGTTTGACGTCGTAACCCTCATTACCTGCCTCAAAAGAAGAACCGGCACCTCATTTGTGAACAAATATGGCTAGTGGTACGTACCTATTAAACGTTTACAAATTAGCTCATATATGTCCAGCAATTTTAAAATAATAGCCAATCTCGAACAAATTAAACCGATAAAACCTATAGAATTGGCAGCAATTTGACGCAATACAGTTAAGAAGCGTTGAATTTTCCATCTTTCTAATCTTTACGCAATTTTTTTCAGGAGTCCTGACGGCTCAAAAATTATCTCATAAAGGGATTTTTGTCGAAGTGAAGAATCTCATCAATTTTATTTGGTTGTGAGGGTATTATTGCTCCCTGGTTTTCCGCGTACCTCAAAAACAAAAAGTTTACCAAGATATCAGTTTTTCAACCCCATGACCAAATTTGATTGTACTTCGCTAAGTAAGAGAAAAATATACGTTTGTAAGCGAAAAAACGTTCATTTATGAAAATCGATTTTTCTTGTTTCTTAAACTTATTTAAATTTTTACGTAATTAAGTACAACAGCTGCTTCCATCGATGGAACTTTACATTTTTTTCCCCCCTTTGCACTGAGTCTACACTTCGTTTACAGGTAGGCACGAACCTAGTCAAACACATTCGTTTCCACAATGGTCCACATAAAAAATCCCGACCGATGGTGTTCTTCATACATTTTTCCGTAGAATTGAGGAAAAATATTTCGCGTGCTGTGCAACATTGCACGATTGTGTAAACGAAGGGGCATTGGGACATACGATAATCCTTATTTTGGTTGTCCTACAGAAGCGATGATTCAAATTTCAGCTTTATAGAATTGATGAGGACATAAAATAGCCCTTAACCTCACTCGATTGATATGGAGAGCCCTCGTCAGATTGCTACCATTATTAAAATTTGTCGCAACAATGATTGTGATGAAGGTTGTTAATTAACCCTTTTCGATTCTATTTAACAAAGCAAAGATATGAAAATGTCAAAATCTGTTTGACATTCAGTGGAGACAACAGTCAACACCTCTAATCATTCAGTTGTGGTTTTTGACGCTCCATTATTGCAATAAAACTGAACAAACCTAAGTTTCAGTCTTTTAATGTTATCTCTTGTTTAACAGAACTAATAAAGAACTGTAGTGTCTGGACTGCTAGGGTTTCTACACCGACTCGTCCCACACGCTGCGATGTAGCTTCGCCTGGGAAGGGGCTAGAACTGCTATTAGTAGATGGTAACGTGTTACCAGTCTTAGGTTGCAAGGCTAAAGGAGATAATGTGGGCGGAGAACCACCCAACTGAACTCCAAGGGTCACCTTCAAAAGAGATCAGAAAAACAAAACAAAAAAAAAAAAAAAACAAGGAGGAGCAGACCACAAGAAAAGAAGATTCTCCCGAGCAGAACATCTCTTTTTCCTTCATAAAATAAAGAGGGGAAGATGATCGGTTGGTGCCTTCGTCCTTCGGATGAAGCCCGCCATGTTTACTCTAAGGTCACTAAACCTTGGGGGTCTCCGCCGGGTTCCAGGTCCTCTCCTGGCCTTGAGACTAGTCGAGTCTTCTTCGGCATTCCACATTGTTTTCATCAGCCCTCGCACCATTAAGGGCTCACAACACAGCCTTCACTTCACTGCTTTGAAACTTCTTTTTTAAGAGACGCTCGTGGGAGGATGTTTGCAAGGAACTTGCTCGGCTTGCTGATTAAAGCTTCCATGTTGTTCTTAGTCAACGTTTACATTCAAGCGAAGTTACCAGACCCCGAGTACCGCTTTGCTACGGCCTTGACCGTCACCTCAATCTTAAGTACCTCGAAAAGATACTCCAGTAAAGTGCTCAATCGCGTTCACAAGACAATTTTAGCAATTTCTAACTACAATCATAAATGAAAATAATAATGTAAACTGCAAAATGTGTGGTTTCCATCGCCTTAAGATCGAAAAAACGCAATTTTCCCTGATAAACGTACGAAGTTGTTTCAAAAGAGCTCATTCATAGAAAATGTACCATCAGATGAATTTATGATAAAGTTGAAAATTCTAAGCTTTCCACGTTTTGTCAGGACATAATAAACGTTAAACTCAATAATCTCGCTTGTGACAGATAAACGGCACAATTTTGTATGTTATAATAAACTGGATGGGTTTTTGGGGAATTCCATATCCCTGTGCCTGTTTTAGCTGGTCTCTAGCCTGGAGAATTTCTAGGTTACGTAAGAAGGAATATAGATGTGAATGAGAAGAATTGTAATAGCAAATCATTAGTATACTGGAGCATTTGCTATTCTAAAAATTGAAGATATGTTTGAGGAACTGGCGAATCGCTAAGTTATCAGCCAGATAGGAGACTATGAATATAAATTCCAAGGTAAGTTAGGCGTGATTCAGCGCAGTGTAGCACTAATCCTTCTTCGCCCTTAATTTCTTTCTGCGTTTAGTGATCATCACCAGGTCGGATTTTGGCATCGTTTCTCTGCCATGCCCGCTTCCTCATAAGGGACCCTGACCCAATCGGACTTGCTAATACCTGCCTTCATGCTCAAATTGCAGAACAACACTCACTCTACAACACGACATCTATCAGCGGTCAAATCTATCCTTTCACAAGTTTACTAATAGAAGTACCTAACTTTCGCAGTTGCCGGTTTTCAGTAAAAACAACTGTAGGATTGAATATAAACAGGTACTTGCATAATGATATATCTCAATGACCAAAACCATAGTGGAGTGCATAATTTCAGAATTTAAACAACAATGAAACACATTTGATAAATTGTTTTACAATGTAAATCCAACAAAGTTGGATACTATTTACGTTGGACGTTAATCGAGGACGTTTTGCAAGATGCAGGGGATTCATGTTTGCAAAGTCTTGCAATGGCTACACTATGGAAACCTATTCGACACGAAAGTTGAAATTCTTCTGAAAAATGTAGATATAAACTGCTAACAATTGTAGCAATATGGACTGTTAGCCATGTGATCTCGCTTTATTGATGTCCAACAACCATGATACACCTTGTAAGTGACAGTGCTCATAATCGAATATGCATCACCGGATGCATCACAGTTGTCTGTATAACAAGAATTTCACCACTAACTGAAACGTAACCCATAAACCCCTGAATGTACTATTTTGGAGGACAATACACATGATTACCTTTGGTAGTAACGAAAAATCAACTGAGAACACAATCTGTAACGACTGGCTGTTGCGTAACCGTTGGTGAAGTGGACTACCTTTATCTTGTATCCCCTTATTTCCAGCCATCCATTCAATGTCAATGGCATGAAGGGAAGCGAGGACGGCATTGTTGGTGGTACGAGAGTTAAGCTGGGGGAGCTCTCGAGGTGGGCCGTCGCAAATCCACCTGCCCTCACCTTTCCTCAAGGTCGGTTGGACCGCGTTGCCTCCGTCTTCAGCTCGGAGTTGGAATGAGCCTTATTAGCATCGTCTTGTCTCGAGGCGCGTGGGCGGGTACAATATCAGATAATGTAGACGCAAATCCACCGAGTTTTACTTTCTGTACACCCGAAGTTTCCGAGGAAAGTTAAGTCAGTGGTTGTAGTTGTGATCGTAGTTAACATTACCTATATCTATCAATGAGAGAATTAAATGAATATATATTTTCATTTTTAACTGGTAAAATTGAGAACCCACTCCATGAAAAAATCCATTTACTAATTTGGATATTAAACATGATAGCAAACCAGTGGAAATCAATCGATATTACACATTGGGGGAAAGAGGGTTAAACAAATAAAATATATTATACACTAGTTTAATGGCCCTGTTACGCAGGTTAAAAAGAAATAGGTGAATAACACAATGACGGAGTATAATAACAATATGCAAAGTCAAAAAATCTCATATCCCAAATCCCCGAGGAGAGGACCACGTCGCTTGCCCTGGGAGACTTCCCCCCCCCCCCCCCCGCTGGGGCCCTCCTTCCTTCACTGGCGGGTCGGGGGGAGGGGGGAGCAGGTCGGTTTCCCTGGGAGACGGGGGGGGGGGGAGAATTCCACCCGCCCAGCGTTACCACCCCCTGAAAAGCGGATATACTCTGATAAGCTCGTCCTTATATAGTGTGATACATAACTTTAACTAATATTTTTCAAGATCATGGATTGTGCTACATATGGCTTGCAGGTGTTTCCATTGTTATTTGTTGACAATTGCTTAAACTCACTTGGATTTCGGTTTATTGTTTTTGTTGTAAACGTAAAGCAAAAAAAGGTCAGAAATCCTCCTCAAATGTTGTGATTTTACGTTTCAAGATGCGTAGAGCCCAAATCTGCTATGTCCGGCCTTAAAACGCCTAGGAGTTTATGGGGAAAACTGTTCTGTGGCCGATTAGATGGATTCCACGAGGAATCTTGTTGATCCTAAAGCAGGGTTTAGAAGAAGTGAACCAACTCGCCCACCAAACCTTGCAATCTAGAATCAAAACTAATCCTGGCACAGTTTTCACGGGCGAGGCTGGTGCCTGGAGGCTGCGGGGGGCTTGTAAAACCACCTTAACGTGTAACAGGCCGATCGCCTCAGACTCATTGGCTATGCCACAGAAACTTGGTCTTTCGACGTTTTGCTTTGACGTGGGGTGTCGCTCTCCGAGTGATTTTGGACGCAGAATCGACTGGAATAGGTTTCAAATCCGTACAAATGTACTCTTAGCAAATAATCACCATTTCTGAACATAAAAGTGACCCCCAAAGGACAACAGTGACACAAACCGATCACGAATTATTCAGAAAATAAAACCCATAAAGCTAGATCACGCAGTGTTTTCAGTACTGTTCTGTAATAAGATGTTTAATAAGAAGTGATATTTTAAATGTCAGTTGCCCAAGTTGGATTCAAAGAAAAATAATATCTCAACTGGACGAAATAGTGATTTGACAGTATATGAAGCAGACCTTTGTTCAACTACGAGGGGACAATAATTGCTTCTGGAAGCAATTCTTTGGACATAAAGTGTTTTTGACGGTAAAGCTAAGGATTTCATGCGGTTCTTCTATTCACCTAGGATTCCTTGCTAAACATCCTCATGCGGATAAGTATTAATTTGCCAAAGGAGTAGCATAACACTCAGAGACACCAAAACAGTTGTTAGTAACGGTTCCTAAAATTCTTTAGTTGATGACAGGCAATCAAATGTAGCGGAGGTGACAACACATATCACGATTTCTCGCTCCATCGTTGTCCAACGCTATCACCCTCACTCCATATAAACGCCTAGTGACAGACAGCACTTCTGACCTGCCAGAACTGTGGCTGCCACGACTACACCTTTTCTCTCAACAACTCCATTTAAGTAGCAAACACACCTAACAAACATAAATTAAAATCATTATGAACATAAATTAAAATCATTATATAAAATATGCACGTGTTAGTGGAAGCACTAATTTCTCTCATCTTTCAATAATATAAAATACGAGTATAATTTGTTGTGGTTTTGAGGAGTTGTCTTTTTTGACTGTGTTAGTAATCTATTGATTGAGGGTATCTTCCTGTCAGGAATGATGTACAAACAGCCACATTTTCAAGTTTTTCATTTCAGCAACTTTTCTGCCTCTAAATATGAATGATGAATATTACTAACTTGTTTCCTGGATTATTATTTTCAATAAAAAGCCTTTATATCTGTATAACAAAAATTGTTTATAACCCACACCCCTCCGCCGCCTCTCATAAACTTGAGGACTTAACGTTTCAAGGTGCTCACAATCAAAGACGGAACCAGTCCAAGCTCGTGCGGCTTAGTAAATCTCAGTTTTAATAGTAAAAATATTGAAAACGGGAGTACATTTATATTTTTCAAGTCCTAATTTTTATTTTTATTTTTTTATTTTTTTACAGCAGTTCGGAACAGTTGTGGTTGGGGGGGGGGGGGGTATAGAGAATACGTTCGCTTATTTATTATTCGGTTCTCAAGCTATGAATTCCTAAGTTGAAAGTTTCCCTGTACCTGCATATTTCTCTACATTCTAAGCCTGAATAGAGGGCCTCACCACCTTTTGAGGCAGAAACGTTGATGAAATGAAAAAACTGAAAATCTGGCTGATTCTGCGTCATTCCTAAACTAAATATTTCGTTGTACCTAAGTGTATTTCACAATATCGAAATCAATGTTCAAACGCCTACAGAATGTGTTGCTCAATAGTTGATGTGACTGAAGAAACTGCCCCCACTGCAACTCACAATTGATGTATTTTATGAGTAGTACCTCACAGGGATTTGACAAAAGAGTCTCTCACAGTACCTAGCTACCTACAAGACTTTATAGGGATGGCTTCATCCTTGAAATAAATAATCCTTGAGCCTCAGTAATAAAATTTTCCTCTCAAGAAAAAACCCATTGTAAAATAAAAGACGACGAGCAGAAGTTAAAGATTTACGAGTTTGTAGATTCTACATGTACATCTCCATGACCAACTTAACGGTGACACAATCGCCATTATTCAGTTGTCACTTTACATTACTGCCTCTTTCATCAGAAAAATCAGTTATGACGTGACCTTACGTATCCACAGGTGATTAAAAGGTAAGTACAGATGCCATAATTTTTATAATCTTTACTACATCCCTTATTTGTCAGAATGAATTGAAGCGGGTACATACACCAACAAGGTGGATTGGATATCATCAAATAAACGTAACAAACTTTCACATTCACATTTAGTCTACCTTTTTAATAATTTTGATACCAACAACAAAGGTCCATGATTGGTAAAGGGAAACTAATATACAATTATGATGGAGCCTAATGGCGAAAAAACAAGGCTGGGTACCATCTAGTTGCTTTCCCTGATGTACCCTGAAAAGCCCCGCCCCCTCCACCCAAAGAATTTTAATGACCCAGTATGCGTCATAGCCCCCCCCCCCCCACTTGTGGGCACCCCTGAATAAATACATTAGTTAGAGGGGTTTGTATAGTTGTAGCACCACTCGATAATTGTACAGTGATTTATACTCATCCAAATCTTTCCTTCTTTCGGTAGAGAATGACAAAATTAAAAAAATTACCTAGTACAAATATGGACGAATGGAGGCCCTAGCACTTACTCGACTCTCAAACTCATTAAAAATTCGAAGGTACAACAATTTTCATAGTGCTTCAATTTGTGTTGAGAAGCCTAGCGCACGGAATTTGACCAATTAAACCTCACTGGCTTCAAAGAATCGATCGGTTGGAAGTTCAGAAATGTTGTGATAATGTTGAGGTTTCTAAGGAGGGAGCGGTGGGATTTTGGCGGGAAGGGCTCGCGGCGGGAGCTTTGCCCTGAATGGAATGAGAGGGAGGCGGGAACCCCGAGCTCGTTCACCTCGCGGTCGCTCACCTCGTTGAACTCTCAGCCTCAGATCGGGAGGTGACTCGGGGGGGAGGCTAGTGATGAGGCTCGGGGGGGGGGGGGAGGAGGCTCGGGGGAGGATGATGCGGGGAACGAGGACCCGGGCGAAACCCGAGCAAGGGCGCAGGAGGCGGCCGGGGGCTTCAACCTCCTTTGCCTCCCGCCCCGCGACCGCTTCCGTCGTTCACTTACCTCGCTGTGAAGGGGGGTTTAGGAATATTCCGTCCATGAACTTGAAGAATAAAGATAAAACCTGTGCCCCAAATGCCTGAGCTCAGTTTGAAAAGGTAAATGACCGTCAGTTGGAGAATTCCTAAAACAGACACAAAATGCTACAAAACCAAAACATAAGATGCTACTCACAGCTAGTATGTTATTTAACATAGAAAAGAGGAAATTAAAAACCCAACGGAAATATGTTATGCGATTAAGTGGTGTATGGCATTTGCCATGCTTCGCATGTATGTACGTGATGCAAGCATTACATGCACGTCTCTGTTAGTTTTTTATATTATCCCACCTATGAATATAATAGTTTTTTTAAACAAGGCCAAATTCTTAATCAAACGAGAAAAGCACTAAAATTGACTGGGAATTGTAGTAGGTATGAGGAATCTTCAATGAATCGACTACCCCCCCCCCCCCCCCTCTCCAGTTAAGACATTAAATTTAAATTGCTGGGGTTTATTACACAAAAGATGCTGGTTTGAAGACAACGGTTTATTACCATTTTCCAACCAATTCACTTGCTTAATTAAATTTCAAACATGTTTCAACACATGATCACGGTATAAGAAAACGCTGCAAATTCTTTCACTGGGGTTTATTATTCAATTGGCTTGCGTTCATGATTTGAATTTCTACTTAGCTTTGGAGTGTGCGTGTTTCACAGGTGAAAGAATACTTATTTACCCCAGTAATAATATCGAATAATAAACTAAATTATGGATGCTTTTATTGTGGGGGGGGGTATTGAGGTTCAATAAAAGAAACGCTGCAAATTCATTCACTGGGGTTTATTATTCAATTGGCTTGCGTTCATAATTTGAATTTCTACTAAGCTTTAGAGTGTGCGCGTTTCACAGGATAGAGCGATTATTGAATTTCAGGAGATATGCATGGAGCACGTAAATCTGTTCTCAACCAAAATACCTATTTGGATTGTGTGCCTCCTAAAATTCAATAATCGCTCTATTCTGTGAAACGCGCACACTCCAAAGCTTAGTAGAAATTCAAATTATGAACGCAAGCCAATTGAATAATGAACCCCAGTGATTTTTCACGGATTTTGATCTTGGAATGGTCTGAAACGAATTTGTATGCAGTTATTTTTTTCTAATACCTGTGGCCCCCGCTCCTCCACCCCATGATTAATTCCGATAGGAGTCTCTCTACTGACGAACCCTTGCTTCAAAGGGACGACCTAAAAAAAGATGAGTTGCCAAGAAAACCGCAAGACGCTAGTAGTAAAAATAAGGAGGAATTTAATAACACTTAACTGACCTTTGGTAATGAGGGAAACTGCAAATACGGAAAAAACAGGGCATCTTTTTCCGTATTATCGTGTCACGATTCATTGCGAGTTATCATGAAATAACGAGTCCACGCAACTTTTTGCGTTTTTTTCCAAAACGATTACGCGTTTTGCAAAACGGATCATTTCCCGGTTTGATCCACGTCCTCTCGCCAAAGATTGCACCTCTATCAGCCCCCTTTCCCAAGGATCTACGCAATTTAAGATATGAAAATTCGCTTCCATAGAAATTGAAGCTGGAAATCTCAAAATGAACATTTTCGAAAAATTGTCTCCATCAAAATCCGTTTTGAAGTATACTGAAATGATTTCTAAAATCGCTGCAAATTCTTTCACTGGGGTTTATTATTCAATTGGCTTGCGTTCATGATTTGAATTTCTACTAAGCTTTGGAGTGTGCGCGTTTCACAGGTGAAAGAATACTTATTTACCCCAGTAATAATATCGAATAATAAACCCCAGTAATAATATTTACCTATATATTATCAGCGTTTCATGCATATCAGAATGCTTCAACCCGTTTATCGGCTACTAACAACACTACAAGTATTCACATCGGCTATCACTCCAGTATCCACATTCACTACAACTCGACTCTATCGGCATCACTAGGTTACAAACAAACAATAATAAACCAAAAAACGCAAATGTTGGCACCATAAATCGGGGAATACATCGGGAATGGTTTGACCTACGGACGTGGGGAGGGTCTCATTCGATTCCTCATGGTATGTTCTTCAAATAGATAAATATTTAGGCCGCTTCGACTTGTTTTGAGGTTTTTAGGGATTTTACAAAACTTTTACAGCCCTTAAAGGGCACTTTAAATTGAGTGAGAGAGCTGGCTCAAGAATTGGGGCGTCGTCGGACCAAGATGGATTTTTCCTGCAAATTTCAGATTTTTTGCTCCAGCCGTTTCGGAGATATCGTGCGTACGGTATACGGCGGACGGACGGAAAATTGTTTATTGCTGATTCGGATTCTACACCCTTTGAAACGTAAACCATGAAATTTTCAGGTGGGGTTAGAATTTTTTCCAGAGCGATTACAATGGTTTATTATTGAATAATAAACCAAAATTCACGTTTTTTTAACATGTACCTATTGGTTTATTATTCAATAATAAACCATTGTAATCGCTCTGGAAAAAAAAATTCGAACCCCACCTGAAAATTTCATGGCTTACGTTACGTCTACAAATTGTTAAATTAATTTTTTCAACTTTAACTATTATTTGTTTAACTATTTCTTTCCATACAAAGTGCTAACACTTCAACTCAGTCTAACACAAATGGAGGACGACATTTTTTTAAAAATTACTCCGTACCATCATTTAATCCTTAAATGCTATCTTTTAGGATTGATCAGTGGACACGTCGAAAAATACTGGCACATTTCGGATCGATGTAAGATTTTTTAGGCAAATTTCATGAACTTTGGTCCAGTAGTTTTGGTGTTAAGCTTCAAAAGGTGTATGGTGGTCGCTTTACGGTGGATGGTACAATTTTTTGGTTCATCATTTTCAACAATAAATTTCCAGTAATAAAAGGATTTTGTCTAACCCAAAATTTCAGCTCAGTTTCACATAGATGCTATTCGATCATGCTGCATACCTGTGACTTTTTTACAGTTCTTTCTGAGGGGCTTATTGATGTCAAGGGGTTTCCCGGGTGCGATAAACATGAACGGCCCGTAACGATTCAGCCTCAATCCAACGACCGATAAAGAAGGTGCAGGCATCGGAGTTTGTTGACCTACATACCTCCATATAGGCGAATGATAACCCGCGGGGTCTACGTCCTAACAAGTCAACTCGACTCGAGATGAACTATAATGAAATTCAAAACGTCTAATTATCGGGGAATTGATTCGAGTAATCAAAACACTGTCATTGCCAAGGAGAAATACTTACTTATAAAGAATTTTCAAAGACGACAGCTGCGAAATGAATTTAATAATAATTGTCATTTAAGAACAGAGGTTCTCTAATCTGTAACATAACCGGAGAGATAAATATAGCATTTTTTCATTCAAATGAAACCATGTGCCAAAAAAACTCTTTTCAACCAAACGAAACTTGTTTTCAAACAAATGAAACCATATACCATAGCATGAAACCATATCTGGTCTATAACATGATTGGATAGAGCATTTTTCAGCCAAGTGAAACCTTTTTCCTATCAAATAAAACCTCGCACCTCCCAAATGAAACCATGTGACAATAAAATAAAACCTCTTTTCAAACAAATTAAGACATATTGCAATCAAATGAAATTCGTAGGTCCTAACTAATTAACTCGAGGCGATATGATCTGTAATGAAATTCAAAACGTCTAATTATCGGGGAATTGATTCATGCAATCAAACCATTGTCATTGCCAAGGAGTGATCCTTGATTTAATAGAATTTTAAAATATAACTATTGGCACATGAATGTAATAATAACTGTCACTTAAGCACAAATCTACATTTAGCAGCGATGAGCATCAGCATTTTACAGTCAAATGAGACCTTGTTTCTTTCGCAAGCTCGTAAATGCCAAATGAAACATTGCGTCAATAAAGTAAAACCTACCAAATGAAACTTGTTTTTAAACAAATGAAACCGTATTCCAATTAAATGAAACTCGTAGGTCCACCATAGTGCTGAACACAGTGGCATCCAGTGGAAGTACCTCTTGTTCATACTTTACTCTGCCACCCGTTTTCATTCATGCAGGTGAAGTTTTGTCCTCGTCAGTGAAGTACCTGCTACCACGGTAACTTCTACTCTAGTTACCGTGCCTGCTACCATACACCGACCTTGAATCCAGTGGAAAATATGTTTTCTAAAACCAAATCTATTGATAGACGCTTACTTAGAGCTTACTACGCTTAGAGCTAGTCAAAATGATGGCATCGAGGAAGTCATAGTTCCCACAACAACAATCACCGTGACGAACTGCTCAAACAAACATGATGATACAAGCTGCAATTGCTGGACACTCGCTTCAAGAACTCTTCTTTATATTAACTAGTGTATTACAATTTTAAATAAAATGGTAGTATTACTGGACTGTTCGAACAAGTTTCATTTGATTAAAATAAGGTCTGACTTGTTTGAAAAAAGGTTGCATGTGGTTAAAAAGGGGTTTTATTTTATAGGCACATGATTTCATTTTTTAGGCAAGAGGATTCGTTTGATTGGAACAAGTTTTCATTTCGTCGATATGAAGTTTCATTTGAGTGAAAAAAGGTTTCAGTTGATTGAACAATGCTACATATGAATTCCGAAACGGTTGGATCGATTTAGGTGTGTTTTTTCCAAAATGATCGGTGAGTTCTGGCCAATCGATCCCAAAACCTCTTCTAACACTTCAAGTCACGAAAAACCTTAAAAACTTAGGCCGGGCGAACAACTCGGTAGTCAGAGAATTCGACTTGAACCTACAAGTTTCTTACAATTTAAGTGAGCACTGTAGCTAATTGTATCCGAAATCAATTAATTCCGGAAATTTGGAATGGAGCCTCTTTGTGAGTGGTAGAGTAGGTACAATTTTAACTTGTGAAACAATAGTAGGTAATAAGCTGAGTGAGCTTTATAATTTTGTTTTTTCTTATCCAGTTTAAAATTTTTGACTTTGGAAAGGGGCTTCACAGTGTGTGTATGGATACTACGAAATGGTACAGTACAACTTTAGACAGCTTTAGATCAGCTGAAGAAATCAGTAGCTGATTTGGTTCCTATTAAACTGCGGATACTGAAATTCAAAACGAAAGGTCCCTGAGCAGAGTACTATTACGAGACCATTCTGTTAATTTGAGTGATTTCTGTACTTCGAATTGACTACAATGCTGAACTTTGGTACGGAATATAATTACAACTTGAGAAGGGCTGTAGCCTTCTGCTCTTCTGTTCCTATTCAACTGAGGATACTGAAGTATCGAATGGGGGTTTTCTGGGTGCGGTGAATTTTACTGTAACGCGAGGAACCACCAAAATCAGCTAAGTTTACGAGTATTCCTAGCGCTTTAGTTGATTTTATTCTTAGTCAACTTGAGATGGTACATCTTGTAATAGATAGATAGTTAGGGTACAGTAAAATAACAGCTTGTAGACCCACTCTAACTCGCAGAATGAGCTTTCCAACTTATTTTAACCATATTCAACTTGAAATGTGGAACTTCCGAACGGTTCACTCTGGTTCTGTAGAGCATAATTCAAAGTTTTCTTCATTAGTAGTTTTGATCGAATTGAATAGAAATATATTTCTGATGGTTGACTGTGGTAGTAGTACCTCAAAAGCAGACATTCAAACAGAATGTTTTAGTGAATTATGTGAGCGCATGCGAAGGCTAAAATGTTCTGCCTTTACAACCCCCAACAAGCAAAATACTTATCATAATTTTTCTTTAAAATTCAACAAACATTATCCTATTGAGCACATGCTAAAAGTGTCCAAAGTGCATTAGGTTTGTTCCCCAAATGGGATCCTATTACATTTATAGCAAAACTGTCGGGGATAAAACGGTTCATCACTCGAAATTTGGAGTTCGCAATCAGATTATTTCTCTTGAATCTAAACCAACCTCATAGATCGCGAGGTTTTTATCCTTTGAAAACGTATTATTCAGTTTGTTGTGAAAGACGGTTTGGGTATGTGTTGTGAAATGTTGACAGTTCTGTATTTTCATACTTGAAGCTTTCTCCATTTAGATAAACATTGCTTCGCGGATCAAGAATTCGAACAAAACCAACTACTGACGGTACCCACTCAGCTTATTCTTTATGCAGCTGGCCCAGCTACTACGTTCTGAAGAACTGTTGAGATCTAATGGATATAATGGATATAATAATGAGATCTAATGGATATTATTCCATGGATGACAGTAAGTATTTATGAATATTTATGAGCATTGCCTCCCAGTCTATCTACGGTAGCAGAAGTTTTGTTTTCCCTTTTGAGAGATGAAACATTTGTTCGCCTAAATAAAAATTTCCGCTCGCATTTTACGTTTTAGACCATCTTGAATAACGTTGTGTCTTTCTGACAGTTTGTGGGTCAAGTAAGAATATTATTTTTTAGGCTCTAGTGGTCCGATCTCACTCAAATTCGGAGGGTGGTAAGTGAAAGAAGGTAAAATCTCAATTCATTTCAATGCGATCGCATCAGGATACAGGCGATAGAATTAGTGGCAGTGAGGCCCATTGCACCCACTAAAAGGCGGTGATGTCTGTGGGAACACGTCCTATAAATCTTTTTAACAAGCTTCATTTCTGAATCTTCCCCAAAAATTTAAGGTTATTTAAGTAAAACATTTCAAAAATTATAGATTCAAGTCACCAATACGAGGAAGTTATACCTACGACATCCACTTGGGCAGGCTGGTTTTTATCTATTTCAATTAATGTATCTTTTAACATATTTATCATGAATTATCTAACAAAAAACTTCTCTACTGGTCCCTGTCAAAAATGAAAATCACCCCAACAATGTTGTGTTGACCAGGATGATGTTGGTTGGATATATATAATAAATATAACATAATGGATTTTCAATGATGATCTAATACAAAAGGATAAAATCACTCCAACAATGACATATGAGTGTTGACCAGGATGATGTTTGTTGGATATGCTTACTTAAATACAACATAATGACAGGACTGAACAAGTCTCCATAGCGGGACGAAACTTTTCCGAAAAAGAGAATTAACCTATTATACGCTCCAATCTGATGTATTAAATGATAGTGGCCACACCACAACCAACCACCATGAATTAATGTATCTATATTCATATTCACACAGTGAATATACAATTTATAAATTTTATAAATTCTAATTCACAAAGTGGATATAAAATTTATTAATTTAGTAAATTCATATCCATACAGAGAATATTAAATACCAACTGTGCACACATTAAAGACCTTAGCGTGAATATATTAATTTTCATATTCATATCTATCTAGTATAACTATGCTCACCGATACCAACTAGGGGAACTCGGGTTCAAGAATGGGAAAACTATTCTCGTGTCAAATATGAACCCTCTGGCCCAATCCTTTCGAAAGTTAGATCGCAGTATGTATAGTGTTATACCGCTCTGGTGCAATGAAAAAATATATGTATGAATAGGTATATTAAAAATAACAAGAATGAATATATTGAAAATATACATTTTCATTAGAAAAAGGGATGTTACCACAGCAATCGTTCATTTTCTAACACAATATCGAAATCTCAGATTTTTGGATGTCTTTGAAATTATATGTATTAGCTAAGTATCTTTGTTTTCCGCAAATAGGTAGGTAGATGATCCCAAAAATCTGAAGAAATCCGAAAATCTATTACATTCACCTTGAACCATGTGGGTGAGTACTGACTTGAATTTCAAGTCTTGAAGTGCACTTGCAATTTACTCTTACGATCGGCAAAACAGTGTAAAGTCAACCTGAGGTTAAATATTGTTGGAGTGCGAATGAGGATGTCCGTTGCGCTCTATTCGTCATCCTCGTCCCTCCTTCAATCTGAGCAAACTTACGATAACGTTAGCCTTGGTCATCAGAGATACGGGGCCTCGGGCCTTGGCTGATAAAAGCCGAAGCTATTTTAATATCCGCCGCAAGGACAATGCCGGCCATATCGCACCCCTCCTCCTCCCTTAGTGCCCCCTCATCGCGACCGATTTCCGCTTCTCGAGAGCTTCTGCAGTCGGTCAACTGTCGTTCGCTAGGTGTTGAGAGACGACATAACCAAGAGAATGCTTTCAAACGATTTATTGGGTAATAGGAAACACATCTCTCGCAAGGGGCGCAGTGGTTGTAAATGATGCCTTGCAAAACTTGGAAATGTGCTTCACACCTTGGACAATTTTAATGTTTATTTATATATATTATTTTTTCTTATCACTGCCCGGATAACCATTTTCTCTAAAAGACCTAAATGTACAGCATTGCACAGTCGAAAAGGTTTAGAACCCTTTTCGTCCCAGTTTTACAGTATTACTTCATGACATTTCATTATAATACAAAGCTTATTACTTGACGAGGATCGTCATATGCTACAAATGTAGGATGTTGATTGATTCATTGCTACTGTTATTGGATTCGCCACTGATACAATTATTGAGGAAATGGTGTTTCGACAGAGACATGTCTGAGGGAAGGTGCCATTCTGAAAATTTGTGGGGAAAAACTTCAACAAATAACTGATGTACGAAGTTGTTGAGTTTAGAAATTGAGCTGGTTGGTAGTTTAGCATACTATTATAAGATGTAGTAACTTCGTTTCGGTAAAATAGAGCTTACTATAAGGAATTGGATTTTAATGGCAGTCAAATATCTTTAGTATTAAATACCTCCAAATATTCCGTTTTTTTCTTTTTTTTTTCATTTAGCGTACTTTTTGCTCTATGGTTTCAAATAACGAACCATTTTAATAATCAACCAAGAAAGTTTTTTATCCGTCCATCAAAATTTGTTGTTTTACGTATCAAGATTTGGATTATCAAATTAATAAAATCCGTCCATCCGGTGTAAGCAATTCGGAGTATAAACTTAAGGGCCAAAGCTAATAAAACTTGGATCAAAAATCACGAATGGCGTTAAGTTGGGACAGTTCCAGACATACATTTTTTCAATCCTAAAGGGTGGGATCAGAGGGGCTGAAATAGGTTTTCAAAATCATATCTCGTATATGACATCATACTCTCATAATCATCAGATTAATTAGCGTTTTAATGGTCTCCATTGATCGAAATCCCTTCAATGAAACGAATGAGTCCACCTGGATCGCTTTACGTTCATCCGTCTCCCCAAGAGCTAGAACTTTGACAAAATAAATCATGTAAACACTAGTGAGAATGTTTACATGTCTAAACATGGTAAACATGGGCCAATGAACTGTGACGATCGATTCAGCTGATACAATTGCAATGTACTTTCATTTTCATCAGTTCCTTTTGAAATCGAGTGTTTCGTTATTTTTTCTATCTGGATATTTGCCGTCAAGTGAAGCATGAAGATTTGTTTTATTTTACCTCGTTGAATTCCAGCTGTTCTATTCGTGGATTTCTACGAACATGCCATACGCATTTTCGCGATGCAAATGTTTTGAAATAATAGGTTGCTAATGAGGTCCCATGGTGTACACCATGGCAAGCCGTGGGTCTGTTACCATGTGCTGTCTGCGGCGTCATCCGAATAACACCTATACCCGTCCACCCTTTTTCGGCAGTTACACTATCTGGAGCGACCCTTAGTCCGGCAACCCTTTGCTGTTTTAGCTTCTTCTTGCCTCTTCAATTAACTTCTTGGGTACTGTTTTTTTCTCCTCTACGATAAACCATCTTTGTTCGATAACAAAATTGGTCATTATTTTAATAAAAATCAAATTCAGGGAACATTTTTGTAAACTACCAGTATGAATACTACATGCTTCAAAGTAATTTAATAATCGTTTGTGCTGTTTCTGAAAACGGGAGTTTCCTACAGTGTATTCAAAGTTTCACATTGCATTCAAAACTGTGTTTGCAGAACTGCTTCTTCTAGCCTAAAATTACCTGAAAAGAGTCAAAATAAGTGAAAAAATGAATCAAACGAATGCTATACACACAACTCAGGATTTATTTGTGAAAATGCAGGGTACCTACAAATACGTCATTGGTTTTCATTTTCACTCCTCAATTATATAGCCAAACTAGGGTCCCATCTAGTTCCAGTGCCAGCACTAGAGTGTGCTAGCGTTAATATATTTATTTTTTATATCTTGCGGACCCCTCAACCATACCTCGCGGACCGCCATTTGCGAACCGCTGGTCTAACAAATCTGCTAGGATTGATGTAGGATATTTTTTTACTTATGAGATGCGAGAGTAGCTTTAACACGCCCGCCCGATGTTCCTAAAGCATCCTCTATTACTTAGATTACATTTTTACATAGAATTCAAAACGCAGAGATACAGATCCCGATCTGTTTGTCTAGCTAATTTACATACTACTAAAAGGATTGATGTAGGATATTTTTTTTTACTTATGAGATGCGAGCGTAGTGAGTATCCAGATCACCAAACTAAACATATTCCGAGCTATTTGTCCAACTAATCTACATATTACGGTACAGACTAGTTGGATAAATAGATCGTGATATATGTTAGAACTAGTGTCTCTGTATTTTGAAATTGTATCGAATTCTACGTAATCTAGGTAAGAATAGGTACCTTGGAAACATCCGGCGGGTGTGTTAAAGACACAATCGACGGGGGGCAGTAATTTGTAAGTAAGTTTTTCAAGCAGAAACCTGATTTGCGATACCTAGTAGATACTGATATGTATCTGGTAGGTGACGAATTATATACCTACCTAGCAGGTACCTATATTCTAAATCTTACTTTTCAACCCTCAAAATCTTGTAATACTAAGTTTATTTTTGGAGGGTGTCGTTCCACAAACCAACAAACACATATCTGCACTACAAAGAACACACACTTGATATGACGAAGTAGCATAAAATCGTAATATTCAAATGGGTTTAGACAATCTGTTCAGATCCAGGAGAAATAATTTTCACTGCACTTGTTATAAATTCGTGTATTAATTAACAAGAGTGATAGAATATAAAACTATATAACAAGATGTTTTTCACACCTGATCTGTAAAATACCGCATAGGCATACGAGGTGTTCCTGAACTGAACGCGGGATGTTCCGGAAGGGTTCATGACCAGGGTTTTTAGCGATTCGGGGTGGTTTGGAGCAGAGGGTAACGGGATAGAAGGACAATAGCAGGATCAGTGAAGGGAAAGGATAAACCATCAGCGGTAAAATTCTCATGCAAGGTACCTGTTTCGAGAAAACTGAGTTTAGAGGCGTATACGAACACAACACAATCACAAGACACACGAACGAACACAATCTCTTGTGTATCTTTTCGGTATTCGTCTTTGTCGCCGTTCTTCAACTACATAATCGTCCGACTCGTTCACCTCATCGATCTCAAACAACTCATTCCACTCAGAATACATGATATTAGGGAAAAATGAACGAATTATTAACAGAATACGATAGCAGCTGATGCACTTAAGTGACCTCCCGCCATCACTCAGGATATTGCACCGTTGAGCTGGGGGTGACCCCCAGCTCAGCGCCATTTTTGGTTTATGAATTCCGTTGAGTGTGCGTTTAGGGCGCCCACTCAGTGCGCCCTCAGGGTCGCCCTCAAATCACGACTATGAATCGCTTTGAGTGCGTGGTTCCCCTGAATGGTACACTTAGGGACCCACTCACACTCAATTCCCGTCTATGAATTCCGCCCTTAAAGAAATAAAATACAACGAGTTGGTTATGTAGATAATATTAATATCGAGGGTATCCCTTAAAAACAGTGATTCTTTTTCAAGTCTACAATATAGACTTTAAAAAAATCAGCGTTTTTTAAGGGGTGGGGCCGGCGGCTCCACGATAAAAACGTTGAACACACTGCCGATTTTTGTGTTGTTTGGACTTATTCTGTCACGAATTTTGAAGAATTGAAATTCATTAACAGACTGTAGTAAGCTTAGCTGATGGGACTTGGATTATTGAAAGGGGTTGTACTTTGGGATTGAAGAACGCATTAGCTGGTCGGTCGAGCTCCAAGCGTTGCCGATCCATGCGGTGGACGTGGGGGATTTCGTACACACATGAAACCTCCAAACCTTCCGTAGTGTGGAAGCAAAAATATAGTTCAGAAACCTGCCTGGGAAACACATGTTCTGCCAGAGAATGGAACGTCTGATTGACAGCGATAATGAATAACCGTAGCTACAAGCCAGAAATCAGCAATTGACATTTTAGCGTTTTGAGAGTTTAAGGAACAAAATGTGAACAGAGGGAGGATTTAGGCACCATTCTCCTTCAAGTTACAAGAGACAATGAATATCAAACGGTAAATAATCAACGGCACCCGGTATGTGGTGGGCGCGTGGGGTTCACACTCTCCGACTGCATTACCGCTCTTTTTTTTACAACTCCCCTCGTCTGTGTCTCGAATCCCACGATATGAGTTGGAGGTCAAACCGACAGATACACTAAAGATAAACCACGACGGCTGCAGCGCCACTTCCGTCAAGTTATAAGTTCGTCAAGTTTTTATTACAGTCGGAGTAGCTGAGAGAAAATGCCAAGGAGAAATTATTGTCCTTGCAGCTCAGATCGTCGTCGATCGCGACGGGTTGATTTTTATCGTCCGGAGAAATATTTATGGTTCGTCGTATTGAAATTTGAATGAGCTCGCTTCTTAATGACGAGACTATTAATCCCGTTTACGCGACTGGTCCAGAATGCGATTTTATGAAGGAAAAAGTAGAGTTTTCAATTTAATCGAAACGGTTTGTTATTAACAGCTAGAACTCTTACCTATGGCCTTACCCATAGGTACAATACCTACCTACAATAGCCAACTGGTGAGATAAAAAATTTGTATTTGACAATCCCACCTCCGAATTAATGAACTGCTGGTGAACCGATGATACAATGTTTAGGCATAAGCGATTTTTTTCTGTAAGACTGTTTAAAGGAAAAGGATTTCAAACACAGACTCACACCTTGAAAGAGCTGAAGACCAAAATTTCCGAGTAAGGAAACGCCATACCGCTAGAAACCAGCCGAAAAGCACAACAAACCTCCACAAATCGCTTACATCAGTGTATGGCTACTGATGCGTGTGACTGATGTGGATAGTCCCAATTCACGTTTCTTGAAACCTTCAAATCTGAGAAAAATCTGAAGCTTTTTAGCTTTGAATGTTGCAGGCCTACGGCCTCAGCCCCCCCAAAAGGGAACTAGTCCATTACCCTTGCTAATCATCTATTAGAACCAGATCACAATTTCAGTTCTGATAAATATAAATGAATGAATGATTTGTAAAATTCGTTCACTTTTGTCCAAAACAAGGTGTTCTGAATGTCGTAGAATATTTTGAAATAAATTACAGCGGTAGAGCTGGTAAATGTTCTAACAAAGACATGCCTGAATATATTCCCCCATTAATAAAAATCACTCCTAAAATATCTTTGCCTTTTCAGTATTCTATTTCTTTCATTTTTATAATTTTTGTTGTATTATTATTTTTTGCTTTCCCCACCCTCCATTTCCTACCATCAATATTGTTCGAATCCCCCTTTCATGTTGGCGACCAATAGAATTGTATCACCCTTCACTCAGAAACCATATGATTGGATGTTTCCCCACACCTCTTGACCAATACCATTAAAGCTCCCTTTCACCTGTCACTATGTAATCACTGTTTTCTCCAAAGTAAATTCAGTTATTGTTCTGTTACTGTACATGAGTTAACCATCGAAATCGACTTAACCTTTATAACTCCTTCAATTTTGTGGAAATAACCTACATTTCTTTCAAAACCTCCGCGTTTTTCTCGACGAGGGTCTACAATTTCATCGCCAGTGCTGACTAGTCAATTCAATCACCTTCCTCACATAAGTAATATTCAAAGCATAACATTGAAACACAGATATTTACAACACTAAGGTTTATTATTTCTGTATTACATAGCCCAGTATTCACGCAAATTACCCAGGGATGGTGTCGTAAATAGGTTTGTTCAGACTTTAGCCAATTTAATCTGTTTTTGGAAACATAGAACATCATTATTATTCATTTATGCCCGATAAAAGTCAGCGCTGAAGGTTCAATTGTCACAGTCTGGAGCCGAAATCATGAGTTGAACTGTTGCGGGAAGTTTAAATACTGTTGCGCGATGATTCTCACTATATAGGTTGGAACACACATTTCCAAGAAAAGTTGTGTGTGTCTATTGCAAGTTTTCTTCCTACCATCTCTCACTTTTCGCAGTTTTGATTGTATTGAACTTCATTCAGAAATGGTGGTCGTTTAGAACTAGTTGAAGATTACGGAGCACTTGTATGTGTGGTCGTTAGTGTCTCAAAGCTGATGCGTGAAAACAAGATCAAATCCTGTAGTAAGTGGTCATTGCATATAACAGCATTCCTTTCAAAACTTAGCTGGGCCATTGGAGTTATTGCTACATCGTACGACTTTCTGAGAGTGTGCTGATTTTAGGAGCTGATGGCGAGTGCAACATTATAGTGTAAAACTTGGCTAAGTTCTTGTGACAGTAAATTGATGGAGATGAATTATGCAAAAATGTGCAAAAAGCCTGGTCTATTGCATGGCAGCAACATGATAATGAAATGTCACTTGCTTATCCAATATCCATTGCAAAATAATGAAAGATTGTTGAAGAAAATGCTGAGGTTTTGATGGTCCAGTTCTGAATTTATTGTTTTTGGTGTTTTCAGAAAATTGCCCCCGTGAGACGGATTCTTTTACTGCTTCATTCCGACCTATAAACTTTGGTTTGGTGTTTTTCTTGTTTCAAACGTTGCCGAAGAGCTGATCTTGGTTTAAGTGATGCCACATTTAGTGCTTTCTTTGTGCCTTGTCAATGCTAATGTTCTTTCTCCATTGTACAGTTCAATTTACTTAAACGTCAGTACAATTATCTCGACGGAATCAAATGTCCCATGTAACTAGTTTCTTTCCTTCCGTGGGCCGAAGTTTGGAGGACCCTGGCTTAGGCGATTCCTAGTCGAATGAGTCTTACATATTTCAATGACAATAACCTGACTGTGAAGTGCTGGTGCTTGGGAACCACATGTTAATTACAATACCAGGTATGCCACGTTTGGTGCTTCATTTGTATCTTATCGATGCTAATCCGTCTTTCTAGGCTATTCGGTTGTTGGTGACTATATTTGATTACTAGCAGATACTAAATCATTTAGTGGAAATTGTTGGTTAATCGTATCAATTTTTCATTCATTACCCCAGTGAAAACAAGGTTGAGCACATTGTAAGTGCGAAGCAGGTCTTGGGATAGTAGGACCTGCAGTTTTACGGTGATCTTCCCAGAGCAATTTGCTCTTGGGAAATGGTTAAGTTTATACGGTATATCCACGTGTTTCCAGATTGCTTAGGAAATGCCATCAATGTGTTTTCCCTGCAATAAACATGTTTTCTTCCTCTTCAGTATAAGAGCAGCTCCACTTTAATAGTCCACAATCGACCACTAGTTGTTTTCCTTCTATCCACCAGGGTCTTCCCACCTCCCCCCCTAGACCAGGATGTTATCCGCGAGTCACCTTGCTCCTCGGCTTCGCCTACCAATGGAAAGTATATCGAAAGGAATGGAAAAAAGACTTGAGGCGAACTTGAGTTCAAGGTCCCCTCAACAAACACTTCCGCTAGTCGGGACTTAACTGGACTTTTAATACCCCTTCGCGTCAGGCTCCTAACAGCACTAACCTTTTCCAACTATTTCTCTTTACCTTCAAGGCCTGCCATCATGATTCATGGCTCCTTGCATTTAATCGCATATTCCCCTCCCGATCACGGCTGACAACGGCGCAGATACACAACTTGTCTTTACCATAAAAGAACAATAGGTTATTTTTAAACTTTGCCTGCCCTGCGGGGGGGTATTTTTCACTTTCCCACTCCTCCAACTCAACAGAGCTCAGATTAATAAATTATAAAAATGAAAATTGTTGACAGTGGGTAGTATTTACGATGTTTCCGAGAACCAAGAACAATAATTGCACCCTTTATACTTCTAGGCGCCTTATCTACCCTTATCTAGTTTTATGGATTAAATAAATTGCAAAATTTCTCTAATTTATTATGCTTTGTGGTGAGGACCATAAACTATGTTAGTCAGCAGGAAAAATGGATGAAGATTTGCAATGAGATACAAAGAGAATCATTTAAATTATGATAAGTAGGCAATGTTGCAACACATAACAATAATGACCTGGTTGTAGCGACTCAAGCTGTGCTATAAAATACGGAACTTGTCTTAACGGATGAGTTTCTTCGGTGAATATTATGATGCAGACATCTGTTGCTCCCGTCTCACTCAAGGTTTCTAACGTTTCAATCGCTTCCAGATGGTGAACATTCATGTGTCAACTCATACAATCTGCTATGACATTCCATGTTTCAGAACATCTTATTCTGAATGAGCAATTTGGTTTTCAAAACAGCAAAACAGCTTTCATTATAAGAAGATTAGCCATTCAGAATATTTTGACCTGAAACAAGGGTTCGATCGACCATGGAACAGAGGACGGTCGATTAAAATGAAACCTGCCGAATTATCTTTGGGAACTTCTAAAGAATTACCTCTAAGACAGAACGTTCTCAGTCTCTGTTCAAAACCATTACTCCCCACCTGGGTACATAGAGGCGGGTGTCCCTCAGGAAGGCATCCTAGGCCCCTACCTACAACTATTGTACTTTCACAATGTGTCCTTACCTTTGGAATCAGACTTCTCTGCTCTCAGTGCTGATGATGTGACTTGCGGTGGTGGTACACCATTTAGTTGTGCTGGGTCAATGGTGCACTAAGTGGGGTCTGCAAGAGAACACAAAGAAATTATGGGTAGTTACCTACACGCACAGAAATGAATTCCCAAAACCCCAAATTATCTTAACCAGCTCATTTCAAATGCAAAATTTAAAGACACCTAGGAGTGACTCTCGACTGCCACCTGACGTTTGCAGAGCACCTCTCAAACTTACTAACTCTGCTGCGGACCCGCACACGCCAACCGACTTCCATTCGTAATTATCCACATGTTTCTAATGAGAATAAGATGACAATGTATAAGATATCGATAAGACGCATTTGGACATAAGCCATCTCGATGATGGGCTCATGTTCGCGTTCACAGTGAGCAAAACCAAACCTTAGGAGTGCTAAAGAATATGCTTCATCTCCACCATTTGTGAGATGGATCCGAGACTTTGATGTGGACTCACCTACCGATTACCTGATCCTCACCACGAATTCGTTCATAATAAGGAACGGAGCACCAAAATCCCTTGGTTAACGAGGTGTTCGTGCCACTCACAAACCGACGATTAGTGACCTCGACGTGTCACAGACATTTTTTCACAACCATGGACGTACAAAATGCTTCAACCAAACGTCATCTATGTCAGTGGTATTACGGAAACTCATAATATTAATATCTTTATCAGTTAACCACTGATGCGACAGGGGCCTTATTGAAATTGTTCTTAGTTAAGACTCAACTTGCGAGTTAATTAATAACTGCGTAAATGGAATATCAACGAGGTATATTACAGTTGTAACAGTCTTTAATAAACAAATCTTTTAAAAAAACATCCTGAACAAAAAGGTTCTGTGTTCTTGAATCTTTACAACATCCTCTGAACTACTCCGATTAATGGTTTGCTACACTGTCCCACTCTGCTGGAAACAACCAACTGATGGAGCTTCGTGAAGCATCTCGCTCAAATTCTCTCTTTTATGTGATGTTTCCTTCCCTCAATTACCATTGCACCATTGCTCTGTGAGTCGTCGGCCACACGCGAGGTAAATGTACTTCTTGATTAATCATCTTCAATTTATTTTCCTTCTGGCACGATTTTCTCTGGCTCAAGTTAGAAATCAAACCTTGGCTACCATTGCTGAACGGAATTATTTTTTGACTTATGAGTGTCCCTATTGTGATCTGTGTTAAGTCTTTGTTTTTTTGTAATAATTATTGTGATATTTATTTCTATTTTTTTGTAATATTTATTATCTCTAACGCACATTAAAACAAAAATAAAACAACTTCAATCCAATAGATTGGCTTGATTGATTTGAAATTCGTAAACCCTAAACGGTATTTTAAAAGTTCAAATGAGCCATGCAGTAGCATCTGCATTCTAAAATGATAGGTGCTTCAGGTAATGTCATATGCAATCAGATGTTGAAACCAAGTTTCCAAATTAAGGGAAGCTTTGATATGTCTTACTAAAAACCTTGACACGTACTCCTGTCCTCACGATATGCAGAACAGCTAAAATCCTTGAATCGAAAATTCGCATTCAGAATATAATTCTGCATTTTGCATTCAGAATATAATTTTGAACAACAGTTTCTTTTTAATGTTTTAAAGTCAGGTTAAGGTCTTACGTCAGCAGTAAGATGGAATTTCAGTTAGCTGAGTAGGGATTGAGTATCTTTTGGAATTCCTTGGTGGCAATCAAGAAAGGGCTCCGCTTTCTTGGCAATGTCTACTAAAGAGAGATAGAGCCGTGAAGTAGAATACAGCAGTCCAACACGGCACAACTAGGAAGTGACCCCTTCCTTATTATTTTCTATTCCCATCCTGTAACCAGTTTTCATAAAACCCTCGTCGTAAATTTCAGTTTGTTAGTTCAAGTAATAACTCTTCTATAATTCTCTAAGAATAACATTTATTTATGAGATTTAGTTTCATTACCCGTCCTTCAATGCTTATGATTAACATGTCAAAATATATTCAAGTTCCAAAAATCGAATAAACATGAAAAAATCCGTAATTTCTCCCAAACTCTTAAACCAAAGATTAAGGAAGGTTGATTAAAAACCACTGAACTTTGGAAAGTCTAGTCATTTTAGCTGGTTTATGTGATTTATAGCACATTTGAACAAGAGAAAATGTTGTGCTTCCAAATTTATGAACAAAGAAATTTTTGTATCTTCTTGTCTTTATGTTCAGCAAAACATGTGTGTGCCTAAAAAATCATCCATCGTTTTGTGATAGATGTTGTGCTGATATTGTTTGAACCCTAGTTCAGACATTGTTTGAAATTATACTGTTTTTAAATTGATTTCCAAATTTCCAACAACAACAACAAAAACAGAGAAGTTTTCAAAAAACGTCTTGGGCCGTAGCATCTATGCGTATGAGGCGTTTGAACTAGTTCCAGGACGTTTGGACCAACAATACCAGTAGTAGAGTACCTGTGCGAAAGAATGGATTTTTTGCATCAACTCGAAGGGCTGTTACAGCCCTACGTTATAGCACAGCGTACACTGGTATGGTATTACGGGAAATAAATAAATCAATATTACTGGTGAGGGCCTGTTCAATGATCTTCCCTGGATGGATAGATCAGGTCCCCCCTGAGGGGATGTTTCATTTGTTACCAAATAGTATTTTATGACAATGGTCGCAATAGGTATATTAAACAAACGATGAAGGTGGACAAACATTATGGTGAAAACTGAAGGTAAGAAAATTGGGCTGGAAATTTCATAAAGAACAAAGGGAAGCCAAAAAACGTCGCTCTAATGGTACGGTTATGAGCAATGCCTTTCATTGTGGTAAGGAATCACTCCTCCCCCTGAGGGGATGTTTAATTTGTTACCAAATAGTATTTCATGATAATGGTCGCAATAGGTATATTAAACAAACGATGAAAGTGGATACAAATGATGATGAAAACTGAAGGTATGAAAATTGGGCTGGAAATTTCGTACAGAATACTTTTAACAAAGTTATTTTAGATGGATGGGTCCGTGAAGAATGGTACAGCAGGATTCGGAGTCGACGGCCCCAATTTCGCTCTGTCCAAGACTCTTGGGTATGCAGCCACCATTTATCAGGCAGAAACTCGTGCAACTGAATTGTGTGTACAAGTGGTTGCCAAGAAACAACTTGAAGGTGCACGAATCAAGGAGCCGCTAGGCATCCAGGCAGCACTAAAGGCTATTCTATCTTCACAATAGTCTCAAAGTTGAGCTAAAGTTGCCTCAGCGGTCTCAAAACTGCGTCCCAGGGAAGCCAAAAAACGTCGCTCTAATGGTACGGTTATGAGCGATGCCTTTCTGAATGGTAAGGAATGACTTCACCCGCTTGCAGAACAAAAGAAATAATTACACCCAGTGGTTAAGTAGCACTTCAAACTACTGATCGGTTGCAGAACCTACTTTGCACTGTTTCAGTTGCCCATCTCATCAACACGGTCTTTCTGAATGGTGAGGAATGACTTCTCCCTCTTTCAGGACAAAAGAAATACTCACATCCTGTGGTCAAGTAGTAGTTAAACTACTAAGACTTAAAGTCTACCTATCGATAGTAGAACATGCTTCGCAGTGTGTTAATAGCTCACGTCATCAACTCCTCCTCTCTGGATGACAAGGGTGTGGTAAAGTCCTTATCCTGTGGTAAAGTCGTACTTTAAATCACCGGGTAAAGAACATACTTTACACTGTATTACTGACTAACGCCAACAACAATGCCGTTTTGAATGATAATGAATGGCTTCTGTTTCCAGGACAAAATGAATACTTGCGCCCTCCGGTAAAGTCGCAGTTCAAATCACCGATCGAATGAATGAATGTCCGGTAGGACGGCGTTCACACGATGTTTGACTCCGGCGTTTCCGGTTCAGGGAGAACCGGCAGAGACAAAAGGACGAGTCCGTGACGTTTGTCCTCCCCGCCCAAGGCCGCCGGTTTCGGCCTAGGGTTTTTTTTCTCCTTTTTTGTCCACAGCTTGTAAAAGGGTGGAGACAACCAAAATATTTGCTCGTCTCAAACGGAGCGACCCGCATCAACACGGGGGTTTCCCTCCCGGGTAGACGTGAGTCGCTCCGTCAACAAGAATTCGTTAAAGGCCGTTTAATGGCGGTGGGAGCGTTTCGAGTTACCTCGAGGGAAAAGTCGGAGGTTCAAGGTTTTTCCCCCCCTTTAATTTTCCGGCGCATCGATCTGGGGGCCCGCCAACGCATTTCCGTCCTTCCCAGAAACTCAGAAACTTGATTTGGTCCCGTTCAACTGTTGCTGCCGAGAAACGAAAGACTCTCATTATTCTAAGATTTTATCTCATTTTTATAATTTACTTATATTATGCAACTTATATTTTATGGTCTAGTCCAGTCTGTCCTCCAATGAGGGATCTTCGGGAGAGAAACCTACCCTTCTAATCTTGATGAATCGTTAGGCCAAAAAATCAATTATCAACTAACAGGTGTTCGGTATAACGACGAAACTTCATCTAACTTTCTATAAGTATATTTTCTTCAAGTAATTAGGAAAAACTTTTACCTCATAGCAATTTATTTAGTCTTCTCCTTCTTTGCCTATTCTACAACAAAGTTTTTTTCGTAATCTTACTTCACTTAAATGACCATAACTCCCTTAATTTACAAAATGAATCAATTTTAAGTTATACCGTTGAAAAGAGCGGTAAATTTTCTTTAATTTTCATTCCATAAAATTTTGTCCTAAGTCACATCGTACGTGGTTTTTTCTACGGTAAAAACAACTACTTTTTATCAGCTTTCTATCGGTTTAATAAATTTTTATTTTAGAACAATTTTTGACAGAAAAATTGGTGTTTGTACGTGGAAAAACGTGAATTTTTTTAACGAAACAAGCGTTTTGCTGTGGGATGATGCCTTCGGTTTTGGATGAAATAGAAGGGGGAAGGAGGATTTAACTGCTTAATTTTTCTCGCTGAATCGAATGAACGATTTTCTAAATTATACTCTCTGAATGATAAGAATCAAAGAACGAAGGGGAGGATGATGGATTATATACTCGTAGAAATGGAAAAAGATGTGATATGAAATCACGTGACAACCTTTTTTTTCTTCTCTAAAAACCAAAAACCAAAATAATAATACAAAATATTTCCAATTCCTTTTCACAGATTTTTGGTGCACAATTCACAACAGATAGAATGGAAAGGTTGTATTTCAGATCACATCCTTTTTCATTTCTGAATTATCCATCGACCTTCTTTCTTTGATTTAAATCATTCGGCGAGTTCAAAACGTTCCACGTTCAAACACCGATTTCTCAAGTTTAGGCTAGAAAAGACCATGTACCACTTGACTTAGGAGAAAATGTTACGGAATGAAAATTGAAGAAAAATTAACGCCCTTTTCAACTGTATAATTCAAAATTGATGTATTTAGTAAATTAAGGGAGTTATGGCCATTTCAGAGAAGTAAGATCGATGTTACGAAAAAAAACTTGGATGTAGAATTGGCAAAAAAACGAGAGGACTAAAAAACATTGCTACGAGGTAAAACGTGTTGATCCCTGAAGTTTCCTCGTTCTTATGCTGAACACCCAAAATCATTCGAATGATTGTCAGTTGTTAATATTTTCATGTTTTTCTTCGGCACGTCAGTTCTTTGTAAAGAATTCACTGCTTTTTTCAACGTAGAACCCCATTTTGATCAATGTTGCCAGGATCCGTGATAAAAAAAACCCTTTTTCAAGCTGCGGGGAATGTTTTAGCCTCGCTCAATCCTTTAATTGTGACGACCAGTAGTCCCCATCACATTCCTCATGTTTTGTACAACAAATTGAGAGAGATACCAAAAGCACAAAGAAGAACAAAACCCGTTATAGGGCTGCTGTAATTGCTTACTTGTTCGCTGCGAATCCTGTGGGTTATGAATCAGTTTTAAAAAGTATTTATGTGACCTAATCTCATCTTATTCGTATGATGATCGTTCTTTGCTTAACCATAGAAGGTCAATTCTCTTGATAATTCGTTTCAAGTTTTTGGTGGTTGACTCTATTCATCTTTTTCTGCTTTTGTATCAGTACATTGGCTATCGGGGGGTCGTCTCGAGATTTTTAGTCTGTAGATGGTCATTTTCAGTTCAAAAATTTTAAATTCATGACAATATTTAGTGAACGACTAACAACGCTATCATTTCAAAAATGGATAAATATTTAACATCGACTTTGTTCCCGGGAACTCATTTTTGACTTTGACATAAACCAACTGATAATAGTAATTCTTGGAATGTTTCTCCCGCTGACGTCCATCAGTATACAGTACTGCAGACTTGAAAAAGCCAGGGAAATGCTTGAAAGCCGTTCAAAACTGATATTTTCTCCTCCTACAAGACAAAATGTGACAATTTCGAATAGGGCAAACTGTAAAATATTCTCCCCTTTTCTATATTTTATTTCTTAGTTGTTTTGTGCCACATAAAACGGGAAAAAAACAATCAACGCAAAAAAGATAGAAAAAAAAAACATCAAAATAGAAAAGAATAGAATATTAATTTATCTACAGAAAGAAAAAATAAATGGCAGAAAAAACGTAAGAGTTCTCTCTTCTGTCCACCAACCTACAAAGTTCTGACGACCTTGTAGCGGCAGAAGGAGATATTCCCAGAGAAAAAACGGCAAAATATTAACAAACACCTAGATGGGTCATTTCGAAATTTCGGTCACATTTATGTCACTGACCAGTATTGCCATCAAATCTCAACTAAATACAGTTTTGTAAGTGTCTTAAAATTGTCTCCTATGTGGATTTACATGTTCAAGTTGTGACTACAGGGACCCAGGAGAAAATACCTAAGTCCGTGTTTCTCACTCCCTACTGCTGTCACTAACCAGAGGTATACAACCTCCATCGTCACTACTCAGCGAAATATTTATTGGGGCTGTTATATCCACTTACACTATGAAAGAACATACCATCTACAATGAGTATCCGCACCACTAAAAAAAATGGGATCAAATCAAGTAGCCTTATCAGCCCATCATTCCAGTGTCACACGGTTTTTCCTCGCTCCCTACAATGTTTCGAAAAGTAGCCCCCAACTGGCAGGAAAGGGTGTTCAGAAGTTGCTTCTGTTTTGTTGACATCCCTTATTCAAGATGGTCCCAACGCTGGTGGTTGGATTTTGCCTAGACCTTCCCAGTCAGTTCTACCGGGAAAACCATCCCTGGAGGCACCAGTGTAGGTTTTTAAACTCCAGTAACATTCTGACTGTGGCAAGTGAAACTTGATCGCACTTGTTGACAATTAGTGTAGTTGTTGGAAGTTCGTTGACAACATATTGGTTCAACCAGTTTCAACTGATTTGTGGCCTGTAAAGACGGTGCAATGCTATAACCTCACTCCCTACTCTCTCACTCCCTACAATATCCAGCCAATAGCCCCTTAAATTGTAGGGAGTGAAATCTCCTTGGAGCAAGTGAGATTTTGGCAAGGAACCCTTAGTATTTACTGTAGCTAAAAGGAAGCTAATTTGTGCTGTTCCACTCATCTGATTTGAAAGACTTGAGCGGCGATTCCCATAGAGGTTGGAGGCTCAAGAGCGGAAAAAATAGTAGGAGGTATATACCTCACTCCCTACAAAAGTTTTTTTCTTTCAAAATGGCGTATCAGCAGTTTGGTTCAAGATTTTGTGTGCTCACTTGGATAATACGCCAAGAGAACCGCAGTGATTGATCAGAAACAAAAAAATGTATCACGTTTCAACTTTTATTTTTTTTTGAAAAGTGACCCAGATAGGGATTACATAAAATATTTAAATACATTTCTTTCATAAATTCTTCAATTTTATTCAAAATCTCGTTGTTAAAGCTTACTAAATTATCAAAAACCATCAGGGTTAATTTTACAGGCATAGGGAAGCGGAAAAAAGGATAGAATTCGAAAGATGATTTCTACGTGATCTGCTTTCATAATGTGGTAATCATAATATCGTATCATAATATAATGTCGCTGTCCATTTTGATAGTCGCAAGGTCAAAAGGCTTTTTACTAAGAAGTCGCTATTTCCACGTGGGATTCCTCAATTTTTCCGCATCCCATAAGTATTTTATTTTGTATATGATTTATTTGTAGTGCATCGTATCGGTTAGTGTTTCAGTTTTGTTTAAATGTAATTTGCTGTGGAGGTCGCTGCTTGCCAAGGCTCAAGGCTTTAAATATGGCGAGGTTCCCCCATTTTGGTAGGTAGGGCTTTTGAAATGGTTTATAATAAACAGACATTTTTGAAAGTAAAATCCTATCTTTTTATTCTGAACCACGACACGTTACTTGCAGGAAACTGTAGCGTAACAACTGCGTTCACAACTCCTCCCGTTCTCCTGCGTGCCCGTGGACAAAGGTATTCACGTGTATGTACCGACCAAGGTCAAGGATTGTGGTGTACTCGCGATCCTCTGATTCGCCTCATCCCAAATTCCTCTGGAAAAAAGTTTTTTCGGGTGAGATTCCGTCTCGGAAGGATGAGCAAAAGCGGAGCTCCCAGCTCGTAAGGTGAGATGAGATGAGATGAGATGGCATTGAGAGCCGAGCGGCACCTACCTTGACTCAGCGGAGCCAAGGTGAGCTTCCCCGGTCCTCCGTCCGAGTCCACTTCCTTACTTTCATTCAAAGCTCCCAAAGGACGGCAGACGACCGGCCTAGCACCGGCCTCTCCGAACCGCCCCATATCGATTTCCCCGTTTCGCCTTAGCATTTACAAAGGCGACCTTGAGGGAGGTTCTTCGTTTTGTTTCACTTTTTTTCGGAATTTTTATTTCTATTTATGTTTTTATAAGGTTGTACTAATAAGAAGAAGAGGTCCAAGACGTAGGCAGTCCTATGTTCTAAGGACAAACCGTAGCCTTGAGTTACCGGACAGGCATACAGTGGAACCTTTCAATAATAACACCGATGGGACTAGAAAGGAGAATGATGCTCTTGACCTTTTCAACGAATTTTCCACTGCTTTTATCTAACTGTGGTCGTATCTGCTTACTCGTGCTTCGCCACGTACAAATTATGGTAATTGCACTGGACCGCAGTGTACAATTATCTAAATATTCGTGTCACTATTAAAATACCTGACAACACGTAGAGGTAGGTAGAAATGGCCGATGAGGTGTAATGTGTGAGGATGAGAATGACATCCTATGTGTATATAACTGACAGAGGCAACAGCTTACTTGTGAGAAAGGAAATAGTTGCTACACAAGGCAGTGGGGCACCGATCGCTGAGAAACGAACAAGTACAGTAGCATTCAGTGAGAAGTGATAGACGCACACAGCTCATTTACGCCTTTCATTATTCATTAAGTAAATGACGTAAAAACGTGTGCCAAGGTGTGATTGTATAACTCCCCTGAAACACAGAGGGATCACTGGAATCACCAGGGGCTATCACAAGGGGGACAGAGTTTGTCTTTGCCAAGCCAAGCTTGCTTGTTTCAGCCAAATACAAATTTCAGGTTGTCAATGTCTTGGAATTTAAATGTGTGAGGGCACTCACCAGTCGGGCCGGATCCGGGCTGTAGTGTGCGCTCCTCCATTTGAATTCTACTACCCCCCAAAAAACTTAGTCACCGTACGTTTCAAGGCTCAAAATTTGCAATATCTGTCAATCGCACGCAGTCCCCCGTAAGGGCCATAAAACTGGTCATAAAAGTTCCAAAAATGTGGTTTTTGAAGGTCTTTATTGATCTATGCAAGTGAGGGTGTCATTTTCAAGTAATTGTGGACTCCAGATCAGGGAACAGAAAACAAGTAAGTACCTACCTACTCCTGTGCAATAAGTGAATTTTTTCATATAATTTTGTTGAAAGACATGATCCTATATCCTATTAGAATAGGTATACCACCATGTACGGATATATAAATCATACCAATCAAGTCCATCATTTTCAAACAAATTCAGCCATGGAAATAGGTTTAAGAATTTTTCGAATTAAATTAATTAAAGTTAAATGGCTCAATAATTTTCGGAACCCCTAGCAAACTCTGTTTCAATATCAGAGCAAGAAATCTTGAATTGCGACGTCTCTTGTAATGATGCAACCAATTGATTTAATAATTGAAGACTATGACAGTTGTATGTCTGTGTGAACTCAGAATCTGACTCGAATTTCACGACGGAAGGGAGGAATTAGAGGGGGTAATTTTCCGCGACAAATTTTGTCGACTCTTATCAGGCTACAAACATCAACCGATTTAGGGACCACTGGCTGGGGTCACTGGCGACGAAGTTGTGGAAACCCATTTCAATAGAAACGGAGTAAGATAGAACGTTGTCTATATTACCATTTTTTGCCAAATGTGCGACCAATCTGCAATTCTTAAACGATTTACATTATTTGTTATTGTTTTTGTACGTGTAGTGTATCATTGTTATGTTGTTTGTTGAGTGGTATTGCACGAGTGCCCCCAGATACTATCCAACGTGACTCAGAAGCTCGTCGATTCGATGAAGTCCCGTTTGTTGGAAGTTGTAAAGCGCAAACAGCTAATTCATTTTTTGAGCTCGGGTTTTGCTGTGTCTTAGGACTGCACGAATACTTTTTTGCTATTATAAAAATGAATTCGTGTACGTTTGTTGGCGATTCGTTCTGTGTTGTTCAGTTGAAAAACGCTGCAAATTTTTTCACTGGGGCTTATTATTCAATTGGCATGCGTTCATGATTTGAATTTCTACTAAGCTTTGGAGTGTGAGTGTTTCACAGGGTAGAGCGATTATTGAATTTCAGGAGACATGCATGGAGCACGTAAATCTGTTCTCAACCAAAATACCTATTTGGATTGATCAGTTGATCAGATTTGGGCACCTCCTGAAATTCAATAATCGCTCTATCCCCTGTGCAACACGCACACTCCAAAGCTAAGTAGAGATTCAAACAATGAACGCAAGCCAATTGAATAATAAACGCCAGTGAAAGAATTTGCAGCGTTTTTTCCCCACAATACCCCCCCAAAATAAAAACATCTATAATTTATCAAGTCCTTTAGCACTCGTATTGCGTTAAAACTTCCCCAAATCCAAATTTAAACGATGTAGCCAAAGGTAGACAGATGTAGAGGAGGCACACAAACATCATCAACTGATCAATCCAAATAGGTGTTTTGGATGAGAACCGATTTACGTGGTCTATGCATATCTCCTGAAATTCAATAATCGCTCTATCACCTGTAAAACACGCACTCTCCGAAGCTTAGTAAGATTCAAATCATGAACGCAAGACAATTGAATAATAAACCCCAGTGAAAGAATACTTATTTACCCCAGTAATAATATTGAATAATACACCCCAGTAATAATATTGAATATTTTACCTATATATTATCAGCGTTTCATGCATATCAGAATGCTTCAACCCGTGTATCGGCTACTAACTACACTACAAGTATTCACATCGGCTATCACTCCAGTATCCACATTCACTACAACTCGACGCTATCGACCGGACATCACTAGGTTACAAACAAACAATAATAAACCAAAAAACGCAAATGTTGGCACCATAAATCGGGCCATACATCGGGAATGGTTTGACCTACGGACCTGGGGAGGGGGTCATTCGATTCCTGACGGTATGTTCTTAAAATAAGTTTACATTCATGCCGCTTGGACTTGTTTTGAGGTTTCTAGGGATTTTACAAAACTTCGACAGCCCTTAAAGGGCACTTTAAATTGAGTGAGAGAGCTGGCTCAAGAATTGGGGCGTCGTCGGACCAAGATAGATTTTTCCTGAAAATTTCAGATTTTTTGGTCCAGCCGTTTGGGGAAAATCGTGCGTACGGCGTACGGCGGACGGACGGAAAATTGTTTATTGCAGATTCGGATTCTACACCCTTTGAAACGTAAACCATGAAATTTTCAGGGGGGTTAGAATTTTTTTTCCAGAGCGATTACAATGGTTTATTATTGAATATTAACCAAAATTGGTTGATTTGGAATACATTGTTTTAGACAGCTGTGAACACATTCTAACAACTACATTATGTATTATCCGTTTTTTCAAGGTTTGTGAGATACAGCTACGATATTCGTGAAAAGCAAAGAGGACGTACGGAATCCATTTTTTACTGAGTGCAGATACAGATATTTATCATCCTCCCAAATATAGTGATCTAAAAACGTCCGGACTACCGTGATCGTTAAAACGAGACGTGATGCAGGTACAGTTCGTAGTAAGAATGCAGCGTATGGTTTCCGGCACTGGGGATCCACAGCTTTGGTTGGCCGTCACGTGCCACGCGGGTTCTTTCGCGTTCTGCCCGACCCTTCGAGCCCGCGACCTTGACCACATCGGTGAGCCCATGTTCCAAAACTTCACCCGACTCGGTTTCCTCTCTTCCCAACAAAACGTGACTTTCGGATCAATACTTTTCTCCCTATTGTTCAATCAACAGTCGGTTGTAGAAGTCACGCGCAACTCCGTAACCAAGGAGCTTATTATTGAAAACTCCTAAGGGGAAACATAATATTTTCTGTCAGATGGTCAGATTTTGGACAGATGGTTTTTGTTTGTCATCATTCAGTTTGTTTGTTCAACTGTCCCATGCTTAGATATTATTCGCAATATAATAATCGTTCGCGATTTCCGCCTTTGGCAGCACAACACGTTTTATCTCTAATTATACATCCTAAACAAATTTAAGTGACTCCGATTTTAATTAAACACCAAATAATTAATTGATTTTTAAAAATTGTCTTGTTCATGAATTTTGAACAGAAAAGTCTCATATTGTTTCATTAAAAATTGGGATCACTCTAAAATTATTCCTCAATGGTTTTTGTTCATTATTCCCAATAATTAACCTTTGCAATCAATTTTTAAAAAATCGTTAAGCCACCTGTCAAAATTTGCTGTTCCACATTTCAAGATGCATAGAACCCGAAAATCAAATTAAAAAAATTAAAGTCTACAATTATACATCCATGACAACCAAGCTGTGACTTATTTGCACGATGGTAGAACCATTGGTTCCATTCACGTCGAAAATTTCCTGCAACCACATTTTGATTTGTATTTCCTGAAAATATGATGTTATGGCTCGAATGCTGCCCCTATATTGGCATCTCAGGTTATGGGTACTTGGAAAGAGTTATACCGCAATTACGAATGGCACATAAGGGTGAATTGAAAATAAACCAGAAAAGATGCTTATATGAGCTAGATTATTCAGCGTCGTGCATCAACTGTAATAGGTGGGAACAGGAAACTCTTGATGATTTCCAATCGTTATGTCAATTTACAAGCCTTACAGAAACCATTATTTGGCTGATTGATTATATATCTAATTACAGCGAATATAAGAGTCACAGCTGGAGGCACTGCTCGCTTGGGAGGACAATCCGAGGAAGTTCGTAGATATTTTTGGTTATCTTACACAAGCTCTAAAATCAAGAGCTTTCTCTCTGAACGAGTAGAATAATTCATTTTTAAAGTATTTTAATGTATTAGTAATGGTTACGTGAAATTCGACTTTGTCTGAAGCTCCGTAGATACTAGGTATTGGAGGAAAATAATAAGCTAAGGTATGCGTTAAGTGTTAGGTATCCCTCTATTAAAATGGGAAAGCTGTATGTTTCGAATTTAGTCCACGTTCCAATACCTGATGGGGTTGTACAGATAAACAATTTTGATTTGACTCCAAGAACTATAAAAATCCGCCCTTCCACTGTACGCCGTCCGAAACTTTTCCTCAAAAATTGTAAACCAAAGTTTATGAAATTTAGCCTTCAAAATCGTACATTGGATGGATGTGTGCATGTAACCGTAGCATTATTTTCAATCAACCCTAAGACAAGGCCTTTGATAATGAGAGCCATTTCGCTCTGACCAATTGTCTTCGTGGTTTCACACTTGCTGGTTTAATTGTGTATTTTGCACCATGAAGGGTTAAGGGCCCTTTGAGATTGAGGGTAAGGTGTCACAGGATTTTTTTTAGGCACTGAGTACAGCAGGGACCCACTTTTGTTTAAGTTGGGTAAACTACCAATGAAATAGAGTTGTGATTGTAAGAAGTGAATTGCCACTTGTTGATGGTAAGATCCAGCTAGTAGAAACCCGTGAGGGCTTGCAGGTTGCCCAGTCAGCAGTTTGGTGGTCAACCCAGTTAAGAATAGGTCGGTCCCATCGTGATAAGGCGTAGATGATGGAAAGGGAGTGCGCTTCCTCAGGGCGGTCTTCCATTCCGTGCTAGAAGTTTAGCGTTATTGATTTGCTGAAATTTGGCCAATTTAATGCGCTCAGAAATCGCTGTCCAACGAACTCATCCTTTCTTTTGGACTTCTTGACTTTTAGGCGTAAAAACGAAGTTTTTATTTCAACTAATCGACAGTTATCTCTGGATATTTGCTTCAAAACGAATTTTTATCAAGAACTATTTTAAAAAATTGTACTTTAACATTTTCGGAGTTATTGCAATAGCTTCATTTTTCTGATAATTCACTAAAACTATATTCTACCCTAAAACCTCCAATGGAACTTGATCAGCAGACTCTCTAGTTTTGTATCTACAGGCCAGCGATCGGTCATTAGGTATAAGATGTGTTGAGAAATCCTTGGGCGATTGCAAATGTTTGTTATTAAAGTAATGAACCATAATTAATAATCGGAGTTCTGCAGTGAAACCCAAACTTTGATAGCATTGAGATAGATCGTGGATTCGCTCCGGGGAATCCTCCACGTTGCTGTTGTTTGATGTTGCATCAAGGCCATTTCGATGTTTACTGTTAGCAATGAGGTCAGTGGGGCTCCGTAGGCCGAATGCACAGGTAACAGGCTTTCGGACTACTGACCTACATCGCTCTTAAACTGAATTAGGGAGCTCCGAGTACATCTGCTTTTAAACCCCGCGTTTCATCGAGGTCCTTCGCTATCGCTCGCGGCTCGTTCACGCAGGACTATCTCCAAGTAATTGCCAAGCTCTCGGGCGATATCCACGAATTTGGCTTGTCCTTATCATCTTCGGTTGACTTTGAAATAGAATCGGTTCTGACTGTCGAAATGCGATATACAGAGTGCCTAAGTTAAGGATCGTCAAATTACAGGGTTCGATTCTGCTTGTAATTTCCAACAAAAACTGCTTACTAAAAATTTTTTGGGGATCAGTTTTTAATTATTCCATTTGTAAGATTTTTTTTTTTTTTTTTTTAGTGTTTTTGACATTATTACATTAAAACAATCATAACCCCGGCAAATCGCATGGTAAAGGGACATCGCTAAAAAGAGCACTAAATTTCCCATCTTCCTAGTGCCTGTTTGAAATTTTTTCTGTAGTCCTGATGGAGAAGAATCATCTGGTAATGTAATTTGGGTCAATTGGAGAAATCTCAATTGGAGTACATCTCCCGAAGGAAAACAAACAAACTATATCCATCACACTCCTAGGGCTCTGAGAAAACCCGAGGGGATGGGGGGTTCTAATAGGAATAATGGCTCGCAATAATCAGGTCAGGGATTATATTTGATCAAGGGGACATATAACATATTATAACGCCATTTAGCCTATGGGGTTTTTAGCTTATGAGGGTACGGGGGCGTCAGGACGGTAAAAAATGAAAGGCAAGTGGTCATAAACACGGTCATACTAACATGTAACATTGGTCGGTGTATAGTTACTCCTTGCAAGAGCTGAATGCGGATAATGCCCGCAACACTCAGAGGACGTCCTAGACGCTTGAATGAGTATTCAAGGATCGGGAAAGGCAAACTAACCATTTCGATCACAACAAACATGAAACGAAAATTATTCAGAATGGTTCTGTTTAATGGTACTTGAACATCTAACGCGAGTCGAAATTCTGTTTTCAAAGGAAAAAAACTGCAAATTAGTTCACGAAGGATTACTACGTTTGAAACATTCTCATGCCAACCACCCCCCTCACCCAAACGTTTTCTGACTGCTGCGTTCTAAAAACAAGAAAATGAAAACACTGGGATATAAAAAAAATTGAAATTTACACCCGTTTTCAACGTTTTTGAAAATTAGATTTTAAAAGTCAGATGAGCTAGCAATAATCTGGGACACATTTCAACCGATTCGGCGTCCAAAATTACTTGGAAATTACACCGTGCTAGCCTATGTCACTTAACACCTCGAAAAATCACGTTTTCGATCAGGCTGGCTAGACGTTAGGACCAACTAAGGACGGCAGACGAACATTGCAGATTTGAAATCTACACACCTTAAAATGACCAAATTTGTGGGGAGGATCACAGGGAAATATTTTTGCTATTCGATTAGGAACACTATAATTTAAAATAATAAACCAAAATTACCAACTCCCGAATTGAAAATATACTCGTAGATGGATGAAAAATTAATTTCCAGAAATTTTGGTATGGATTCTTCTTTCGTTCTGACCGTTTCTCACAACCCTCAACTCAATAAGCTGAACATCAATTTGGGAAACAATTTATTTCATTGATTACCGTAGTATCTAATAAATCACTCAACTGAACGCTGCGTTCGAAGATTTGCTTCCCGAATCCGTGGCGGGTTTTTGCCCAACGAAACTCGCTGGCGGTGTCAAGCTATTTGCGTTCAAGTTCAAGGAGTACAGAAATACCCCGACTAGCTGCCGAGGTCCTCTCATCTGCAAATGTAATCCTCGCCAGTCCTCACTTCCTACACAAATATTCGTAGTTTAGACGTCTTGGATCTTGAGTAAACTAGAAGCTTAGGGAACAGGAAGCAGTGGGATCGATCCCATGGAGTATTTTAGCAGTTTCATAACAAAGTTTTGCTTCCAAGGTTACCTAGATGGCGGAAGCATTGAGACCGCTTTTAGGGGATTGAAATTGATTCGATCTAAAATCAAAATATCCAGTTTTGGTTTATTATTGCCAATCGTCTAGAAAAAAAAATTTATGTTCCCCTCGAATTTAGTCAATTTACATTTCACGAAACTCAGATTTGAAATTTGCAATGTCCGTTTTCCTTACAGGATGAAAAAGTTCATAAAATGACTCACAGTAGATGTTGAAAATCCACAGAAAGGGTCTAGTTGATCCCAACTTCCAGAGAATCCAATCCCCTCACAAGAGTAGCTGCTATGATTCAAAAACCTTTTTTTTTAACTTGGTTTTTTAATGTTTTTGTTGACGTATGCATTTAATTTTTTGGATGTGCCGCCATTTCTTTTGATCCACGTATGCAAGTAAGATCGTACTATTTCTACCTCTATGTTGTTGATGGACAGTTTCTTATTTTTAATTTTGTTAGTTGTGTTCTTTGTGATTAACATGAATTTTTTTTTAATATTCATTTTCAAGCCTTATTGGTTAAAAAATGTAAGCCATTTTTTCTATGATTAATCGAATATAGTGAGGAGTATTAGCGATGATGACAGTACCGTCCGCATATCTTAGATCAGGGGTGCTCAAACGGTCGATCGCGAGTGCTTTTTGAGTAGATCTCGAGAAGAAAATTTTTTTTAATAAGTAGGTAATTAAACTACAAAAATTTATTACGTAATAACACTGCTTGCGGCAAAAGGCGGCAACTGACGGCAATGTTTGGGTCAACTTACTTGTGCTAGTCTGCATTATCTGAAATGGAGATAATTAAGTCAAAATATCGCAATCGACTAACTGACGATCATATGTCATCATGAAAAGTATGCTGAGGACATGCACTGCCACGCTTCAACATCCAAAGTCACTTCTTAGTTAAGTTTAACACCATATGTAACTCTTTTGTTTTGTAACAACGAATAAACTCGCAATTTTGAATAACTAGGAGTTTTTTCATTGATATTGTAGCGAAGAGCTTGAGTAAACCTAACTCAAACCTTGACTAAAATAATGTAAATTGTGTGGAAAGCTAATATCTATAAATGCTACGGTACACCCTACCTAGCTAGGTAGGTAGGGTGTATCGTGTATGTACGACAACCCTGGATCACACATACTTGCAGCCTCTCAGAGTCGATCGTAAGTAGTCTAAAAATATTGAGGTAGATCGCCAGCAGTTTAAGTTTGAGCACCCCTGTCTTAGATTATTAACAAAGTGGCCGTTAATTCTGATTCCCATTTTGGCTTCTGAAATGGCTTCTTCAAAAAAAGCTTCACTGTGCACATTGAACAACCCTGCCTGACGCCTTGTATGATTTGAATTTCTTCAGAAAGGTCTTCCACAACTTTAAATCTGGCACTTGATTCCAATACAGATTTGAGATAATATGAATATCATGAGTTTCAATGTTCTTAGATTTTAGGATGTAAATTAATTTTTGATGTGCACATCATCAAAACCTTTGTGGAATCAATGAATCAGGCATAGTTATTCCTGTTTACGTCCAAGCAGCGTAGTGAGAGGATGTTGAAACTGAAGATTGCCTGTGTGTTATCATCCAGGTATTATGCACCCACGTTGAATTACTTGGAAGAATGGGCAAACAACAAGAAATAATGCAAACAATATAAACAAGAAAACTTCAATACTCAAGAAGTATTTTGCGAGGAAAAAAATATGAAATACTACAGGTTAATATTGGACGGCGAGATTAATAGAAAGCGAGGCGGAGGAAGAAGAAGGGTAACCTGGTTGCAAATTTCTAGGAATGGTTTGACTACAGCAATAGTTAACTTTTTAGAGCTGCCAGAAACAAAAATCACCTGCCCTTGATGGTTTCCAGCCTTTGATAGAAGAGGAACTAAAAGAACATTAAAAAGAACCCATTAAGGCTTTAAAACTTATATAAAAATGCGTTCTTTCGCAGGTGGACTCCACGTGGGGTCTGTTAGGTCCTAACTTCTAGGCAGCCTGAATGCAACACACGCATAGGTACTATAAGTCCTCAAAACTTTTCAAAAACGAGTCAAAACCTTTTTTTTACAGACAGCGTGTGGGATGATATATTCTAGTATTTTTGACAAAAATCGACTAAGATAGGTGGTTTCAGATCCGAATAAATTACATCCATGGCAAACAATCGGAATTTCATACCCTAAAAGTGAGCCCATAAACTTCACAATTACACGAACCATAACGCATCATTCAAACTCATTGTTTTTAGAATGATTGAGTGCGACACCCCGTACATAACTGGTTCTACATACAGAGCAGGTACAGGCAATGGGACCAGCTATCTTGTGGACTCGAGTGAATATCCTTGGCCGAGGGCTCGGCGATGATTTGGCCCATTGTCAGAGCCGTGGGGCCATTATCAAGGCTAATTCGTGTCACGGTTATGTCAAGGGCGGCCGCTCCATCACGCTACCGCTTCGATCCGACGCCGCCGATCCTCTTCGAACCTATTTCCCCGGTTCATTCCCACGGGAATAATAACATAATGGCGCCTTCAATGTTACCCTAATAGGTGGGTGTATTATAATGTAGGGCGCACAGCACAATCTGTAGAGTTCCAATACCTGCGAGACTCAGAAATAGTAGGTTTGGTAAGTATGCGATCTCAACTCAGCCTGCCATCTCAGCCGTACGGTCCGACCTACCAGTATGCGATCTCAAATGTGATTTTTCACTGAATAAAATAGTTAAATGAACGTTACCTTTCTCTCCAAAAGAAGATAACCATTTTAGGATTTGTGGTCATTCTAGGTGGTCGTTTTTTCAGATCTGAAAAAAAAAGTCGAAATTGTCATTTGGATGCAGCGAGCTCCGCCATTCCTCTTAGCTATCTTTCAACTATGTTGCTAACTCCATTTATTCTTATGGTGTACAGCGATTCAATACCGCATATTGCAGTCGAGGCCGAAATTGCATAGGTACTAAAGTTATACCAGAATGTAGACGTTGTAAACCAACCACAGAGAGTGATTTGGGAAATATTTTACCAACTTCTATTTACCTTACCAACTAAACTGATTCCAATATCTGCCACCTGTAGTGGGTGTCGAACGACAAAACATCGATTTATAATTTTGAATAATCGATTTACTGATTAATTACAATGCGATTGTGATCAATCAATCGGAAAAAATTAGTATGGCCAGATTTTACTAAATTGTCGTTAATTTATGTTAAATTGAGTTGATATTGGAGCACTTTGTGAGTAAAAATATTGTTTCGAATAGTATTATGCTTTACAGTAGAAACTTAACATTTTTCAGCAGTTCTTTCCATTTTTAGTGATTTTAGAGCAAATTTTTTTCAAAAAAGAAAATTTTACCAATTTCCTGCGCCCAAAAGTGCAGTGCAATTTGAAGGAAAGTTATCATCTGATAAGAAAGACACACACAAACACACTCCTATATATACCCATTCATATCTAATCGCTAAAATGCAGGAACTTCTTCAGAATACCTCAAGAGCCCACCCATTCAATTTATAGAAAATCCCTTTAAGAAAACGTTGAATGATTTTTGGGACAGTTGAAAAATTTCATGTTCCGACAAAATTCGACAACAGGGAGCACAATATTTAGAAAGCGAAACCTATTACCAGGACAGTGGTCTTAATTAATCGCATTCATCCTTAAAAAAATTCCTTGAATAACAAAACTATGAATAATGTATTTTCCGAAAAAACAGTTTCTTGTATAGCTCTAGTTGAGTGTAAATAAGTAATGAAGTAATAATAATAAAACGTGACAATAACAGTGTTTTTTGTGCTGTAACGACTACCTCAAAGCTCAACCAACATGATGAGACAGACATAATGAGTACTGGTTCTGAAAGGACATCCTCCGTTGCCCCAAAGAGGACTTTTTTTTTAAAGAAAACATTAGGGGGGATAAACGTGAACAATGAAACTAATGGATCGAATCAGTTTAACCGATTACCGACCAATCGAGCCAGGAGAATTAACAAATAACCGGTATTTGATTCAAAACATCGATTATTCCTATTGATTGATACCCACCCTATGGAGTACACGGAGAAAGGTCACCTTTCAAAGGTGTGAACAGATAGGGTGAAGGAGGGGTATCGTGAATTTTCAGATGGCATCAATCTGAATCCAAAACAGTCGAGTTAGCAGAGTAAGAAGAGTTGTAAACAATTGGGAGAATCGATAAAAATTTAAAAATACAACAAAGAAATATTAAGTCATGAATGTCATTGTTAGGCGTATCTAAACTATATGAACTATTGTGAGGGCAAACAAATTAATTAATTATTAAAATCTGGGCGTTACTAACTTCAGAAGTTTGATTTATTTACTTTGCTGATATTTAAGATGAAGCTTTCTTGCTTTCTTTCTCTATATTCCTATAGAGGGAGGTACGGTGATTAGCTGAAGGATCCTTGTTTCTAATTTCTTTCCTAATCGAAATGAAGCTCCGTAGAGACATCTAGAATACGACGTAACTTTAAGCGAATTCTTTCCCAATCGATCTCAGGTCCTTTGGAACCGCAGACTATGCCTAATAAACACGGACCATTGACTTACACTGAAGGGCTTCGTGATACTAAAACCGTTTTGTAATAATTTGCAGCATTTTTCCACGGTTGATTAATTGTAGAACATAATGAACCAAAAACCGTTCGTAATTGAAAACAATTTGCTGCTGGTAGTAAAATGTTTCGAAGTCGGGCCCAAAGACGGAACGGCGGCCCTCGCTCCCCGCAGCTATTGAAGCGGAGCCCCCAACACGGCGGCCTTATCTTTTCGTTCACTTTCACTAGCTGGAGCAAGGAGAAAGTGGAACACTTAGCGCCTTATCTTAAGTCCTTTCTCCCTTTCTCCCCCCGAAACAAAACGAGAGAGAGAAAAAGAGAAAGAAATGATCTGGCCAGGTGAGGTGGGCAATATACGCCGGCGAGCCCCGCTCGCCCACTTTGTGTGGAAATTGTGAGTGGGCAGAAGAACAAAAGCTGACGGGCGGAGGTCAAGGTCAATGGGTCACGGGACGGCGATTCAGCCTCAAATATCCAGTAATGAGACTTCTGAATAAAAACGGTCGTGTAGCGAATACAGGAATGAGTAGCCGTCCCACTTTTTAATGTGGGCGCATTACTTTCAATAATGAACCTATATGATCAACCAAGAGAAAAAAAAACTCTTTCGATTCCAACACACAGGATTATTATTTTTTGAATAATTGAATAATAATTTTTGCGGCTGGGTAACTTTTAGGTCCTGAAATTGGTATTATTGGCTATGGGTGAATTTCTACGGATCTGAAACCTATCGACTTTCCGTACGAGACTATAATAAAATGACAACCTAGTTCCAGTAAAAAGCCTGAAAAAAAAGAAAAGTTTTTGGCTCTCGGAGTTATGCGCGTAACAAGGATTTCACGTTTGAGCATGTGCAGAGGCTACTATTAATCGGGAGATCATGAAACTCATAGGGGACCATCTACACATCAAACCAAACAATCCCTGAAAATTTCATCGAAATTGGTCAAGAACTCGCGTAACAAGGATTTCACGTTTGCGCATGCGCAGAGGCTACTATTGATCCGGGGGTCATGAAACCTATAGGGGACCATCTACACCCCAACCCGCACAATCCCTGAAAATTTCATCAAAATCGGACAATAACTTCGTGTAGTTATGCCCGTAACAAGGATTACCTTCTTTTTACAATTTTACGGCATACAGGGCACGACATGGGACGGACACTACAGATTTTGAACTCCTTGAAACGTAAGGGTGAAAGGAGGGGCGTTATAATTTTTTTCGTTAAATGATTACGAAGGCTTGTTATTAAAAATAATAAACCAACGAGTTCTACCCCCACCCAAAATTTGTGGTTTTACGTTTCAACTTGTGTAAAATCCAAAAATCGAATTTCCAAAAAATACGCTCCACATTGTGGACTATTGAAGGTGTTTAATTTTACCTCGTAAAATCTTACTTTTTATATTAGTGGATTTCTACGTCGTGTCTACATATTATATTTATTTTGATACCAGCTTTTGTTTCATACAAAGGAACTAATAAAGGTCGGTGTATTATTCATATGAAATCGTCCAACTATCATGGCATGTGAAGTCAGTTACAAGGTATCAAGATCAATGATCAGCTGAACGGCCCTTGTGGATAATAATTTCATTCCTAATCGATCTATCGTGCTGAAATGTAAATGACATCTGAAATGCATTTACAAGATATGGAGGCGCGAGGTGCCTAGTTAGGTAATGTACCACAGACTTGTAAATATACTTGTAGAGTTGAAAATAGTAAACCCTAAACATTAAAGAATGGGACGCGTACACATTCAATCTTTAAATTTCATCCAGTCAAGAAGACACCCACTTCGCCTTGCAATGGTCATGAGCGAAGTATTGCGAGTTATAGCTCATTATCAACTGTTGCTTCTTCACTAACGAAGCCAAGGAGGCGTTGTCCCCCTTCCTTCCTACTCGAGGAGGTCCCTGTCTAAAATCCGTGATCCTACCTCTGTTCAAATGCTCAAGGATGGACTTAACACTGTTCTGAGAGTAACTGTTCTAAAGTGACTGAACAATTGTCTTAACGATGCCATTATGATTATTGGAAAACCAACCAACGACAACGTACTTACCCATATCTAAATAAACTTATAATTATTACAGCTCAAGAAGTTGAACAAATTGTAGCTCTTCAAAATGAAAATTTCCACCCTCCCACCTGATCAATTTTTGTTCCTTGTCGGTCTGTCTGGTGATAAACCCAGAAAAACTAAACAAAGTATTAGTCCGTTTTGATGATATTTTCATAGATTGTGCTGGTTAGCGTGAGTGTTGATAAGTAACGAAGCTCACTTATGTTGGCCCACTTAACTTGGCAGTCGTTTTCGAACATTTTTTATAACTTGAATTATAATTTCAAACTAACAAGTTCTGCTTCGTTATTGGTGGTGGCATTCACTTCAACGCATATGGAGACAAAACAAACTTTTGAAAAACTTTTAAAGGATAAAGTTTTTCACATTTTTTTCTCCGGAAAATCCAAGTCTAGGAATTGTTAATCGAATCCTTGAATTGATCTGAATGAGTCTGTCTTTTTTTGTTGTCTGTGGGGTTTTTCAAAGGTAGTCATGGAGTAGTTGAAATCCTTTGTGTACCAGGCAACTGTGATTTAGCTGGAAAGTGAGGGACTTCATCCTGTGGCAAGTGATCTGGGTAAGAAGCTGGATATCGTTGCTAACTACCCCGATGGATCAGCTATAATCCTGGATCTGACACTAATGGTAGTCCCTAAAATGTTCTGTTGGGAAGGGGACTAGAGGAGTTGATGTACAATCCATTCAAGCGCTACTCATACAGCTTATGCTGCCGATTTTCCTTACTATTTCTTGTTCGACTACGAACATTGGTGTTGTTTTTCAGATCTTTAAAATTTAATCACAGAAAGGGTGAATGGAGGGGTTAATATTGATTAATAGTTGTCTTCTCTTTCTACTTTTGTTAACAAGCCTCTCTTTTTCATTAAAACTCAGACATTTTGAATTGTATCTCTAGATGGGAGATGGGGCGATCTATATGGGTTGATGGGCGATATATTCAAGCGATCCTCATACCTACTGAAATTCCAAGCCGATTAAGACGTAATAATTCGGTAAAGTTTAAAAAAAAGCATTATGTGTCTATAAGAATGTTTATAAGTGAGATAATATAAAACCGGACATAACGACGCCCTGTAATGCATTCATTACTTACCAATACGTCTTATAGGAGCATCACGTGAGGAAGAAAAAACTGTTTCTCTCAACTTTTACTGCATACACTACCCTTAACTATTTACCCAACACGTAGGTAACACTCCAATTTTCCTTCACGACCTCTCTATTGATTCAGAGGGGGGAGGAGTTGGGGTACATTTTGAAAAATTCTATAACATACCATTATGTTAGGATAACTCAGACTCATCATTAAACCAACCATTATTTACCATAACAACCCCCACCATACCCTTAACCCATCATTAAATTTGTCCATCACCATTATTCCGGAGAACCAGATGAAAATGGGCAGCTAACGTTGGGATATTAAAAGAACATACTGAGTTGAATACGATCAAACAGCACAAAAGTTCATACATTTCGGGCAAACAGTACTAAAGTTAGGAGAGAGAAAGAAGTAATGAATAGATGAACCTGTAATTTGTAGGATTAACAGTGGAACATCATAAAATGATCCGGTATTAATAGGCACAAGGATGGAGAAGTAAAATTCATTCGGATCAATACTGACACATACCGAAATATACCTACTAATAGTGGAGCATCTTCAAATGATCCGGTATTAATAGACAGAAGGGTGGAGAAGTAAAATTCATTCGGATCAATAGTGTCACTATACCGAAATATACCGGTGTTCTCCCGCATACACATTATTAAGTACAACTAAAATTATAGGAATATTATTGGAGAATATTATGGTTGAGCTTAATATATAAACCAATACGCTAATTGATTTTGTCAATAAAAGTACCATGTTTCTAAGTGAAATTCTATCGTTTTTGAGATTTGCATTAAAGATTTTATAATTCACATCCTTTTAAGCGATGAAAATGCTTTTCAAAGGGGATCATTGTTTGAAACAATAAACCAAAATTATATCTATCAGTTTAATCTATCTCTCTAGTAATTGGATGAAAATTCGTTCGCCCGCTTTGTGTGTAGAAATTATGAGTGGGCCGGAGAACAATAGCCAAACGGGGCGAGGTCAAGGTTAGTAGGTCGCGGGACGGTGTTTCGATCCTAAATATTCTCCTCTCCTCCTATCATCTACTTAGCTGCCATAAAATCTTGTATTTAACCGGCTCTACGATTAAGCACCTGAAATTCATTAAAGTCCGTTGCGAGTGACCCATTTGAAATTCCTATGAATGTTTCAATTTTAGCAATTTAATGTTTTTGTCCAGTAAAATAAGGGAAGGACCCTGAAGTTCTTATCAAAACAACCATGGATTCAAAGTTGTAGAAAATTCATCGGCAAGTTAAAAAATACATGAATTTGAAAATTTGACCGATTTTCACTGTACTTTTGTGCCTAATTTCGAAAACATCCTTTTTGGAATATCTCAAGTTATGCTTCCTCACCATTATTTCTCGTATCCAGACCAACTCGTTATCTTCCAACTGAGTCAACGAATTCAAGCTCACATCTTAGAGTTTGACTGCAGTATCGGTAAAAGCGTGCGGTTATCAGGGAAGGCCTTTCTTGAATCTCTGGGTAAGGGTGACCCTATAACCCCTTCAGTACGCAGAGCTGACGCACCCTCCAGTTTGTAAAAGAAACTGTCCCAACTAGTAGTTACTTTGTTTTTTACTGATATGATTCCATATTTCAATATGGAAGACTCTAATTCCTCCCTTTCCTGTTAATTGTAATTTTCCTTAGTTGTGCAAAAAAACTCGACGAAGTTGACTGTGGCACATAGTTTCCTGGTCTAGGTACCATGAATGTAGAGATCTTTTGAAAAGTTCTAGATGATAACAAAATATGTATGTAGAATGTAAGCTTTTTGTAACAATTCGCGAGATAGAAATGGTGCGGGACATGCACCGGAACACGTCAAAGGTTAGTAGAATTGCGAATCGGTCTTGCTATTTCTATAAGCGATAGAATGCTAATATGATCCTGTCGAACTTTATAAGAGATTATTAGACTGTTGAGTAGGGAGAAGGGACCGCTACAACCTCAGAAAATTATGGTTGGTGGAGGTTTGATGATTTGTGTACTGATTTGTGAGCAATGAAACTCATGGGAGACCATCTGCAGCCTAACATTTCATCAAAATCGCAGGAAAACTAGGAGTAAAGCGTGTTACAGCGATTTCACGTTCGTGCCTACATAGTAGCTAATAATTACACCATAGCGTTGAAATCGCCTAGACAATATCAGATCGTTTTTCACCGACAACCCCGAAAACGTGAGAGCGATCAAACCTCTACAACCTGAGAGAATTATACGTGTAAATTTGACGTTGACGCATGCGCAGAATGAAAAATAATTGATTAACAATGAAGCTTATGGGGGATCGTCTTCTCTCAAATTCCCTGAAAATTTTATCGAAACCAACTGTAGGAATTGGACTTGTTACAAGAATCTGCGGATAAAGGACAGACATCACGCAGACTGACGGGCAGATAATAAACGACAATTGTTCAGAATGATCTACAACACAAAAAGGCAACAGGAAATTTAGATTTTGGACAACAAAAATTTTTCATTCGCCAAAAGTGACAAAGCCTCTGCTGTTTATGGGTAGACTCGAAAGCAATAAATACAGCATTTCCATATCAAATAAAAACTTTTCCACACAAAATGAAACCTTTTCCAAATCAAATTAAACCTATTGAGAAAATGAGTGAAAATAGGTACCTAAACAGGGAAAGGTGCCTACTCACATTCAACAGTTAGAAATTTCTCAAACTTACCTGCTTGTTTCCTATTCTATTAGGGTGATATATACTTCGATAATCCTATGCCTAAAGTTCATGGAATTTTGATTTTGTCAACTTCTTTCTACGATAGGTACAATTGTATCTACCGGCAATTTGAAGGGTACCTACCTACCTAGGTACCTCATTCCACTCATTTTCTCAATAGGTTTCATTTGGTCTGAACAAGGTTTCATTTAATATAGAAAAGGTTTTTTTTTTTTTGGCTTAGAAATGCTATAGATAAATGAATTGTTTCAGTAGGTACATGATATTCAGACAGTAATTGATTTGTTATGTTATTATTGTTAGCTGTTTGCTGCGGTGCCCAACCCCTAATCACACTAAATTCCAATAAACTACTTCCACTGCTTTGAAATTACCTCAATAAAATCCCTCTCTAACGATCGTATTGACCCGATACTGCTCGGCTCATTACGATCTATGACGTGATTTCTTACGACCTTTGAAACTTCCCCGCGTCTTTGAATTCGAAGTAACGCGGAATGTAACGGTGAGGATCGCTCGGGTAATGTGTGGTTAACATATTGGCCAAGGTCGGGGCGGGCATCACCTTCAGCCTTTTGTCTGACATTTTAACCGCTGGGAGATCCGAGAGGAGATGGAAAGGGAACGGATCCCCAGATGGACGGAATATGCGGACCATTTGCATGCGATGGTTCCGGGATGTGTAATTGTTGTTCTTCAAGACGGAGTTGGAGGCCAAGAGAGCTGGGGGGCGTGTCGCGGGTGAAGGGATGAAGGTAGCTGTCAATACAACACAAAGCCGGTAATCCTTGACAGTTCGTACTCGTTATTATAGCAACGTGTAACAAACCTAATGGGCGAAATTCCGGAGATTTGATTCTAGAGGTCATTCAACAACAAAAACATGTCCCCTAGACTTTTCTTTTTAGAGGCCAAGTTTCCGAGTTATTTCACTTTGGGCGATTGGAAAATGGACGAACACCAAAGCTTACCATCAATGCTACGAAATCGGTTTTCATGGGTATAGCAAGAAAAACACACCGCAATCAACCTCGATTGATTTTTTGACATTACACAGCTACAATGACTTACCGTGTGACTGTTCGAAAATCAAAAAAGTAAATAGTTTAATTTATTTAGGAGAGACGTTTGATTCTCAAATTAAATGGACCCACCACATTCAAAAATTGTGTCAAAAGCTAAGGAAATGTGTCTATACCCTGCATAGAATCTAATTTCAATCAGGAGAACCAAAGATCAATATTTATCAGGCGCACTTTCAAGTACCTAATTGATAAAATTTTTAAGATTCGAAAAATGACATTGGGGACATTGATCAATAAGGCCAGGCTCCATCCCACCGATACATTATTCCATGATTAGAATTTTTTAACGTCCATTTATTGTACAAACTATCGAATATGTTCAAATTAATTCGTAAACATGAAAGTAGATATTTTGCTCATGTGAGACAGCGGCAATCAAAATCATACAGACTGAAGGTGCCGATTGCTAAAAATACATTTCCTCAATTGACGACAAAATACAGAAACATGGAAATAGTAAATAAGGATTTTGAAAAAAATTGAAATCTAATGAACATAAATAGTGAACAGCTATTCAGAAAAGAAACTTGTAAACTGATTAGAGATAACCCGAATGAGTGCTTTATAAACGAAAATACACCGCCAAGGAGATGGCACAGCAGATTCCTCGTTACATCCCTTATCATGTTACATCCCTAAATTGAATCAAAATTGTGAAAGTTATACCTGTTTCAAGAATTGCACGTTAGGGCATTACCGTTACGTTAGTGCGTACCGCTGATTACATTGAGTTGAAATTTGTATGGGACCTCAAGAAGCCTTATCCGCATCGTCCCTCAAAATATGAGCTAAATTCATTCAAAATTGTCGAAGTTATGGCTGTAACAAGGAAATGCGGACAGACAGACAGACCGACAGACACGGAACCAAATTTGTTAAGTAGGCTATGAAACGCACAATGAGAGTGGAAATTTTGAATTCGGGCAACAAAAATTTGTTGGTTCCCGAAAGTAAACACAAGGCTTCAGCTGCTTCGCAGATTTGGAAGCAATAATTATTTTATAACATTAACAGCAATATAAAATGACGCATCTATTAAGGGCATCATTCCAGGGAAGTGGAATCTAAATTTTAATAAATAATGGGGTGTAAATTTAGTGTTATAAGTACTTTTTAAAAATGAGAAGAACCATCTCCGGGCTGGGCCACTGCGTTACACTATTCATCTCGGTCATCGGTTATTATTCAGTTGAAGAACGCAGCATGTAAAAATGATGTAAATGAACTATCTATCTACCTAAGAATTGTTTCACTTTTCGAGCTTACGTCATTAGAATCTTCATCACTAGAGTTCGGGTTAATTAATATTTGCATTTTTTTTCCTCATTTGCATACCTGTCTAGAAGCCATTTGTGACCAATGTCACGGAGTAGGGTCTCATTTTAAATGTATGCGTCATATTTTATCATACTTCGTATTTTTTTCCAATAAAATCACATTTTGTAATACATTGTATGGCAGCTTACTTCAAAATTTTGCTTCATTTTGTCAAACTTGTACATTCCATTCAGGTTTTGTTTAAAAATGACGGGAAAAGAAGATCAGCAAGTATTTTTCACTTTTGAACATAATAAACCTCACATTATCCGGTCTACTACAATAATATTGCTAGTATTACAGAAGACTGAATAAGCAGCATAACACATATGACAATGCATTAAAGAAGACTAGCGACACAACGCTTAAGCGTCGGTTTAGACCAGTGGTTCCCAAACTGGGCGATATGAACTTATGAATGCCGATATGAACGATATGATTTTGGAACTTACGTTAGATCTTGTGCATTTTTACGGTCTTATTTAGCGGCACAAGTCCTTTTTCAGTTCATTTATGAGGAACCTTTTACATAGGTTTTCTATCATACTCTGCCGTCTTTTTAAATCGTACTGATCCGAACTCTATTCATAACTTCCTTACACCACTTTTTAAAATCGATTTTGAGATCACCGTTAAAATCAACATTGAATTGTCCATCCCCATAGGGCAAGATAAAAACAGTGCAACATAATTTAGAATATGACACACAAGACCGATGATAGGATTTTGAGAATTTATGAAAAAACTAATATTAGGTAGTATGTTTTTCCTCGCTCAAAAAACAGGATTAATAACTCCAAGTTCCCTGGAAAAACTTCCCGAGGAACTCAACTTTTCAACGGTATTACAGAAAATATCAAGGTATTTTACTCATGCAGAATACATGAGAAGTTGGAATAATTCAATTATTGTTACAAGCATTTCACGCAGGCTCATCCGTAGATGATACGGTCGTTTTGATCAATTGATACTAAAGTTGCGATGAATATGAATAGACGGATTCCTGTACCTTGAAACAGTTAAGTCTGAGCATAAACCAGAGCCAGAGGTCTTTTTAGCTCCAGAGGTATCCGGTGGGTGTTTCAGGCTTATCGCTTTTCAGCTCTTGAAAAGGAACAACCTAGGAATATCGTCGTTATAATTCCGGCCTTCAATACCGGTCGACTCAACTATTTGAAGTACTTTGTTAAGAAATAATAGGAATTCATTACTGAAACCAAAATACCGATACGAATAGCGCAAAGTACAAAAAGAAAACTATAGGGTAAGGGTTCCATATTTGACCCGCACATCTTCATAAATTCTGCAATTGGCCGATAACAAAGCTATAGTATCAAAACATCTCTGAGTGAGCAGAACTGTAGCAACCACCCAGAGGAAGTTACGCCGGATTTTCTAAAAATTTTTATTTTCAGAGGCTTGAAAACAGGACGACTAATTTGGGACGTCCGTGGTCCGAAATTGGGATATCTCAAATCGTAACAATCATCCCCTTATATGGGAACCTCTTGTTTTCTAGATCAACTCAAGTTGAACCAATCACCAAATTCGAAATTACACGCACTTTCCAGCAATCTAGAGTTGTCAAAATTAATTTAGCAAAAGGTACGAAAGGCTTCAACAATAATTTAGCTTTAAAAAATGAACAATGAGTAGCACGGCTGAATCAACAAGAAAAGAGCTTGAAAAAGTTATTAAGCAAGTCAAAATTTCTAAAGGAACCAAATTTTGGAAATCCCAAATTGGGAAACCCCTCAGTATCAAAATTTGAGGAAAGCAGCTGCCAAACATACTTTTCAACATGAGTTTCTTGCCGTTGACGGAAAGTAAAATCTAGTACCCCGAATACAATCCTTAGAATGAGTACTTTTGAAAGGTGAATTCCCAAATTGAAAAAAAGCTTACCTCAGAACATCAAAGAGTTAGGAAGGGATGACTCGAGTCACTCTAATAACAGCTTTCTGATAACACTGCAATGATACCAACAAAACATGGCCGATGGTGGTGGTAACTGTTATCTGTCCCCCAAACCTACAAAGTGAATTTATTTCTCTCACCAGATAGCAGACACAGGAGGATAAAAACTTTGTTATCCCAAATTAGGAGTTATCCTTAAATTATTAGCCCTTCCCCTACTTTTAAAAGACAAAATTCTTCTGGTGTACAGAGAAGATGGTTGCAATACCTGGGTTACAACCAAACAATAACGTACCTACTGTAGTTGAGACACTAACGAGGACCAATACAATTTTACGACAAGGTTGACATTTGTGGGAGAATCTTCCGTGATATTTCTGTCCCGTGCAACCTTGTAACAAGCTTAATTCCTACATCTCCTAATTTTTTCCAAGAAAAAATCCGTGACATTTACAATGTTGCAGGAGATGTTCATGCGACCTCGGGGGTGATCATTTTAACCTATGCTAAGTTCACACATTATTACATTGGGTAGGTACTATGGCTTCTTTGAATTGAATCACCGTGAACGAGAACAATTTTCATCATATGCGCCTTAAGGCCAAAGCCAATAAACTGAGAATCCGATCCCGCTGTGACTCCCAAGGTTGATCTTATCGGAGTTGATCACATTAGCATTTTCGATCCCGGAAAAATCACTGAGATTTGCATTCTAAGTTTGATTTGTTTTTACAATTACTCACGTTCTTTCAACACAGGTAGGTGCTATTCCGTACTGGAGGAGGATGTAGGTAAAGAAACGAATGTAAATTGCCCAGTAATGAATTGGTCTTGCAACATTGACAATAACCTATATTTCTCGCACGGGCATATCGTTGTCTTCTTCTCCAGTTGAACCCACTTTGTTGAACACAGAAATAAATGTTTGGGACATTACTCTGAAGCAAGGCTACGTTAGTCGAGGGACGCCTGTTAGAATTGATTCAGGGGGATGAGGAAAACTCAAACATGAGGAAAAACCAATCGCTTGTTAACCCGTTTCAGACCATTCAGCAAGAACAGCTGAATTAGGCTCCGCTCAGAACGTGTTAAGACCGAATCCGTGAAAAGGATATAGTATTACTAGCTGACCCGGCAATCGTTGTTTTGCCTTATAAAATGATTTCGAGTTTCTAGATAAATTCTATTGTAGACAAAAAGGAACTTACTTACTATAAGTGTGTAAGTAGGTGGTATATGCGTGAAATAGCCATGGAAAGAATTATATCAAATAATTATTTTTTTTAAAGTATGCTTACAACACAAAAGCCGTTGTTGGTTGGAGCTCGTGACACGTGTAGAGTACTTTTAAGGTTATGTAAATCACTTGTTTAACTAAAACTTGAATACTTAACTGAACTAATCGTGCCAAATACACTTAAAATTAATAATTTTATTATTATGAATAAAATAGTAATAATTAATAATAGAGTTACACTGAGATAGCAATATGATAATTGTAAACGTTACTACCAAACTTGATCCATAAACAATGATGATGGCAGAAAACTGAGTATCGAGTGGGAGAAGTCTTATTGTGTGAGTGAAACAGGAGACCGGCTTCAGTCTCATCCCTAATCCTTGTAAGAATCTAAGATTGGTAACAATAAGCATATTTCAGGATTAAACTTTAATAATAAAAGTAGACGTTTATTTTCATTTAAAAAATTGTAGGTTTGCCATAAGCTAAGGGAAATTTTATTCGAAGTATAGTTAGAAACACTATAATTGATCGGTTATCGAGCGGGATGAGAATGATTAAATTACTAAAATGGTTATGAAAAAATAATAGTTGGTGATAAAAAAGTAAAAATTTAGGGTTGTAGTATTTTTTAATACCACATTATTAAAAAAACCTCTGCCAAGTGGGTGTGGCACATAGCTTCCTCGTATACATAACATGACTGTATAGGGTTGGCGATTTTTTAATACCAATTATTAAAAAAAAACTAAAAACAACAAAGTTCGTCCAATAATTTTAAAAAAATATATAAAATTTCGTGAATTGACCCCTTAGGGGTATGAAAATAAAATGATAAATTGTAGCTCCCAGAATTATGCCTAACAAAGACCTTCGCGCATGAATACCATTGATCCGGGGATCATGAAACCTAAATTTCATCGAAATTGGTCAAGAACCTGGTACGAATAAAATTTGGTCATGAAACCCATAGGGGACCATCTACACCCCAACCCGAACAATCCCTGAAAATTTCATCAAAATCGGACAATAACTTCGTGTAGTTTTGCCCGTAACAAGGATTTGCTGACAGACAGACACACAGACACACGGACACACAGACACACAGACAGACACGGAACCAAAATCGTTCAGAAAGGTCTAAAACGCAAAATGCGAGTGGAATTTTTGATTTTGGAGATAAAAATTTTTTCACATTCCGAAAGTGAAAACAATGCTTCCGCTACTTTAGTAGACTCGGAAGCAAAATAAAAACAACAAAGTTCGTCCAATAATTTAAAAAAAATATATAAAGGGTGAATCCATGAATACGCATATAAAATTTGGTGAAAATCTGTAGTGCCGTTTCGGAGGCGTATGGTAACTAACATTGTGACATGGAAATTTCATATATTAGATGTCATTGTGTGTCTGTATGACAAACTATGTCCATGCTGCCCAGCTTGCAATTTTAAACCGTTTAATCCATTTTTTATTTTATTATTATTATTATTATATATTATTTATTATTATTTTTTTTTTAACACTCTTCTGGTTGGCCCCGTTTTTCTGGCTTCCGTGCCCTACTGATAGCCCTAGTGCTGCCCTATTTTTGTTAGTTTCGAATTATTGCCATTCGGTTAGTCTTAGACGTAGGATGACACCCTTTCACACAGGTGTTAGGCAATGTAGTAAGAATCTGTATGCGTACAGTTGTTCCGGAATCACACCAGTAGTTGGAGGAGTCTGAGATAGGTGAACCCACGATAAACTGTTGAAAGACTATGCCACACTGCTGGTGAAGTTCCGGAACTACACTCTTCCCATCGGTTTTTTACATACTTAAAAACCTCCTACTTCTCTCAAATGAAAGGAAAAGTAACAAAAAAATAAGAAAAAATATTTTAAAATGTGAAAAATTCACTGACTATGAGTCTTTTGCCTACGAACGAACACCTTTCAGTAGAAGCCAACATCACACTGAAGTCAAAAACATACCGGCGAACCCCTGAAACCCTCTCATAGCCGCCCATCTTAGACGAACCTGACCATGTGAGCAGTTGAAGTAGTTTGGGAACTACACCAGTAGGAGTTAGTAGATGCGTCCGTAGTTCCCAAACTACACCATCATTAAGAGCGTTAATCAAAATTTTACTCTAGTCGTGTAACAAACAACTGAAATTTAAAATGTTCAGTTTGAATGGGCGATGGAGGGGATAACAGACAATCCAATCCGACGCTGCTCAATCTGTTTATACCACTGATTTTCTTGATTCATTTCAGTGTTGTTGATTTTCTTGTTACGAAACATATTTCAGGCCTTCTCACTTAATTATTAAAGGGTTGAATGGAGGGGCTAGTACTGATAAATCGTTTTCTTAGCTAATTTCATGTGTTTTTTGTTTCTTTCATCCCAATTTACTCTAACAACTCTCTTGTGTTACAAACCTTAGAAATTTTGAATTTGATGTCGGAATTGCGGGTCAGGGGGGGGGGGGGTCTACGAATTAGTGAATACGTTCAGTTGGTCTTGTGCCAATACTGCGCTGTATTGAGGACCGCCCTTCGGTCGATGTGTTCCCCTAAGAGACGTCTTCTACTGTCAGGAACCGTGACGTACAGATACTGTCAAGGAAGTAAATGTCGTAGGTGTTGGAACTGATAAAATACGAGGGGTGGAAAAGTATAGACTCTGATACTTCTTTCAGTAAGTATTGATACTTTCAGGTCATTACTATTTACTCCTGCTTACTAAGCCCTGCCTGTCCTATCCAATTCAGTCACCGCCCTCCCAACTCCTACTTTTTGAAACATCGGGTGCGTGATGAATATGGATCGTTCCTCCTTCCCGTTTCATAAAACGGCTAACCATCACAAACTTGAAGCTATTTAGCCTCAGGAGTGGGCAAGCATATCGCTACGGCTCTAGGAAGCGGAAACTAGTCCATTCCATCGCCTCCCTGTTACATTCCTGGTAACGTACTCATGCCATGACTTCTCCCCTTTCCCCAATACAACCACCAACCTCCAAATCCTATTTTTTCAAACCCCGAGGGTGTGATAGATGAGGATCGTTCCTCCTTCCATTTAGTGAATCATGCATCATAAACTTGAAGCTTTTTAGCTTCTGGAGTGGGGCCAGTATATCGCTTCAGCCCTTGGGCCTCCTTGTTAAAAATTAGCAGAACTGGTAGTAGCAGTTAGTAAGTACTCCTGCCCTGCCTGTTGAGAGCCTCCTACCTCAACACCACGTTCAGTCAACCCCTCCCCCTCTTGCTTTTTGAAACCCGGTAACTGAGATGGATATGGATAGTTCCTACTCTTCGTTTCACGAAACTTCTAAAAAGCATAAACGTGGTGCTTCTTAGCCTCAGGAGTGGTGCAAGCATATTTCCTCAGCCCTTGGAAGAGGAAACTAGTCCATTCCATCGCCTCCTTGAGAACTACGTAGTAGGTAATATCACGTGCTCCTACCGTGCCTATTGCGAGGCCTTAAATTCAGTGAACCCTCTCGCAACTTCTCCTTTTTTTTAAACCCCGGGAGTGTGATCTGTGTGGATCTTTACTCCTTCCCGTTTCATGAAACTGCCCAGAGCATAAACTTGAAGCGTTTTAGCTTTATAGTGGTGCAGGCATATCGCCTCACCCCTTGTTAGAGGCAACGAGTCCATTCTATCACCTCCTTATTATGAACTACGCAATCCACTTAGAGTTATAATTTGCTTCAGTTCCTGACTGTTCAGTCTAATTTTAAACCATTTTTCACATTCTTCGATACCCCGGAAACCAAGAACGACCTCGGTGGATTACTTCACAATACCTACGACCTTTACTTGAACCTACGTTTACTGTTATCCAGCTCCAAAGAGACTTTTTTTTACTTTTACTTAACCTTGCTGTTTTAATTGTCTCCCCACTCCCTCCCTCACCCTCAATTGTCAATTGACGTTACTCACGTTTTGATCTACAGATACGCAGTCAGTCTCACCGGTATTTTCCCCCCTGAGTTGACCCCGAGATGGATCGTAATATTGAATTTTATGGCTCTATTGGCGCGTTGTGTGCTGCTAGGAACAAAGACGTAGTTGGAAATCAGGTGCCTCGTTTAACTCCGATGCAGTAAAACTGAGTTCAGGAAATGTGGACGGTATTATTAGTCCCTTTATGGGGAAAAGGAGACGCGTTTGTCTACCTGGCTGCAACACAAGGTGACATAACTAAACATATTGAAGGTTTGTTCATATTGCTAAGAACAATACATGAAAAAGGCCGTCTAAACCCTGGTTTTTATAACTTTTAAAATTCGATTCATTATATGAATTGTAATTAATACCATGAATTAAATGAATGAAAACTTGATTTTTTTTTTTTTTTTTAATAACAAGATAACTTTATTGCACTTGAGCATTACAGTTTGGAAAATACATTATAGAGTAGCAAATAACATGACACGTGAGAGGGAGTCCAAGTCCAATGACTTTCTCCCATTATGAATAGTAGGTAGTTCACTTTAGCGAAATAGTTTTGATTGATTTTGTTTTACACTGGCACTTTTTAGTTGTCGTTTCCGGATGTAATGAGCAAATCGGTGTGGCGTTTACATTTTAGTCTGCGATTCGAACGATCAGGTGGTACTGAATCGAGAATGCCAGCTGCAAGAGGGTTGGGATGGTTATGCAGTCTTTGATAAAATCGAGAGTACGAGGCCTGTAAAACCTCCTTTACTGTTGGGATTTCTACGTCCTTGTGTTGGTTGGAGTTCCTGATGTACCACGGGGCATCAGTTATCACTCTCAGAACACGGTTTTGAAAAGTTTGAACTCGGTTCACCTGAGTATCCGACGCGCCTCCCCAGACTCGACTGCCATATTCCCATATGGGTCTGATTAGCATTAGATATATTATCCTCTTAGTGTCTAGTGTTAGTGGGCTTGCTTTACGTAGGAGTGGCTTAAGGGTTCTAAGGCGATGGCGGCATCTTGTGAGAATGGAGGTGATATGTGACGTGAAGGTTAGATGTTTATCTAGCCTTTATGTTTATTAGATTTTTTTTATAATGAAAGATAATAAGTAAGTTATAGTAAGCAAGCGTAGTAAATATGATCATAGCCATTTATTTCCGTTTTTATTTATTAATTTGGTTTTTCTTTGTCTTCTATATCTTTATCACACTCAAACAATTAATTAGTAATTTAACGATAGGTAAGCAAATTTCTAGAGTATATTATCACAATCCACCCGAATCGTACTGGAAACAATTTTTGAGGCCCGAGGTAACAACTTACTAAGCACTCTGGCAACAAAATCCACATCTCCGATAAGCATTTAGCGTATAACCCGATACCATGAACTATACACTAATGGTGGTGAACTATACACATTAGATAGGTATTAGAAGAATAATTCTTCTCCATCCAATTACATCCATCCATTACAATTATTGTAATGGAAATGGATAGTTTCCCCTTCTTGTTTCTTCAAAACTGCTGAGCCTGAGCACAGAGGTATCCTCTGGGTGTTGCAGGCATATCGATCCTTCGGAAGGGGCAACTCCAATCCATCACCTTCTTGGTATTAGACAGAAGAGAGTGATAACGAACTACTAACCCTCTAACGACTACCCTGACACCTCTTTAACTGGCACTCCACCCCTCTTTTAGAATACCCAGGGTTTCAGATGGATATGGGTGGTTTCTCCTGTACCTGTTTTTGAAAGTGCCAAGCCTGACCACAGAGGTATCCTCAGGGTGTTGCAGGCATTTGTCCCTTTTGGAAGGGTCCATTTCCAGTCCATTCCATCATCTCCTTGTTATATGATAACAGAGCGTGATAACGAACTACCAACCCTACATTGACTGCCCTGATGCCCCTTTACTTCGCACTGCCTCCACAGGCAACCTCACCTCCCACTCGTCCTGTTTTTTGAATAGCCAGGGATGTGATGGATATGGATGGTTTCCCTCAACGATTCTTAGAACCGCTAAACCTGAAGTTATTTTTCTGCAGGGGTATCGTCTGTGAGTTGCAGGCATATCTCCATAGCCCTGGGAAGGGGTAACTAGTCCATGCCATCACCGCTTGCTACAGAATCCAGTTCGACAAAATTTAAAATCAGATGGAAATTTTTAAATTTGTGCATAACATTTGGTTATTTTCAAGTAGGAACAATAGCGTCAGGCTTGGGTTTCAATGTTTTGTCTGACAGAGTAAAACCCTCTATCAATTGCATCGCTCCACAACTCATTGGTAGTCAGCTCCAGTACCCACCGAATATCACTGTAGAAAATAAGACGACTTACTACCAAAGCGCACCAAGAAAAATACTTTCAAGTCCAACTGAAAAACAACCATGCAAATTCGGTGTCATACGTGGCAAATGGAAAATCGACAAATTATAACAGTAAGGACCATTATACCTGTATCAGATTGCTGTTCCGAGCAGAAAAGTGATCGAAAGATTGATCTTATAGATTAAATTGAGCAATTGATCACGTAGAAATAAGCCACCACTAGAAAAAAAAAATGTTGAATTGACTCACCTACAAACGGTTTACTACTCCACACCTGAACCAGCAGATCTATAATCCTGGAAAAGCGAATTACTTGTAATATATCAGCTGTTCGATCATTTTTTGTTCACAAGTAGATTTTTACTGTATTCACGAATGTTCCTATTCACATGCTAGTTGACGTCCTCATCTCAAGTGAAAGGTCTACATCTAGAGGATAGTGAAGGAATGAAGGTACGTACAACGACCCATGTCATCTCATTAACAAAAAGATAAGGGTCATTCTCATTTCATTTGATAATTTGATGCCCCCGGCCTTTACATTCGTTTTCGCAAACGTTAGCCCCTCAAAAAACTTATTCGATACTACTCGGTTGGTTTTCCTCAAAGGAATACGATGGTAAGAATGTAATGAACCTAGTGCAACCTCATAAATGTCACGAGTGTTACTGTCCCCAAGGTGTGATCGTTTTAAGTAAGTCATGTCATTTTTTAGTTAAGTCTAATAGTTCCTGATGTCAGTCCACGTGCAGCCTTGTGGCTGGAAGAAGCTGGTTGGAGAGCATCATATAGTTACATTAAAATGTTCAAAGTTAAAAAAATAAAATAAAATAAAAATACTGCCGCCGGAAAAACTGACAACCGCCACTCACGTTTGCTGTCTTGAATATCTATAATAATTTTCCACGTCAAATTTTGCTCAAAAAGTCGATCTTTTCTTAACTCATCTTACATCGTCCAGGAAAACCAAAAGGTCATACAATATGCGAATGACCCTTATCTTTTCGTTAATGAGATCACATGGATCGTATGTCTACCTTCATCCGTTGGCTTGTTGCTTATCGACACTTTCTAAGATCCCTACATTTTCAACTGTTAGATTCGACCGAACGTGATGTCAAAGATTGAGGTTAGGTTCAAATGTGTAGGCAACTTATTTCTGTACATCAATCAAGAAATTATAAGCCAGAATTCGGGATGATAGCAATGGATCATGAAATTATGATTTCCTAATTTCGACGATTCGACAACAAAGTGCTTTTGGAAACGTTTGGTTTCAAAAGGGGTTTTTGAACGAACCAGAGCGACAGACATCGGATCTTCTAAAGTAGGGCGAACGCAGATGTTCCGAGCGGACAGGATGAAGGGTCAGGCAGGGCGGGAGGTTACGGTTGACGTGCGACTCAAACAACTTGAAAAAAAAACTCAAATGAGGACGGAAAAAGAAGGTGAAAGAATCAACCGAATGATTAGCACCCATGAACTACAGACAACAAAGGATCTCGGAGGCAGAGAAAGAGTGACCGACATTTTAGGACGGATGTCGGGTGGGTGGATATGGGCCATCGCAGGCACAGAGAAGGGAAAGTGCTCTTACGGATCTCTGCTGTGTGGCTCACGACGATATCCCCCGTACAAAGGTCAAGGCCTCTCGCGAGGGGGAGTTCTCCTTTACTTTACATCTCTCCTTTAACGTCTGTGAGGTCGATTTAGAAAACCTGGATGTGAAAGTGCGGCGTCTATAGGTGTTGGCGTGGGTGAGAGAGGGCGTATGGGGGTCGTGCATGGGGTTTAAGCTTAAGAGGGAGAGGGTCAAGTCAACATCTACGAAGGTTGACTCGATTTTTAGGAGGGGAGAATTTTCTCAAAAAATCACTTTATTTTTAAGGACGTCACTTAAAAAGGTCAGAACTGTTCCTACAGTATTAACAAATCTAGGAGTTTTTGGCCGAAACCGTCGGGGAGCATAAGGGGTTATTTGGCATTCTAGTTATGAAAAGTACGACAATGGGCGTCAAGAGCTGATGTGGGCCACCACTGCAATCTTTATGCATATAAATCTAGAAATTCTCAAAGCAGGAAGCTAGTGTTCGTCATTCTGATTTTATCCTAGCTTCTAATTGTGTTGAGATCTCGGTGCTATCCTACCGTATTTTTAATTAATAGTTTCACTGTTTATAGCATACATGCAATTTTTACCTTTTTTTTGTTGTACATGGCAGGGCAGTTCCAAAAAATGGGGGGGGGGGGGTTAAAGTTGATTGAAACAGTGTTTGATGTGACGACATTCAAAAACATATTATACCACTAGATAGAACGTAAATAATAATGAACCTAGTAATTAATGGTTTGTTTTTATGTCTCAAAATGTATAAATGACTCGAATATTGTCCGTGTTTTTGGCGCCGGCTCGCGGCACGGTGGCGGCAGCATTACTACAAATTTAAAATTTTTGACTTCAAACTTTTAATGTTTTTTTGTATTTTACGATGTTATTAATATTTGTTTTTTAGTTTTTTTTACCATTTTGAATGTTACCATTGAGAATAGGATGTTACCTATGTAAAGAATCTCAAAAAATATGTACCTATACACGTTTTGCCTATTACCGACTGGGTTTGAATCTTTTCAATACCATATGAATCTTTTTTCAGGTTTAGATAAAATAAAGAGTACCAACTTACATGGGGGGGGGGGGGGCTGGTTCTAAGCTGGGGGTGGGGGGTGCATCACGAAGCTGGGAGGGGGGGGCAGGCCTGGGTTTAGTTGGCCTTCTTCAAAGGGGGATTCGTTGGCACTGGTTCTAGTTAGCCTAATTGTTCACCCACATGTTATTCAACTATCTGAATATTTAGGTTTGCTCCTAATTGAATATTGCTCCCGAGTCTACCCGACAGCGATTCATATTCGGATTATGGTCAGCAAACACTCACGGAAATTCATAGAAGACAAGGCAATGGCAATGAGACGAGAGAATCCCATAATGATTTTGTTAAAGGGTTCAGAGTGAGTGATCACGTCGGGTTGGTAGAACATACCTGGGTCAAATCACGAAAATTGATGCCACGGTGAACACCATGACAAGGCTGAAGAAGCAGTGGGTATGGCCCGAAACCCGAAATGAAATCTGGCACAAAAGCGAAGACCTGCTGAAGGTGCCATTCATGACATCCAACTATCCCCAACATTCCGTCAACCTGAACTGATGTAGTAAATATATAGTATAAATATAAATTTATAATAATTATAATAATAATAAATATAGTATAGTTCAAATAAATCAAATTTTACTTCAATTCTTTCATCTCTTTATTCATTTCATTAGTAAGTACTTAGAAATAAAATTTATAGGAATGATCTCTAACCCTACTGATTCCCCGTATTCAACATCAGTAAATTAGGAGCAATTTCAGACTGCGAAGGACTTCACCAAAAAAACCAAGGTGACGTATGCCAACCTACCCCCACCCTGCGGGGGTACCAACTAACTCTACAGGTGGTGTGTGTTGGCATGTCTTGACTTGGAGCAGGAGAATTGGTAAACCTAAAAAACTGAGTGACATTTTTAAATAATTGTAACGAGGTTTTGTGGCCAAGATGCCTACTTACGAATTTCATTTGTCCAATTTAAATAAATTTAACCCCAAATAATATAAAAAAATCAAAATCAAAAATGTGTGCAAACCACCCCGCTCTCCCCTCGAGAAGGTACGTCGAGTGATGCACCCACACATTCCTTGAAAATTGTCAGTAAAAACGCATAAAGATTTTAGAAATCAAATCTAAGATGACTGGTTTCTGATCTACAAGACCGTAGGTACCGTATAGGTACATTACGAGCACAGTTTATCACAGCTGAAAGCGGTGACATAACGGGGAGAAATAAAAGCCAAATCCGTAAACTCCCTTAAAGTTGTCATCAAAAATAGATGAACTTTGTAGGCACGGATATTAGAAGAGACGGTAGGGGACACCGAGGCAACGCCCACTTTTGTGTGACTTCACAGTGCCCACACTGAGCGCCCCTGGCCCTTTCCTCAACATGGCTTACTTCGTCTTGCTCTCGTTGCGATGGCATAGCGGATTGATGAGTCGTTTAAACTGTGTTAGCGACTTTTTTTATTATTCAACCTGTGTGATGGAAATCCTTAAGTCGAGGAAACATTCCTGAAAATTTTGCCAGAAAGTTAAATAGGTGATGTCTGTTGGGCTGACTGATACAGCCACCAAGATATTCCTGACTGTTGTGGAACATCTGCTGAAATATAAGAGGTAGTTGAACATTTTTGAACTAGCCAAGTAAGGCTCCTTAGAAATTGGGTAAGAAAGTGGAAATTATTTACTGAATGCCAGTACGTTTTTGCCCTCTGAGCCAAAATCGAAATTATCCGCCGTGGCCCTCATTTGAGACAAAGGGCGACTAATCCAATTTTTCCTGTCCAGTAGGTACCTACCCGTCATTCCCATAGGATTAAGAAGAAAAATATAAGCTTGAATTCATAACAAGTATATTTACCATAATGTATTACGTGTGTAAAAAAAAAAGAACTTTCTAAGAGACAATCTTATTAATTTGTTTGCTCTTTTGCGGTTTTCACAGTCAATCTGTCGTTTCCCCTTATTTTTCTGCGATTTTAAATTTAGATTCTTCATCCGAATAAATGAAGGAGTGCGGGCAAAACACTTCACAATAAAATTGTCAATGTGGGGATAGTAACGATGAATTGTTGCTTGAAAGCGTTGAAATACTGCCGATGTAGCCTTATGAAATGAGTGGAATTGTGAGACCAGTTTCGATTTTTTAGGTGCAATCTAGCTCATGTTATCGTCTGGAAAAAGTGTTACATTGCATAAAACGATATAGAATGTTCCAAAACGGATTTCTGTGAAGAAAAATTTCAAAAACTTCCACTCTATAAATTTTGAAGCCATTGCAATAGCGTAATTTTCTTTGAAAACTCGCTAAAATAAAGGAAGAAGATTGAAATGATAGAGTTCTGATTAATCATATTTAACTGTTCACGTAGATGTATGTACCTCTTTTCATTCTTTTAAATCTGTATATTCAATAGAAATAACCATGATCCTAATTACACTGGAACTCTCCAAAATACCTAATTGTAATAACCACGACTCCTCTTCAGCAGGCAATGATCCACTTTTTTCTCACCCCTAGGTAATAAATAAGTAGGTAACTTCTTACCTACCAAACTAATGGACTTCATCTGAGGGATAGCATACAACAACAAGAACAAAAATCAGAGTATTTATTAAAGCAGGATGGTACCTACCTGGCTTTTTAGGAAAAATATGAAACGTGAACGTTCGTTGTTTCATATGTGTGTCGTTGTTACTACACCCAAAAATTGCAAAACAGACCATGTTCCGAATGGTAATGAATTTTAAAGAAGCGATTACAGCTCAAACGAATAGATCTGCGACTGGAAACACACTGGCTGCCCGACTGTGGGCATCGTGACGTAGCCGCAAAGTGGGTTTTCCCCGGCCGCCATGACATTGTCCCCCTACCGTCTCTTCTAATATCCGTGGTTGTAGGTATCAAGTTCGCTAGAATGATTTGTTTCCGACATCTAAAAGCGTATAGGTATGTCGCGTGGGGGTAGCTTACTGTCTCAGCTGAAGTGGTGAAATTAGTGGGGATCGTCATTTTCATTCGCTGAAAATTGTCATCAAAAGTCAAAATCACCTTGCTACAATGTATTTCAAACACACATCGGACAGAAAAAGGAAGTATTCAAAAGTGGTCCTGGTTGGAGGACGGCAAGGGGTATTCCTTCAGCAAGGAATCAATGATTAACTGTTTCAGTTTGGCATCCTCAATGTTACAACCTTCTGTTCATTTATTTACGACGTTATCATCATTACAAATTGGATGTGATTTCCTATCTTGAATTTGTATAGTTTCTATTTCTGATCTTAGGATAAATACCTACTCAAGTTGTTCAAACAAGGAAACAAAATCAGTGAACTTTAGTTTGTTCTTACCTGTCGGAGGACAGCTCTATTTATATTTCAGCTTTGCAGAAAGACCTGGAAAGAAATTAATCAGAAGGGTCCTTCAACAGATTAATATCTATTAATATTAATATCTTAATAGAATTATCGACTTGATAAATGCTAATCCTCACTATAAGTCTAGGACTTGTGCGGTGGGGAGGAGTCGGGTTACAATAATTTTCACAAATGGCGCTTCCACGATTGTGATTAATAAATCATCACATTGTTATCCACTTAATTATTGTTATCTTCCTTAATTAATGTATTGTATTATATTAATGTAAGTATTCCTTAACATATTATTGATTAACTTAGATGCCTAGGTTTACAAAAAAGTAAAGAAAAAAACAATAAAAAATAACAGAAATTCCTTTTTAAGTAACGTATTGTTGACTAAAGTATTTTTTTTAGTTTCTTCTTAAGTAGAGGCAATGAAGAAACAATACGTAGGTGTTGGGTGAAGCGTTGCACAATTTAACCCCTCTGTAGTCCAAAGCTGATTGGTCGCGACGGGTTCTTCGAAATGGCAGTCATAAAAATGCTTGATTCCTAGCTCTAGTGGCCCCCTCTTTCAGGAGAGATAATTGATTACTATAAGCAGCTTTATGGATTCTAATGGATATACAACCGACATACGTGTATTTAGAACGGATTCCCTTCAAAAGGCTCGATAAGTCCCCTTTTAGTTGTCTAGTAGTAGAATAGAAGGTGAAAGTGAAACCCGGCCACTAGTCCGTTGCGTGTCGATTGATTCTATTACTTACGACCGGAGGTGCACCCACGAAATTAAACTGCTGTTGAACATGAAATGACCGCGGGTCAATCATTTTGTTGTAAACGAACATTTCAAGGCGAAAACCCCCAACAAAGGGTCCAGGTCGGCATGATTTCTCGACTGCTCTTTCTGAAAAAAAAGTCGAAGGCGCGACAAGGATCCGTTGGTAAGTGTGCCGTAGAAAGGGAGAGCCGCCTCGGGTTTGGAGGTAACTGTGTCAGGGTCGCTCGTCCCGCCATCTCTCTCATCCCTCATCCCTCGGCTCCTTTTTTCTCTCTCTTTCTTTTGTATTGAGCCTGCTTATCTCAGCAGCTCCCGGGCCAAAGCCTCAAGGCTAATCGAAATCCCCCACTTCAATCTGAACGGCATGTAAACTGTTCACTGATTGAATGAGGGCAGCGGATCCTCGAAGGAAAACCAATTATCTTGTTCATCTCCTTCCACCTCTTCACTCCAAATAGTTGTCATTTATTCGATTATAATGAATCACTCCATCCAATTAATTATGTATTACTGTTAGTTTGAGATTAATGTGAATCTTCAGATACGGTAGATAATAATAATCATGATGATGATTGAATTATTCAAGCTTTACTATGATCACGGTGGGGAAACATCCTCAACACTGATTGAATGAAATCACACGTACGTCAACCTAATCAAAACTAAAATTTGTCAGTTCAAATGATTATCTAAATTATAGCTTTAGACTAAGGTGACCATATTTGTATGACCTCATAGGGGGACACACCCCCCAGATACCGAGTGAAAGATATTTTCTATATTGACAAAACTAAACGTCCTACACTCATTATTTTATCTGTTTGAGCACTTAAATTTACAGAAATAAGTATCGGAAAAACTTCACTGTTCAGGCAGTAATAGCACAATTACGAATTGGACCATCAGTTGAATTAATTTATTAATAATGAAACAAATAAAAAAACACATTTAACAGTTTAAGCCTTACGTGTATGCAATTTCCTTGTTGCATTTTTATTTATATTGTGAAAGAGTCAGTCAAGAACATTTTATTCCAGCGTATAATATTACGTAATATTTAAAGCGGGATATTTATCTGTTTATCCTGCCCAAGCAGAACATAATAGCGTCCCCCAAGTAAATCTGGGGACAGCGGGACACAAACCTAAAAATGCTGCAAATTCTTTCACTGGGGTTTATTATTCAATTGGCTTGCGTTCATGATTTGAATTTCTACTAAGCTTTGGAGTGTGCGTGTTTCACAGGTGATAGAGCGATTATTGAATTTCAGGAGATATGCATAGAGCACGTAAATCTGTTCTCAATCAAAATACCTATTTGAATTGATCAGTTGATCATATTTATGTACCTCCTGTAATGCAATAATCACTCTATCATCTGTGGAACACGCACACTCCAAAGCTTAGTAGAAATTCAAATAATGAACGCAAGCCAATTGAATGATAAACCCCAGTGAAAGAATCTGCAGCGTTTTTTTTTTATGGTTACCAGAATGCGTCAACCCGTGTATCGGCTACAAAGCCTTTTAGGAGTTCACTCCAGTATCCACATTACTACATCACTACGTCACTAGGTTACTGATATCAACACAAAAACAGTAATAAACCAAAATAATGCGAATGTTGGCACCACAAATCGGACCATAGATCGGGAATGGTTTGACCTACGGACCTGGGGAGGGGCTCATTTGATTCCTCGTGGAGTGTCCTTCAAAAAGAGTACAAATTTAGACCGCTTCGACTTTTTTTGAGGTTTTCAGGGATTTTACAAAACTTTGACAACCCTTAAAGGGGCTTTAAATTAAGTGAGCTGGTTCAAGAATTGGTGCGTTGTCGGACCAATATTGATTTTTCCGGAAAATTTCAGCTTTTTTGCTTCAGCCGTTTGGGAGAAATCGTGCGTACGGCGTACGACGGACGGACGGAAAAATTTTTATTGCAGATTCGGATTCTACACCCTTTGAAATGTAAACCATGAAATTTTCAGGGGGAGTCAGAATTTTTTTTTTTTTTTTTTTTTTTTTTTCAAGAGCGATTTCAATGGTTTTTTATTGAATAATAAACCAAAAGCAAACCAAAGTGGATCTAATAGGAGAATAATGAAGGATGAATGCTAAAACAGAAGTGAAGTGCTGGCAGAATTCACTAGGGTCAACTGTTGCGGGACAGGTGATCACCATCATGGATGCATAAAATCATAGAAACCAGTACAGGGTAGTGGGTACAATAACCATATTTCTCACGTGCCCCCTCAAGTGTTGGAATGGAAGGCATGGTCTTTAGGTAAAGATCAATCACTGTTTCGATAGTTAGTCATTTTAATCGTTTTTATCATACATAGAAAGCATAGGATCACAAATATTACCGAAAAATGGGAAAAACAAGATCATGGAAACGAGTTTGGAGTAGTGGGTACAATAGGCATATTTCTTTCATTATTCCGTAAGTAATGGAAAGGAGGGCATGGTCTACAGCTAGAGATCAATCAATGCTTTCTCACTATAATCATTTAGATCAGCCTATCTCAAAGTGGGCGATAACCCCCCCCCCCCCCCCCCCCCCCCCGTGTGCGCACTGGAGGCCAACAGGGGAGTAGTCAAAGCACAAAGAAGATCGGGAGACCCTGAAGCGGTTCTTTGGGGGGGGGGGGGGGGGGGTATGGCTAATTCAAAAATGTTTTCTCTAGGGATTTTAGGGACCTTGTCTCGTCTGCTTTTCAGCTTTTAACAATCATCATATTCATCCTTCAAATAATTTAGTTTTAAAATTGAAATTGAAATTTTCGTTTTAATAGCACGAATAAAAGTGTTTCTAATATCACAAAATGGTGTTTTAAATTACACTCATTAGAAAGTCTCATTTTCACATGACACACATAATTTAGTTATTAAAATAATGACTGCGGTTGCAATTCTTAAGATGTAGTAAAGAAAAAAAATACACTGCCAAGGAGATGGCACAGCAGTTCCTCGTGACAATCAAAGTGACACCATTGTAAAACAGAAAATAGGGAAATCTTCAGTACATTGCGTTACAAATACAAGTTGCTTTTGTGGTTACTCATCAGAGGCGGGCAGTAAAAACGAAAATTAATTTTTCCCGTGTAAGCGCATGGGCACAGCGTACCGCTAGTTCGATCATGATGAAATTCATATGAGACCTTGAGGGGCGTTGAGCGTATAATCCTTTATCGTATGAGCTAAATTGAATCCAAATTGTGACAGTTATACCTGTTTCAAGAATTTAACGTTAGCGCATGCGCTGAGCGTACCGCTGATTATATTGAGATGAAATTCGTATGTGACCTCAAGAGGCCTTATCCGCATAGTCCCTCTAAATATGAGCTAAATTCATTCAAAATTGTGGAAGTTATGGCTGTAACAAGGAAATTGCGACAGACAGACAAACCGACGGACACGGAACCAAATTTGTTCAGTAGGCTATGAAACGCAAAATGCGAGTGGAAATTTTGAATTTGAACAACAAAAATTGTTTGGCTCCCGCAAGAGAACACAAGGCTTTCGTTGCATCGCAGACTCGGAAGGAAAAAATTGTGTAGGGGAGGGGGGGGGGGGGGGGGTCTAGAAAATAATAAATTCGACAAAGAAGCTTGAGAACCTCTGATTTAGATCTAATCTAGAATTTCTATCTAACGGATAAATAATAAACCACTTTTTTTCTGATCGAGTTTTAGGCAGAACAAATCGATGAAAGCGATATGGGTGTAGTGCGATGCCTCGCAATAAATATTTCATTACATGCCGCGTAGAAATCGTTTTCCCCTCATTCTCCTGTCAGTCGTTTTCGCCTTGAAATTCATCACAACCGACGAGCACTCGCTGTAATAACCTGCTGTACCTACCTAGGCCACTCGTGGTTAACATACCTACGATCAACCCACACGCAACGAACTAATGAGTAGGTTTCACTTTCACCTACACGGCTACTACACCGATTATAACGAATGTTTTGGAGCCTGTTAAACCCAACATCCGTGTGACCGTGACAGTTTGGTGGGATATATCGAACAATAACCCATTACCGTGTGTAGGGTTTTTCAAGAGCTGCTTACGGACCTTTTGCATTCTTCCGTCCACCTATTATGCAACCTTTAAAACATTTATGGAGAATACTAACATTAAAGATACGCTCTAATATTAAAGGATGCCGCAGTTTCGATTGAAACCCAAACCATTAGTAAAAACCTAAGTGCAAATAGAAATTATAATGACTAATTCCATCAATTCATGTTTCGAAGTGTTCAATTAGCTGAATATTGATTTGTAAGATGATTTTTTCGGCCTATGGCAAAAGGTATATCTTTGAGGCGTTACTGCTATAAACGTGTGAATAGGGCGAACCAGAGATGAGCGTATTCATAACCATAAATAAAAATAAAATCATGAAGTAGAATTTTGTGATTATGATTACAGTAACGGTGATGAATACCTATGAACAAAATCATATTCACAAATTGAATATGTCTTTAACGGTATTCACAATTTTTTTGTGATTTTCTGGAGAATCATAATTTTTTTATTTGCAGCAAAAAAGATCATACATGATTTTTAGTCAAAACTGCAATTTTTTGTGGTTTTTGCTTCTATACTGCCTTACCATTTTTTATTAATTTTTTAACTTTCTTTTCTCTACATTTTTCAATGAAAAAAATCACTCACTCTTCTTCTGAGGACACCCGTTTATAAGGGGGAAATTTATTGCAGATTCCAAATATATACTCCATTTTATTCTGAAACCTTTTTAAAACATCAAAAACTGAACACTGAACAGAAATGATCAAAAATAACATTTTTCACAGTTCTTTTCCCATGTCCTTTCCCTGTACTCGTTTCAAGAGTTCTGGAAGTAAAAACGGGTTGACTTTTGGAGAACTAACAAATTTCTGAAGAGAATGAGACCAGCCACGACACTCAGCAATTGGAACCGAGGGAGCTACAATTTTTCAAAGTTTGGAAACTAAAAATCGGGAATTTGATAATTTGTACACAGAATTGTTTCTTGCAACTATTCCAGGAGGGAAATCGACATGAAATTCCGGTCAAAATTGTGTAAGCAATCTGATCGGTTGGACAAGTCAGAGTTAATGTAGTAATTTTGCAAACAAACATATATAATTTAAATGCGAGCATACCTTAGTAATAGAAATCAAGCTGGCACATAAACAATTTAATTTTCGATGTAGGCAAATATGAATGGAATTCATATTATTCAGGATGAAAACCGACTCTGCTAGAGTCACATCTCCTTTAAAGTCCTAGAAATGGATCAACATGGTTCGAACAAAATCGGTGTAGTTGTAAGACCAGTGATTGCGGAGAAAATTGAGGCCAATCAAAAAGAAACACTTCAAGCAGGAGTCTCCAAATTGTTCATTTGATAACGACGTTTGTAGCAATAATGAGCTGCCTTATTTGGACAAGACGTGAAACCAGTAGAAGAATGGTACGTGGGGGCAAGCACATGAAGGGAGACTGTGGTTGGAACGTACGTAGAGAACACAGTAACATAAAACAGTAACAGAAACGAAGTAACACAGTAACGAGTAACAGAAACGAAGAAACTCATCCAGAGCCTGTTTTCATACACAATAATCTAAATTACATTCATATCTTCCTACATCAAAAATTAAATTTGTTCAAGTACCAACTTCATCTGTTCCATAAGATTAACTCGCATTTAACTTATGTCAAGTTTGTGTGTCCAATTATCCATCAATTCCGACTAGTTCAGCTGATTTGATCCCATTGAAATTTTATTCGGGCATTCATGTAGAGCTAGAGGATAAACATTTCAAATCGATTTTCTTCCTAGGATGTTCGTTACTGAAAATTCTGTGTAGAGTTTCAAATTGCCGAACTTTAAAGTATTTATAGGTTACTTAGTTTCAATTGTTGAGAGTCGTGGCTAGGTCTCTAACCGTTCAGAAAAATCTAAGCTGTCCGAAAGTCATCCCGTTTTTATTTTCAGAACTTTTGAAACGAGTAGAGATGATGGACATGAGAAGGGAACTGTAAAAAATGTGATTTTTGATAATTTGTTCAGTTTACGAGGTTTTTGATGGTTCAAAAAGGGTTTAGACTAAAATGGCGTGAATATTCGTAATCTGCAAAGAATTTCCCTAAACGAAGGGTGTTTTTCAAAGACGTTTGAGTGGAGTTTCTACTGCAAAACTCAAAGACATAAATTTCTAAAAAATAAATTAACAAAAGGCCTCATTTGAAACAACTGAAAGAAACCGGGTAACATTGTCGGATTCAGCATTCTCAAGAACCCCTGGAATAGTGGAATAGGTAAAAAGAAGCCGGCAGCTCGGAGGTCTTAATTTGTAGATCATAGTAGTTAATTCAAAAGAAGATTGAATTTTGAGGGGGAAAAGGTAAATGAGTTGAACATGGGTGCCGACTCGTCCAAAACTTTGGTGGGGCTCGACAAGGCGGGGGGGTTGGGGGGTATGGAATTTGACGAATTTCCTGCTAAAAGTAGCCATTTTTAGGCCCTTTTGGATGCTTAAAAAGAACACTATTCTATCCTAAAAGTGAAGTAAATTTGCTAAACAGCTTTTTTTTATTTGTGATGAGTAATAAACAACGTTAATAAATTAAAAAGGGTATAAAGTTCAATGATACACCAAACAATGAGTACAATGAATAAATGAAGCCAAGCTTCCCCGCATAAACAAACAGCAAGGGCGACTGGTCTATTTATTAGCCACTTTGCTGCCTTCCCTGGGGATGTGTAGCGTTATACCATTAAAATTCTAAGATTTTCAGTAAGAAAAATATTGGTGGGGCCCGGGCCCCACCATCTCTTATGAAGTCGGCGCCCATGGAGTTGAATGTGATGAGCTTGGACGACGCGATTTTACTCTGTCAAAGCACGATCACATTCTCATTCCTGTTGCTCTTAAGAATTGAGGGATTTTAATGGTAGGTTCTGTGAGTAATTTGAAATGTGTCGTGTGCGGTCCTGATTACCTGTGTGAGCCCAAGGGCTATTTTCTGGTGTAGTCAAGCTAGAACGCTGAAATTTGAATGGTATGATATCCTAATTACGTTAGATAGAAGTAAGATCGCGTACACAGCATGAAAAAACGAGTGTTGGTCTCATTCTATTTAGAAAAGTCTATGCTTTCAAAACGACATCCCCGTTTTTAGTTCCAGGGCTTTTTGGAACGTGAAGCTAAAAAAGAAGATTGATGAAAGCCCTAATCTAGTCAATCTAAAGAAATGAAGACAGGTTAGCATTAGGATATGTCGTCACGAATTTCCTATATGATTATAAATCTAATTGAAATGGTGTTAGTTAATATTTTACTTACTTACAATCTTCTATGGATGGACTTCGTTACATATTGAAACAATAAAGAAACCAGTAACCGACTATATGAAAACTTGTAACTGACTAGAAGAGACTTTATAAAATGGCGGATGGTTTGTTGTGTTGGCGGTGATGTAGTGGTTCACAATGTTGGCACATGGAGAAGTTATGGAATTACTAAGAATAAGTTAGTAGTTCCACACTTCCATAACTTCCGTAATTTGTGACGCCGTATCCTAATGTTATCTTAGTTTCATTCCTTTAAATTGATAAGATTAGGGCTTTGATCAAGAGCCGAAACGTCGTAAAGGAATAAAAAACTTCACCAAGCAAGACTGGATTGGATAACTAACCTTCACCATTTCCTACATATACAGGGTGTCCCAGGAGTTATGCGCAACCCGACTTCTTCGTGTTCTTCAACTCATTTACCTCCTTGCAATTTTTTTTTAAAGGTCTCGTTTCCGGGTTATTCGCGATTCAGGATTTTTTCCGTGTTTTCGACCTTATACCAATAAAACTATAATAAATCCCTCAATTTTGACGATAGCTTTGATGGCACCGTTGTAAAGAGCGTTAAATTGTCTATCTAGATAATGTCAGAAACCATTTTTTAAATTACATTAAAGATGTCCAATTGCCGCGCGAAGTGGTAGTTTTGTCAAAATCTTGAAATCGCCTGTTTTTCATCTCGCCTAGCAAACCCATAAATGCTTGACGCAGAACCGTGCAGACCTGGTAAAACATGGGGAAAAATGTCAGCATTCTAATGGCGTAGTTGTTTTGGTTATCACAAATATTTTTTTTTTAAGGAAATGGTGTTTAACTCTGCGCCGTAACTCCGGCGTTTTCGAATTATTTGCAAATCAAACGTAAAATCAATAAGCTAATGAGCCAATAAAAAAGTGTTTTTTCAAAATTCACTTTTCAGGTTAGCTTTTAACGTTTTAGCTCCCTTTAAAAAATCACTGTTGAAGACTGAGACGATGGGAAATTCAATGCTATTTCCACCGGTATCCTTAGATTTGCAAATACTTCGAAAACGCCGGAGTTACGGCCGTTTTAGTGACGTGAGGTCGAAAACACCTCAACCTCAATTTCAACAGAAAACGCACGTTTTTCTGTAGTTAAACACCATTACCTTAACTAAAAATATTTTTAATAACCAAAACAACTATACCGTTAGAAAGCTGACATTTCGTCGCACGTTTTACCAGGTCTGCACGGTTCTGCGTCAAGCATTAATGGGGTTGCTAGACGAGATGAAAAACAGGCGATTTCAAGATTTTGACAAAACTACCACTTCGCGCGGCAATTGCACATCTTTAATGTAATTTAAAAAGTGTTTTCTGACAGTAAATAGATAGAAAATTTAACGCTCTTTCCAACGGTGTCATCAAATTTGAGCTATCGTCAAAATTGAGGGAGTTATGACGGTTTTAATGACAAAAGATCGAAAACACGGGAAAAAAATCATAAATCGCTAATAACTCGGAAACGAGACCTCTAAAAAAGAATTGGAAGGAGGCACTTTTGGTCGGAAATAAGTTGTAGAACACGTAGGAGTCAGGTTGTGAGACATCCTGTATTTGTGGGACAACATTCTTCTTTGGTATCCAAAAAATGATAAGGGAGCTTCAGCCAAACCTGGATTCAAGTGCGCTGACTCAAGATGTATTCAATTAAGTACCACGAGTTAGGTACATACAGACAGGGACAAAATTTGGGAGGCATCAACAACAACAACACCGAGGCTACATCCGTGCCACCCTCCAAGATGGAAGCTGTGGGAAATTGCCATAGATGACATCAGTTTCACTTCTCCAAACGCCACTCATTCATACATATACCAGGGCTGATTGTCAATTGCGTACGTGCGTTTACCAATTGATTTGTAGAAAGAGCAAAGAAGAAGAACGATCAAGAAGCTTCTATGTTGGAAAAGCAGAACAACTGAACCTGCGAATGAACAATCACAGAGCATCAGACCAATCACAACAACGGCCAGTAAGACCCTCAACCCTCAACCACTTTAAATTAATGTTTCGGCGTTAAAGTTTTAAAAGAGATGACACAGCCCACAAACAGTCGGAACGAGCACACCTATTGGTATTGGGATAAAATCGTCCCCCGGACTCAACATCAATGATTGGGTTAACCCCATCATGGTGATGATGAAAACGACAACAAGATGCAAGCCCGATCAAAAGCTCAATACTCAATTTTCTTCTAATTTTTGACAAAGATTCTTTCGAAATATCAAACAAAGTCTTTCGCCTTTATATCTGTTATGAGATGTGTACTATTTAACTAACAAAAGTAATAAATACATATAATATGTTGAGAAGCTGAGGTCACGCACCTCCGCGGGATCGTTCGCCTTGTGTGAACGCACCGTCCGCGTCACAACCAGATAGGGGGGACGAGGAGGAGGCGGGAGCTCGTGCAGGTCGTCGACCTCATCATTACAAACTCGGTGATTAGGAGCTCCTAACTCCCCCCCCCCCCTCGACACCCTCCACCTCCCCTCCCCTCCCCTACCGTCTAACGTCTTTGTTGAAATTGTACTGTTACATATTGTCTGCACGGGTCACAGGGAGTTTGAGTGGTCGACCTCCTCCCCGCTACTCCCCACCGGCCTCCTTCGTCCCGCTGCACTCCTGCCGCACGGCTGTCGTGTGCCAAACCCCATTTTAATTCAACTCAGTTACAGTGGCGAATATCCAGGGCAAACGGTATTTGAACCTGGCGCTCAACCTGTAACCACTTACTATGGGGAGTATAAGAGGTTTTTTAAAACGATTTTGTTGCAAGAAAATATCACAAATTAAGACTAATGACGTTAATTTTGCGGAAAAAGTTCATCAGTTAAACGGAAAGGATTCGGAAAAACATTAGATCTATCAGTTAAATTCTATAGTCAGGTATGCACTGTATTTCTGAGCAACAAACTCATATGATGCCACCCCCAAACAACGTGCTCAATAACCCAATAACCTTGGCATGGATTTTAATAGAATTCTCAGTAGATTTTCATCCTTTTGTTTATTATTCAATAATAAACCATTGTAATCGCTCTGGAAGAAAAATTCTAACCCCCCCTGAAAATTTCATGGATTACGTTTCGAAGGGTGTAGAATCCGAATCTACAATAAGAAATTTTCCGTCCGTTCGCCGTACGCACGATTTCTCCCACAACTAATGGGGCACTAGATATATGAAGTTAATGTTTAAACATACACTCTTGCCACACGGCTGTCGCCTGCCAAACCCCATTTTAATTCAACTCATTTACGGTGGCAAATATCCAGGGCAAACGGTGTTTGAAAATGGTGCTCAACTTGTAACCACTTATAATGGAGTGTAGAAGTTACACTGTTAATAAATCACGAACGGGTGAACCGATTTTCCTCAAAATTCATGGGGAGGTAGTTTAGAACCTGGGGACGGTCGCAGGATACTACTTTTGGTTTGATGTGATTTTTCTCATTTAAAATTGCAATACTTTGTCTAAAAACGTGGTTTTTTCACTGTGTGATGGTTGCTTTGAACTGGTGGTACGATTCCTGCGATGGGGTAACAGGGAACGTAGAGGATGGGATCTTTGTGGGTGGGGTTGAGAAGGGTGGACTCCTCAGTGGCATAGGAGATCTGTCCCTTGAAGGTGGTTCTGGTTAGGATTGGTGAACGAATCAGATATCTATACTACTAAAAGCCCTAGGTTCTATACTAGTATACATACTGGCGTTCCCCTGTTCTACTATTTGAAGTTCATATTCGATCGTCAAATATTCATAACTTGATTATTTTCGAACCCTCTCCATTTCTCTTTAAAGGATTCAAACTCGTTTAGCTGAATACAAACTAGTATTTCATGCTTTCCAACGTTCAACTTGGAACCAATTAGAAAGGGTTATATAATCTATTGTTAACTGCATCTTTATTGCAAGCTAGAGACGAATTAAGAATACTGACGGTATCATTTGCCGGAAAAAGTCCAGTTTTATCCGTCAGGACCTTAATGAAATTCGGAGATTCGAACTGGCGCCTATTCTCATGACGTCTTAAGCCGCAGTGGCAACCCTATCTACGGATTTTTAAAACGGACGTTCAAAGTTACTGCTTAATTGCCTCACCGTCGAAATGGCTGTCAGCAGTCAATACAATTAAAAACGCTTTAATAGGATACTAGTGATCTAAAGATAATGGTTAGGAAAAGTAAACAAGTCCGTCAGCTTGAAGCCCAACATCCCTAGGTCTGACACAAGCATACATGTTATCATGTATGAAGCCAAACACTCTCGTTCCAGGTGAATTTCGCTGCCCACAACTACCTGCTAAACCGACCGTTGTGTCGTTTGCCTCGTGAGGTCAACGCCGTCCTGGAGTCAAGTGACTGTGACACATTAAGTACCTCTTCTCACACACTGAAACGTCTGCTGGCTCAGATTTTCAATGAGTTATTTGTTCCATTTTACATGTTTGTATTCTTTCTTGTCTATTTTGTTTATTTGCTCCTGGTTCTATTGTAATTCCTTCCAAAATTATTTATAAACTCGTTCTGCATTTCCTGTGTGTATGGACTGCAATCTGCAGGAGCAATGGAAGCGCGTTTTAGTCTAGTCCGGAATAACTCACTAGTGGAAACCCATTCAATAGAAACAGGGTAAGATAGAACGTTGTCAATATTTCCACGAAAATAATGACTTATACAATTAAATCAATTTCGACGGTCATGTCATCATCATTAACAAACGTGAACACTACTCTCACTTTTGCCCAAAGGAAGGTGTGTTGGATGTGCTAAAAAAATTCGAAATTTTTCAGAGTGATATGTAAGGAAAATGTATAGATGAGGTTATTCCTCAAAATATTTCACCATTAATGGGTTCATTCTTGCAATAAGTATGGCTCCCTTTCACTTTATAAGCCTTAAGTGGCACTGTTTGGTCCTCCCCGTCCCTTTCACATCGCTGAGCCAATATGATTCAATCTCCTTTCATCTAGGCCTATGTAAGAAGGGGTTTCTGAGATGTACCTTCAGTTCATGTTTGTTACTGATGATGACTTAACCGTCGGAATGGATTTAACTCTGTAATCATTAGTTTCGTTTAAATACAGACAACGTTCTATCTTACGCTGTTTTATGGTCTAGTCAAATTCGATAGAATAGGATCCCCTCGGATCGTCATTCGCTCACGACCCCTCCGTCCTCGATATCGACCCCAAAAGTCGGGGAGGTTTTTCAGGACCTGTCCCAACCTCGGTATCTGGGTCAGCGATGACCCAGAAAAGGGGGACAGACGGTCGACCGAACCGCCTAGATTCTCGTCATAGGGTTTTGTGTTCTGTTATCGAGGCGAACTATTGTTTTCCTCGCTCCTCGACTATTCACAAGTTGAGCGACACTCGACGCACCGCGATGTCTGTCTCGCGACACAATACACCTAGTTCTGGGAATCTCATCAAAGACGAAAACGGTCTATTCCCGGTTCGATTCGTCAATTGGATTCTCCCAGGTTAGTTAAAACTCCGGAAGTTAACTGAGGAAATGTCGTAATTAGCCTGGAAACACCCCAGCAAACTTTGAATTACAATGTGTACCAACAAACTAGAACACTGAACTATAGATAACACTGCCCAACAAAAAAAGGTATTGTTGGGTGCACAGCAGATAAGAGTTGGTGTTCGGGTTTTCAGTGTGCTGAATCCAAGTATAATACGGTTCTTGAAATTCGATCAATTTAATAAGCTCAAAAACTGTTGCTCTAACGAACTCATCCCTCCACCTGGAAAGCTTGAATTTTTTGACGAAAGAGCGAGGAAAATGATCATTTCCCAAGTCTAGTGCCCAACTTTTCAAGTAAAATAGAACAGTTCCACACTAAAACTCAATATTTTCCAAATTAAAATCAATATTATTTTCCAAGTCAAATCCCCAAGTCCAAGATTTCCGAAGCTGAATCCAATATTATCCAACTTATACTCACCATTTTTCAAGCCAAACAACAATCCCTGAGTCAAGCTCAACATTTGTCAACTTGAACTTAACACTTCCCAAATAAAATTCATCATTTATCAAATTAATCAGTATTAATTATGTTGTTGTGAACTCAACCTAAACACTCTTCAAGTTTAATTAAACCTTTCCTGCTCAAATCAACAGTTTTCAAATGAAACATTTCCCAGGTTGAACTCATGATTTTGGTTTATTATTTTAAAGGACATTTTGGTTTATCCTCCAAGAAAACGAATCTTAATCAACCTCTTAATTTGCTATTTTACTTTTCAGGATTCGTAGCATCCGAAAATAGAATTTTAAAAAATCTGTCAGTCCCCCCGGAGTTTTTCTCCGAAACTACTAAACTGAAGTAGTTGAAACTTTTGTCAAAAAATCACTGAATTCTAGGCATTGATCTCAGTCAGTCCTAAAGAGTGAAACCATGCGGACGAAATAACTCAAAACTTGAAGTAATTCTATTTGCAAATATTCATTGAAAATGAAGGTTTTTCAATGACTTCTAAAATGTTATATGTATGTAAAGTGTTTTTTCATGCGATAACTCTCATTTTCTCAATCCCAAAAGAATCAAGCATCTTTTGCTAAACAATAAAGCATTCCAAAAGAAAGAATGCATTCGTTGCTCGGCACTGTTTGAGCACAGGATATTCGGTCAAATTTAATAAAAACTGCATCAAGCAAAATTATTATGAATGTGGAAAAAACGGCTGAAAATTGTGCAATAGTGGACAGCTATTTAAATTTAAAACACTGGTGCACTAATAAGAGATAACCCGTATGAGTAATTTATAACTTTATATTATAAATAACAATAATTGTTATTTATAACATACAATTATTGTGTATCCACTAAGTACATCACTCCCTGAAAGTGGAATTCTTTCTGTATGTTAATATAAAACTTTAATAATTATTGTGGTGTAAATATGGTGTTATAGGTACCTACTTTATAAAAATTAGAAGTAAGAACTGACTCTGGGCTTAGCCACAGTTTTACACTATCCAGCTCGGTCATCGGTTATTATTCAATTGAAGAGTGTAATCTGTAAAGGAAGTGATATACAAATTAACCATCTATCAAAATTTATTGCTTACAGACCAGTATAACCTGGAGTATGTGTTTTATTTGCCAAAACACTCGTAATAATAAAACGCGTTCCATTTCTCTTCTTTACATACTTTCGTCGCAGCAGTTTGATGTTGTTAATGTGCAGTATGTGGACTACTCGATAATTATAGACCGTTGAGCGACGTTGTAAAACCTCAAACTTCGTCTCATAAAAATTAATTGAAACGATCCAGCGCGGATTGCGTTCCACCTTCCAATAGAAAAGACTATATCGCGGTCGATAAAGTCGTGAAAACCCGACTCAATTTCAATCAAGCCGACGACATTGATTGACGAAGACAAAAAGTAACAATAGCTCGTTCACGTAGGTGTTATGAAAACTTTTACGTTTTCCCATTGTCTAATGGCTCAAGTCACCTCGCTCAATTTCAACTGACTAACTAGAGACCGCAAAAACTACGCACTCCGTCAATCGTTAGACGATAATGCCGAAAAAAGTCTAGATATGTTGTCGCCATCAAAAAACCATTAAACACCATTTCAAATCTGAAATTTAAATAAAAAGGAATCAAGACATTCGAAATTTGTTAAAATAAATTGCGAGGATGAGCATTGTGACTTCCAACATGTTAAATAATGCATGTATATCATAACAGGGACGTGTTTTTGTGAAATATGAATTTTCTTCTCACCCGTCAAATTTCTCCCACGTATTATCCAGCTAATTTAAAATAAAAAGGGTCTAAAAAATCGTCTTTTTAAATTCTGGTTCATTAATTGCAGGCCTTAGTAGTCTTTTGGCGGAAATTTGGTATACCCCTCCCCTCAAGCTGTGTGTTACGAATCTCGGAAATTTTACTTTCGCTGATAGGAGAGGGAATGGAAGGGGTAATAGCCAATCCAGTCGATCGCTGATTAAGACTGAATGTCCGCTGGTTGCGATTTTGGCCTAAAAGTCGTTCGCATGAATTCACACGTCTGCGTCAGATCCCGGCTTCGCTCGAAGGAAGTTCATCCACTGTGCGCAAACTCTAGCTGAAAACGTTTCAGTTCAGTTTCGTATATCAATAAAGAGCGATTGTTATTACTGATATTGTATCGGTGTCGTGGAAAGGGATGACACCCGAACAGGAAATTTACAACAAGCTTCTGTCACGAGTAAGGCAAGTAGTCGAGTGTGGTTTTGGTATTCTTTCACACAAATGGAGGATTCTAGTCAGGGCCATTGAGATCCAGCATGAGAGAGCTGAACATATCGTGAAATGCGTTTGTTCATACAAAGGTCACCTGCTCCGTCCACTGCAACACATGGGAGAAGTACGCACCGAGGCTCGGATGGTGCATTTAATGTGACATCGTTTCGAAAGGTTTTTCATCTTTCTTGCCCGACATTGAACGGCAATGACAACAATAATGAAGTCTGAATAACATAAGCGACAAACGCAAATGATTGCAAATTAAATAAAACAAACCAACAATTATGTACCTGTTTCGTTCATTTCTTTACCGAATCCTTCCCAAAATTGCTGTTGTACGTTCTGCACATGCACGCGTTTTGGTCCCATGTTGCAGGTCTATCTTGCACCAGATAGCACCGTTGAATCGCTGTGAACTATTTACGTTGCGCTCCCTACTTTTACCGAGTTGGTGTCAAATGGAGCTTTTATCCATCAAGCCAGTTTTATTCATCAATCAATCAACCATCAATCTGTGTGTACGATCGTCATTTCTGTTGCGAGTATTCTGAATTTTCAAACCCTCCTGAAATGGAATAGGACGGACTTGGAGGATTCGAATGGCAACAAATCCATGCTCAGTTCCGAGATACTTCTGAATAGTTCTGAATTGGTTCGAAGCGCGTATGGACTACTCGGAGTTCATGAACAGTTTTCATCCCTTCCATGTTGGGCCTAGAAGTAACCTAGTTCGATTCTGGCCTGGTCCAGGACTCACAGGACTAACGAACCTATGATTAGGATGAAGGAGTCGAAAGGTACTTGGCAGGAGGCCTTCCTTGAAGTCGCCCCTCCACCGACTTCCTTGACGTGAAGAGGCGGTACCGTTGCCGGGTCGTGACGCTCGTCCGGTGACGTCACGGGGCTCACGCTCTCCAAGGGGGTCACTGTCCTCCGAGAGGCCCCTCCGCCGATAATAAACAAACTCTGAGTCACCCGAGTTCGAGGAACGTATTCCGATTCGTGTCGAGGAGGAGGACCGGGGATTTCCGGGTGGCGCTCACTGGTCAAAAACGCGATTTTAACTCCCAAAACGGTAAAAAACATAAATACCATAAACCAATGATTATCTACTAGTGGACAACCTCAATAGGTACCTGCATAAATAGAGTGACGAGGGCTGCTGTCCTCAGCAGTGCAGGTCATACTTTCAACATCATGGCCCTGCTATCCACGGAAACTTCCATATTCCGGGGCATCTCCTTCTTCCTCCCAGTTTCTGTTGACATCATCCTCCTATTCCAAAGAGAGTAAGAAAATAAAAAAGTTATTTTTCTTAAAACAGAAGCTCAACGAAACTAAAAATGATATACTGAAAACGATCCTAGTTGCAAAAAATTAGAGCATGTCTAACAAAGATTATAAAGAGAGAAATATAAGAGAAAACACCTGTATTTTTGGCTGGAAGAGATGATCCTTGTCCCCATACGTGTTTTGATTATATTTAATGCCCCAACTGCTGGGAGCCAAACACGGACTTGCCCTATCCCAAAAAAGGAACCCCAAGTAGGACCTAGGTGTAAATATGTATGTATGATCTTCCAGGGAGCATTAAAAATCTTCCTCCTGGACCTTTTGGCAGGAGAGTCATGGACGCCCTTACGATTTTAGCACCTTACTCACTGGCTGAAATTTCGACGGTCTTCTGTATGGCTATTTGAATTTGACCTAATTCTCTAGTTTATATTTATTTATTTGTGGTAGGTACCTATTTATTAATTCAATGTGGCGTATACTGTGTGTTCTTCTATGTTATTATGATTATATTTGACAAAAGCGATGTACTATTTAACTATGTACGATGCTGAAATAAATGAAATTAAATTAAATCCGTGAAAAGTCAGATGAAAAAGGATATCTATCCAAACCAACAGTTGGTTAGTTACTATAGTTACTGTAGTATCAAGTTGGTACTATGGTACCAACTGAAGCACGAGAGTATGATTTCAGTAAGAGAACCAGTATTCAACCTTACTAAAACCTTCAAGAAGGTTCAACGCTTAGAATTTCATCGTCAATTGGTAATCAGTTATTTTTATTTACTTGGGTAAACAGCCATGGCATATCCCCATACCATCTTTACTTCCAATGATTGAGGGCCAGTTTTATCGATCCCTAATCATGGTTAAATTGGATCAATATTTTGCTTAACCAGAGATTTGAAACAAATGGGTTTCATCAAAGCAATCAATGGTTTTGACTTACATGGTTTCCTTAAAACGTCGATTTCAAGTTTAAACGAGAACTTATCGGGGAGGAGTTTGCCCGCAAAATGTGTTATAACGTTACCAACAACTGCTCCTGTTATCGCGCTTTTCCCGTTTTGTTCAATTACTGCTTACTTCATTTCACTACAAACTTCAATTGCTTTACTCCTTGTTTTCTGTTTTGATGACGACGTTTATATTCATAGTTCTCCAGTTAAATTTATTGTTATATTGATATGCCTATTCACATTGTTGTGACCCAAGTATATCGCCATGTCATGAACGGGGAAGTGAGGTAAGCGAAAATGTGAATCGAAGTTTGAGTAGGTTTCGCGAAAAATAAATACTCCTGCCCCGTCATGAAATCAATACCGTCGAGCTCTAAATCCGCCATTCTCCCTCCAATAGATCATGTACGCGAAATTGTGACTTCTCAATCGAACTAGTTTTCAGGTATCAATGCTCTTATCAAGCTTCTGTGGCTAATTTTATCACGAATTAGGCAAAATAGTAACACAAATAGCACAGCGAACATTAATGCAGTAAAACAGAATTTCTGTACTTAAAGAAAGATGGCAAAAAGAACTGTTATATTACTTGTTGTTTAGGACGCTAACCACGCAAAATTCGGTTGGTTGATCTTCGATGTAGCGTGTTTGCTTGTTGATTTGTCTGAACCGTGGATGGTGAAACAGAAAACCGTTGTTTAACAGCTGATATTTCCGTTTTATTGAAGAATTGGTTAAACTTTTAGGTAAAACCGGCCCTGAGCCTTGGCCGTTCCAGGTGGAACTGATATCGAAGAATAGTTACTTGTAATCGTTGTAGGACGTTCCAACTCCTTATTACGCCCCAGGAACGGTTCCAGTTGGAACGTCACTCCTCTATCGTCTAATGACGTCACGGGGCCCGAACCGGCCTCTCAGGGGTCATTGCCCTAGAAAACTCCCCCTTCACCGGCAATAAACAAACTCTGAGTCACTCGAGTTCGAGGAATGCATCCCACATGTCGGGGAGGAGGACCGCGGATTTCCGGGAGGAGTCCACAAACCGCCCGTCACCCTGTACCGTTGCGATTCCCCCGGGAACTTATCGGACCCAGAAGTCGTTCTCGGTAAGGCGGTGAGATCCCCCGTGCCCCGAGCCCTTACTGAGAAATCCTTCGCATCGTCTAACTATATTACGGGAATTTGAGAGATCAGCTGCCCTCAACGAGACACGTCAGTGTTCGCCGTTAATCCTATAGAAGCCCATGTTTCAACATTTTCTTCTGGAACTTATCAGACAACAAAGTTCTCAGTAAACTGATGAGCACGCCCAACCATGATCCAGAAGCGGCTAACCCCTCCTCCATATCCAAGGTGAAGTTTAAATGAATTTGATCGCAATAATAGTTTGGGAAAGTTATGTAGAATGCCCGAATGCATCAGCATTTAGTGTCCACGCAAGGCATCTAATGTCCACCATATAGTATCCATTCGTACCATCAGATCTGTTTGTATAAGCATTTCGTATGAACTACCGACGTGAAAAAGTTAAATGTATTGAGTCATTGTAAACAATTTCTTGTTACTACTAAGTACGAGTATGTAAAAGTGGCAGTCGTCAGGGAAGTGATAGATATCATCTGCAAACTTTGCATTTGCCGTTTCCGTAATCTGTTTAAAATCCTATAAAAATCCGGTGCCTACCTGTGAATATTTCCAGCCACGCAACCAGTATCGTGTGTGATCCTTATTTATTCACGAAAAAACATATTTCCGACTTTGAGACGGGCAAAAATTTGTGAGAGGTGGGTGACAAAACGGTAACAAAATCCATAGCTAATATCGGCAATATATCTGAGGACTATATAGTTCGAAACAATCTCCCATAAACATAATCAAGTTGGATGTCAATATTCTGAACTTCCCAACGACCAAGTGACTATTACATTCATTAAGTTTTTTCATTTACTATATAAACCATGCGTATTTCGTTCAAGTTAGTTGTGGTGGAGGGACCCACTAACTTTGCCTGCAACGATTGCACGTCCATTCCCGCATATCAGAAAATAAAAAAATAGAATTATTCTCAAATATTACTCTGCTATGCACCGACCGTTTCAACGATCACTTTGGGATTTGCAGTTCAAGAGAACCAAAAGCATAGAAAACAGCTTGCAGAAAACGGTAAAGAAAACAGAGTATAAAATGCTTTCTTTCGGTGGTTCTTTCCAAAGTATGACGAAAAAATACCACATTTCTGTGGAACAATTGTGGTAATTATTGATGTTTTGATGTTAACCGGGAATAATAATTATTATGAGAATGCCCATGAGAAGGTTCTTCCAATTTAGTTCACCCATTAAAAATCTAGCAACTTGACACCAAACTTTCATTCGTTCAAATTTGATGTCCCCAGTTATCCAAGGATTGATGTCGTGAAGAGAACGAACGATCATAATGCCGGTTCAAGGCGTTGATTTAAACTGGATACTGAAAACTGCAAGACCGCACGGTGTTGCGGGTTCTTGTGAATAGTATAACGTGGACGCCTAAGTTCTGGCTTCCAATTTTAACCTTGGGAAAATTCGTTGCTGGGATGTACCAACCTAAATCAAATAACGTCATCAACTTAACATGTTTTGGTAATCCTGTACTATATCGTATCTATCAATTCAATTCAAAGCCATGATTGAACTCTTGAAGAGGTTGTCAATAATTTTGCCGTTAAAAATTGTTTGAACTTCCATAAGGCTTTCATTTTTTCTCTTTCTTCTGATACTACCAGGGACAAAGTGCTTTCATTTTTGAGAAGAAAAAAAATTTGTTGTAGACAGTTTCTATGAGTTCCATTGTTAACAAATCAATCCTCCGCTCTCCACATGAGCAAACTGAAAATCCATCATTTTCTCGATTCTGATCCCTCATTTCTGAAGAATTGTAGGAAAAAGGACGGTTTAATCATCTACTATCAATATCAACTCGATCGTATCATTAGTAGCCGCAGTGAAGGACGAATGTGAAATTCTTGTAAGCTTAATATCTACAGTAACTGTTTCCATCCGATTTTGATGGACATTTCAGGAAATTTCACCTGATTTTGTAAACACAAAGCTACAGTTTACATTTGATTTTGCTGGAATTAATCGGGGGAACGATTACGAGTAAATCGTGTGGTCATATCATACCTAGTCATGTCAATTTTAACATCAGAATTTCGTTCTTTACCAAGATTTTTGTTTAAATGATCCCTACAACTGATTTAAAACTGCTATAAGCGTGTAGTGCAAAGAACATGACTGCTCAGTGTTTATCTAAATACCATATTTAGGATGTTGGGTACTTCATTCTAATTCTTTATGCAGAAATGTGGCATTGGAACGGCAAAATTCGACTATACACCAACATTTTTGTGTAAATGGTTCGCAGGTAATTTGAAGCTATAAAAAGCTTGTAATCTTGGAACATGACTACAGGTCCGGTACCTGTCAGTGATGTCAGTGATGGTATGTCAGTGATTTTAAATATTAGGTACGAAATAACTCATTTTTCACAGATAAATGCCAATTTTAACATCAGAATTTCGTTCTACACCAAGATTTTTGTCTAAATGAGCACGGACTAAGTCACTCGCGACGAACTTGTGGAAACCCATTTCAATAAAAACGGAGTAAGAAAGAACGTTGTCTATATTTCCACGAAAGTAAAGAGTTACACAGTTGAATGGTCATAGTTGAAATGGTTCGCAGGTAATTTGAAGCTATAAAAAGCTTGTAATCTCCCTGAATGAATCGTATGGTCATAGCATAGTCATATCAATTTCATCGCGATGCATTGGAGGTGCTAGAGATTGTGGGGATGGTATTTTTAATTTAATCATCTAAAGTAACAGGTTTCATTTCGCGTTGAAGTCGTCGAGCCAAGAATTGGAGACGAGTAAGTTAATATGGTTGACCCGGCGTTGTGCAATACTGCGGAGTTTTCCTCCTTCAAGGACACCGGCTTTTCCCCTTCTGGCACACACCACCGTCGGTCCCTTAAGGCGAACAAAAAAAAGGGGGCGACCTAATGGGAAATCTCCGTGGGGTCAAGGTGAAGTCTGCAGGCAAAGGTCAAGGGCGGCAGCGAAAATAGTTCGGGGTGTTGGAACGTTGTGGCTCGGAGAGGCGGAGTCGGGGGCGGCACGGCGAAGGAGACACGCCTGGTGACAGCTCCTTGAGCAGGGTGGATACTAGTAAATACACGTGGTGGATCCTCAAAAGTCGTAGGGCTGGTTTCGCCGACAATTACTAAACATGGTTGAAGTAAACCATAGTATTAAGAAACCACATATTTGATTGTTTGTTTGAATCGAATTCGGTTCACTCACCCATATTGGTTTGGCATCAACACTGCCAGTAAACGTTGATTTACAGTGTTTTCATAAAAGTTTAGAAGGGATTCGCCGGCCAAATGCTAAGATAACGAAATAATAGGGACGTTCCTGCGATCGATTTTCACATGATCACGCAAATAAACATAATTATACCAGATCAAACTCTTGATCAAACAAAACAGGCACAAAAATTGACTAGAAATTGTACTGGCTAGTTGGAGATAAAAGAACACTAGAAAAATGGAAATAGTGAAGACAGTGACTAATTACTACCACACTCTCCATTCACCTCCTTCCACCATTAAATTAAAAAGATCTGAAATTGTGTTTCAGAACAGTACAAAACTTAATTTAACAAAAAATAATCAGAAAACTCGCCTGTATAAGCTCTGTGACCAGCCATTGAAAGGATTGGCTATTACGCCCTCCACTCCAGTCGGCAAAGTTTTGGGGATTTGTTGAAAACCTAGTTTAAGCAAAGTTATCGAGATTGGTTAAAAAACTAGACTAAAATTGGGTTCGAATCAAGTAAGAACCAGGAAAATCGGTTGAGAATTGAAACCTGAATAGATTCGGCCAAATTTGTCGCGGAAAACACCATTTTCCCTATATTAACCTCTCCAATTCAATTTATAAAGTTCATTTGCTATACATTGTATATTTAACGATATCTTTGCTTCTAAAGTTCTCAAGCTTAATCACAACTCGTAATAGGATAATTTAAGAAAATTTGCTGTTAATATCGTGCTGCATGATTGAAACATTTATACAATTAGATAGTGTACTAAGTTTTATAATGAAACACGCAAATTTGTATAAGTTTGTATTCAAGTTTTAAGAACATCAAGAGCATATTCATCGGTACAAGTTGAAGACCTAATGAGATAAAGTACAAACTCGCTAATCTGGGACTTCGGCAGTGCCGGATTACCGAAAATGCCGGATTACTGAATGTCGTCTTAAAATAGTCGTTTTTTGCTAAGATAGCGGAAATACCGCTAAAATATACTGTTAAAAGGGCTATTAATAGTTACCAAGACATTTTTCCGTGTTCTTTTGTGATTTCTCTGATTTTGGCAGAGAAGGAAAGTGTTAAAACCAAAACAAAGAAATATATTATTGTGGATTTTACCCTCGAACTCTGCCGAAATCGCCCGAACTCTGCCATATGCGCCTGCAAGCTTTATCCATTACAAAAAACAAATCTCTAAAGACCGATGCCGGATTATTGAAGGTGCCGGACTATCGGATGCCGGATTAGCGGGGTTTTACTGTAACCCATTGGTATGTTCCACTGTTGTGGTGTTGTTATTGACTTCATACTAGTTCACACAACATCTTTCCCCTTAAAAAAATATATATAAATTCAATTAGTAACAATCACACCTCTCACATTTCTTCTATACGTCTTCTTTGGGGTTTAACTTGGCGACGAGATGTAGTTCGACCATGCACCATTGAAATATTACTAGCAGGTAGACTTGGACGGGTTGCATGAGGCCTGAAGCAGTAGGTGGACTGTTAGTTGCCAACCAAGATGATTCCCGTAAGCCGTTGCTGATATCTCGCGGAGCAATGTGGCACTCATTTCTGACATGTTGATTTCCTTGTTCACTTTCGACCAAATAAGACCGAGGGCCAGGGCCTTTTTCGACAACTACGCCTGGAGACCAAGGAGAAACTGGAAGTTTTTTTAACATTACAGGCTGTACAGGAAGAAATGTACGCGCTGTCTTGTCAAAAGCTTCTTTGGTCTTCACCCGCTGAGCCATTTTTGTTGTTCTGTCCTGATCATAAGTCAATTTGAGTATAAATGCCGAAGGTACATTTGTCCTTAAGGCTCGTCCCATCAGATTTGCAGCAGGCGAATGCAAATTACCCTTTGGAGTGTTCCTGAAGTTTAGCAGAGCAAGATACAAACATTCACCACTTTCATATGCTTTTTGAAACATTGACTTGATGGATTTCTCGGTACTCTCGGCAAGACCATTTGACTGAGGGTAATGCGCACTCGAAACCATCTGCTTGAAACCCCATTCCATAGCAAACTTGGTGAATAACTCTGACACAAAATATGAAGCTCCATCAGTGCAAACTGTGGCTGGAACACCATGTCTGGAGAAAATAGACTTCATTTTGTTTATTACTGATGAACTGCGCAGATCTTGGAGCTCAACTACTTCAGGGTAGTTTGATAGAACCAAAAACTGTCTTTTGTTCCATTCAAATGTGTCACAGCCTACTTCCATCCATGGAAGTGACGCTTTGGCATCATTTCCATTTTTTGTTTTTTTATCGTGATACTTTAAATATGCTTGACAGGATCCCACCGCTGTCACTTTTTTTTGTAATGAAACACACAAATTTGTATAAGTTCGTATTCAAGTTTTAAGAACATCAAGAACATATTCAATCAGTACAAGTTAAATACCTAATGAGATGACTCCTTGGTATGTTCCACTATTGTGGTGTTGTCATTGACTTCATACTAGTTCACACACTTCACACCATGTTTACAGTAATAAACCAGTGATTATATATAAATAGTTTTATATAAGAGTTAAATATAGTAGAGAAATAATTAACCTCTGTTGTAATAATTTAAAGCGTTTTCCTTCGTTGTCTTCAGGTGCGAGGGAGGCAAGAAAGACGGAAGAGGCGGCGTGGGGGCGGTGCGGGGGCGGCATAGAAGGGTCACGGAGCGCTGGGTCGATATTCAGATGTAAATCTGACGACTAGACTCCCCACTCCGAGGGCTCGAACGTATTAATAGACCGTCCTAGCACGACATGGGGTTTTTCACATTACTCCACCCCACTACCCATCTACTGACGTCCACGTTGAGTTCTATACCGAAAGAACTTGTTGCCTTGAAACGATATTCCAACTAAAGTTCAACTGTCAAATAACGAATGTCATTTCTGAGAACCGAGTGAATGGAAGCCGTGTGCTATCTACTTTCCCAACACACTTCTCACAGAAATGGGCATATACCTTAATAATTGTGAATTTTATAATAATAATAGCTGACCCGACAAACGTTAACAATAACAAACCCCAAACAATATTATTTTTTAGTTATTATGGTTTATTTCTTAAAATTACATATCACGAACAAACAACACCAATCTTTTAATGCTAAAGCGTGAACAATATTTTTTTTAGCCCATCTTTAGCGAGCACAAACAAACTGAATGGTTTACCCACTCGAGAGCATGCTACGTACAATTGCCCGCGTGTAAAACGTGGCGTATTCAAATCTAAGCCGCAAATAGATATCGTTTGGCCTTGGGATTTGTTGATTGTCAAATATATTTTGTATCCATTTGTTTAAAATTATTATATACAAAAAAGTATTTTTGGAAAAACTATCTAATGTGTTGTGTGCAATTGTTTTTTGCTTACAATGTCTTTCCACTTAGGATCAAAGTTTGTTGTTCCAATCATAAGCAAATTTTCTAAGTGTTCTTCCGAAAGTATCGCTCGATATTAAATACTTGGGTTTGACATGTGTCATTTTTTTTTAAGGTTTGTTCGCAAACAAACCAAAAATTGTTACAATTTTTTTGTGAAAACTCTGCATTTCCTTGAAGTCATCACGTTCTGGTGGTAGCCTAATTTTTTCCATCCATACATTTTTTCCGCGGGCCGTAGTTTGGAGACCCCTGGTCCAGGAAAACACCTATAAAATTGATATTTAAGAAAAAATTCGTTTCATCCATTTCACCAGTTTCTTGTGATAAAAAATTATCGATTTACAGTTTTTGGATTCAATCTTTCACATGCGTATGTAGTTTGCAATTTACTTGATAATATTTATGTAAGATAAAGAAAGTTCAGTTCATAATTTGCAGGGGTTAGGTCTTCCAAGTTAGGGGAGCTCACACGTCATGAGTCGTGGATACTAAACACTCAAGACCGCTCGGTGTTGCGGGTTCGGAGGTTGCGTATTTCCTACCTTGGGATTTTCTTTTCGAAAACAACTGGTAGATGTTGTTAATGTTGCCGTATCCTACACGACGATTTCTTTTGTCAATACACTCTAACCACCTTCAGTAGATTTTATTCATGGAAAACTAATCTACCTTTTCAATAGTCCATTTTCAGATAATAAACTTTAGAATAAACTCTACTTTACCAATAAATAATTCCATTGCAACTCTATCAGCTGCTTTGATCCTTCAAGTATCAATTAATAAGGAGATTTTTACGATGCCTAAAAACTGTCTCATTCAAGTTGACGTTAATTTTCTTCTCTTTCTTCTGACGTTTCTTTTCTCTTTGAGTGAGCAACCAGATAAACTAACTGCAGTCCAGACGGTCTCATTCAATACACTCAAATGAAATCGATCTAAAACACACAAAACTCACTACCCACTCCTATTTCGAAATATTTTCAGATTTTCAAAATTTTATATCAATCGTAATGGATGTTAAGAATTCAGTACCAATGAGGTCCCATTTTTGGTTTATGGTACCAGCAACAGTTCAAAGTCAATTATACTACTAATTCGCAACAACTGACTTTTTGTGTATCTTGCTCAGTTAGGGAGTTATTTCAGTTTTAAGATTTTTTACAAATTTGACTTTAACTCATTTATATGATGATAACTCTCTTAATTGATGGAGTAACTTCAAATTTAATTATACCGTTGGGGAGAGCGTTAAATTTCTTATATTGCTGATGAAAAACCACAGTTTTTCGAATAAGCTACACGGATAAAAAGATCAACTTCAAGAGGAAAAACTGTCAAATCAAGAAAAATCTCGACTTTTTCCAAGCGCTCATAAATCCCTGTGGCCCAGAGGTGAATTTATGTTTTTATACCTCTAAAATATGCGCCAGGATTTCAGCCTTCCAACAGTATAATAAAAAAAATATTTGACGTTTGACGTTAGAGGAGAAATGGACGTTTGAATGCGAAAAAGTGGGTTTTTACGGTGAATCGATGGGTGACTCTCTCGGGCCTCCCCGCTCAACAAAAAAGAAGTTTTCAGCCCTCTTCCTCTGGTTGGAAGTTCTAAGCGAACAGTATCTTTTTAATTGATTTAATCAACTGTTGATTCAGAACTTCCGTTTAGGGGAGAGAGCCTGAAAACCCCTTTTTTGCACATTTTCACAGGAAATGAAACTGTTGCAGCCGCTCTGGAATTTTTAAAATAAACTTTTTCAAAAAATTGTTAATAATCGAAATTTGATTTGAAGCGTTCTGAAATGTTTCTTGGAGCGAGAATACCCGAGAGGGTCATCAAACGACTCTGCAAAAAAAGATAATTGTTTGCATTCTCCAGACTCCAACTGAAACTTCTTTACCGAAGTTTCTATGTGATTTGAAAATTACAAGAGTTGTTAGGGGATCGGGTATGTTTCAAAGATTTTCAAATACTAGTAGTATAATATAATATACTATTGGAATAGTATCCAACTCAAGAGGACTGTGTGCGAAGAGGATATTCAGGTATCTGAAGGGAACGATGGACCATGGATTGACGTACTCTAGAGGGTACAAACTAGGCGTACTCGAGAGTTTCAGTGATGCAGATCACGGAGGAGACGTCAAAACTGGAAGATCGACGTCTGGAGTCGTTTGCCTTTACTCAGGAGGGGCAGTAAGCTGGTTGAGTCAACGGCAACATCAGTTGCGATCTCTACAACAGAGACAGAAATCGTAGTAGCTAAAGAAGCAGCTGGTGAACTAGTTTGGCTGAAGCGCTTGTTGAAGAGTTTAGTAGGAGAGGTCAGTGAACCTCAGCTCCACATCGACAACAAGGCAGCCTTGAAGCTTGCGAATAATCCGGAATACCACAGGCGGAAGAAGCACACGAAAATTCGACATTTCTCGACACCTCGGCGACAGGTACGTCACACAGTGTGTGACAGCGAACAAACCTTTTCAAAAATGACACAAGTCTAATCCAAAAATTGAGCGACGCTTTCTGAAGAACACTTAAAAAATTTACTTATGATTGGAACAACAAAATTTGATCCTAAATGGAAAGATATTGTAATAAAAACAATTGAGCACATCACATTAGAATTGGTTTTCCAAAAATACTTTTTTGAATGTAATAATTTTAAATAAATTTCTTAAATGCTTTTTTTTATGTTCCTGAAAACGAAATAGTTTGATATTATTTCTTATTGAACAATGAAGAACTAATAATCATGGAATTTAAAAAAATAGATTTAATCACTAAAAACGTGGTTCTGGTTCCTATATTAGGCCATTTTAGTGCTTAAAACGCTGTTTTCAAGTGTCTGACTTTCACAATTTTCTATTCCGGAAAATTCCTTTGTTTATATTTTTTATTGAACAACGAAAATGTAATTAAGGAACTTTACAAAATACAATCACTAGAAACTATTTTTTAAACTAATATTAGGCCGAATTTTGAACTTGTCAAACTTGACTAGGAGTTTTGTTTTCAAGTTTCTTATTTTCAAAGTTTCAAAAGACCGCCCCTGTCGGCCCGCCCCATGACCTCTACATTTTGGTACGGCCCTTGGGGCAAATAGTTTGAAGACCTCTGGCTTAACCTATAGAATATTAACGCTAAATTCGAAAATATGATTCAAAATTCAATTTAGGTGAGAAAAATTATAGAAATTTAAGGTGTTTTATTGTCAATAACGTGGTGGCCTTGAAAATTAATTTTGAATCGTATATCTAGAATTCAGATTGAGGTAGAAAACTGTGTGTTCTCAGTTAATTTTGATTTCGTATTGTTTTGGCTAGTTGAAGGAATCGACTGCTCTGACGGTTCTTCCAAGTTTCTATCGGAGGAGTCTTACAACTAAATGAAACTAGGGATCACATTGGATTAGAGTTGGATGACATTTTCCAGTTCTACCTACTAAAAGCTGGGAAGGTATTGATTTCAGTGCTGTTCCCCCAGGAAGGGGAGGATGACCGTGAAGGCGCGTGGTGGGCGGGGGAGAGGAGGAGAGGCTGCGTAGGAGTCAGCGTCGAAGGGGCGCGGTGACGTGGGCGACTGTGGGGAAGTTTCAGGGTAAAGGAGGGCAGGGCTAGTTTTCAGGGTAAAGAGGGGGGAAGGTTGAGGGAAGGGGCCGTTTTCAGTGTAAAGGAGGAGAAAGGGGGGGAGGTAGTTTTTCAGGGTAGAGGTTGTTTCAGGGTAGGTGGAGGTGAATGGGGACGTCAGTGGGGAGGGGGTGCCCTTGACCTTATCCCCACATAGAACATCCAGGTAACCCCTTGAAACCTCCCCACTCTGCGTCTCGCCCTGGAAGTGAACCGCCCTCAACCTTGAACTCGATGTGATGGTGAACTTCACTTCTCCAAAGATGAATCCACCCCTGAGAAATATATTACACAACATTTAAAACACCAGAACTTAACATTGAATTAAGACTTCTTGGTACATTCGTATTCAAGATGTACTTATGATATACTTTGTTATCTGCTACAGCATTAAGCGGCTCCACCAACCGAACATGTCCGCCAAACATTGTTCGGTGTTGGTTTGCTGGGGCGCCTTCTCGAACATTCTGAGTAGGGATGTCAAGAAAATATCGATATATCAAGATATATCGGTTGTTCGAAAATAATACCGACGATTCAATTCGGTGTATGCGTGATTTTTCATTCTAATCACATTAAATTAGGTCCAGTAGTTTCGGAGAAAAGCTCCGGTTGGCGTACAATCTACCCAAATGTAAATCTTGCTAGACAAAATTATTATTTTGTTGTTAGCCGAACATATCCGCGACAGGAAGGGGCCACCTGAGGCTCACAGTGACGAGAGTAAAGGGATTCAGTTGTGGCAGGAAGGGGTTTAAGGAGCGAGAGCACAGAACTGCTCACAGTGATGACTGGAAAGTAGCTCTCAGGAGCGGGAGAAAGGCAGCGAAGGAAGGGGATCTCTGAAGCTGCAGAACAGGGTTCACAGAAAAGAAAGGAAACAGACTCTCTGGAGCAGCAGGAAGAAGCCATCAGGATCGGCAGTAAGAAACTCTAACGAGGAAAGGAGCTCTTAAAAGTGGCAGGAAGGGGCTCTCAAAAGTACACAGTGAGGAGAGAAAAGGGATTCCCTGAGGCAGCTGAAAGGGGTTCACAGTGAAGAGAGGAAAGGAGCTTTTTGAAGCAAAAGGGAGAAGCTCTCATAAGTAGAGGAAGGGACTCTCCAAAGCTGCTGAAGGTGACTCATGGTATAGAAAGGAAAGGAGCCTTTAAAAGCAGGAGAAAGGGACTGTTAGAGAGCCAGAAAGGAAGGATTGGCCTTCTGGGGAGACACTGAAAGGCTCACCATAGAAACAGAAAGAAGCTTGATAAAGCTGGATGGGGCTCATAGTGAGGACAGAAAAAAAGCTTCCACGAAAGAGATAAGAACTCTGAGAAGAGGCAGGAAGGTACTCCGGGAAGCATCAGAAAGGGAATCATGGTGAAGGGAGAAAAGGCGTTCCTCTTAGTGACAGAGGGAAAGGTCCCCTGTGAGTGCAGGAAGGGGCTCTCAGATGCAGCAGGAAGAGACTCTTTAGAGATACAGAAGTGGGCTCACAGTGTTGGGAGGATCAGGCTCTTTGGAGCGTCAGTAAGAGGCTCATTTGAATCAGAAAGAAGCTTGATAAGGCGGTTTGGGGCTTACATAGAAGATAGAAATGAGCTCCCAGAAGAGAGGAAAGAAGCTCTCAGAAGCTGCAGGAAGGGACTTTCTGAAGCTGCAGATAGGGGCTCACAGTAAAGAAAGGAACGAGACGCTCTGAAGCAGTAGGAAGTAGTTCATGGTGAAGAGAGAAAGGGGGATCAGTGACAGCCAGAAAGGGCCTGTGTGACTGCAGGAAGGGTCTCTCAGAAGCATCAGGAGAGGCTCTCAAGAGTCGCAGCTCTCTGAGGCGTCACTACGAGGCTCACAATAGGAGGAATGGCCCTTAAAGTGACGACAGAATGGAACTTCCAGAAGCAGCCCGGAAGGACTTTCTGAAGCTGCAAAAAGGGGATCAGAAACAACAGAAAAGGCCCTTAGGAGTGGGCAAGGCCACGGGAGTGAGACTGACAGCAGGTGCGTTTCCATCGTGAATGCAGTGCACCTGAACATATACCAGTGCACTGGTAAGTCGCACACATACTGTAAAACTAGATATTCAAAACGTTTCTTCGTAATCATGTCATCATCATCCTCATCTGAAACGTCGACAACATGTTTTAGCAAACTTTCAGGTAAAGAGGATCCAAAATTTCAAAAATACGTTTTTCATAAACATTGTCCATGAAAATTGGTTTTAAGACATTCTGAATTATGTCAGACATTTTCACCAAAGTTGCAGGTATGGACAGCTGTTTTTTCCATGTTGGTAGCGCTGATATCAATAAACTAACTTGAACTAAGCAAGAAAAACATCCCACAGTCATCATTGGTCACTTTTTTTTAACTTTTTCACTAAAAGATTTTTGTATGCTCAGTGCGTTATTTCATTATTTCCAAGTGCTATGCGGTAAAGGTACTTGAGCGTAGGATTTGAATTTTCTTGGTTATTAACTACAAAGGTTAAAGATAAGAGTGGTACACAGTTCTAAACATGCGTATAATTATGCGAAAAGGTGTTTGAATGTGCTATTTGTTTTGAATTCCTTAAAAACGGATTTATATGTAGAACTTGTTTGAAAATTTGTGTTTCCAAAATGTCGAAGCCTTTGCTCTACTTAGCTCAATTTTCGATGGTAATGCGATCAAACTCAAATTTTTGGGTGAAGTTAAACTTTCAGAATCAACGTGCGGGTCAAAATGACCTGCAAAAAAGGGGAAATCTCATGGGCCGTAAGGGAGCAGTGGGAGGAGCTTGGTGCCTTGAGTTGGGGCCTGTCAAAAAAATATACCTAGTATGGACTTTACCTTATCGAAAATTAGATATAATGTTGCTTGATGTTACGATAGTAAGAGAAAATTTGGTCTGGGTCAATTCTGATTTGTTATTACATTATTTTCTGTTATATTTTGTTGTGTGTTTTGAAAGCATTATTTTCATGCTGATGGAATCAATATAAGGTCAGCATTGTCCCATTTTCGCTCTTTCAGGTTTTTCTTTAATAAATTATTTTTATTCTATTGATACTTTTACCTCGTGCTTTGGCGCTATCAAAAAGAAGTTGAGCTCACTTGCATTATTTCAGTCATAGTGAACAGTCTTTGTTTTATAACTGATAAAGAGATTGAACAGGAGCTTGAGAGGGTTATGAACAGTTCATGTTAATCTGAACTTGATTGTGAATTTGACATCCAGTAATTTGTACATCTGACGTTTTTTTTTTATTTCTTTGAAATATCTTCACGATCTGTTTTGCTTGTGATTGGAGAGTCCACGAGGTACTTTGAAACTGAATGTGATTTTGAATAGTGATTCGTTGACGGTGGATTAAAAATATTGTTTTATGACAGGAATAGAACCGAACTGTTTCCCAGAATGTTTTGAATGACTCCCCTTGCACCTTATTGTGATGTTGTTTGTATATAACCTGCATTGCCTCATGTGCCCTGAAAGTTCACGTTGTCTTTGGACGGTTAACGAAAAATCATATTTATGAAAAGCAGCGACAGTGATACTTGTTTTCCACGCTCAATGGCTTTGTAGTTGTCACGTGGAACCTACGTTCAACGCTTTGCGAGGGATTTACCTACCTGCCTAAATTGGGAAACTAGGAGTCTAATAATAATTCTTCGTACATTCGTTAACATCCAGCAAGAATCGGCGGTGAATCATTGAACGGGTTCAGGGCCAAGGTCAGCTATGTGAGTGGGTGGAGCGGTCAGAGAGGGGAGGGAGTGTTATGACGCAATTCGCCCCCACCACCGCCTCGTCACTTGCCGACCACCCACAACTCACTGAATTCTCCACCCACGAAATTTTCCCGGGGAAACTCCGCCCCATTCGTTAGGAGCTAAGGCCGATTGCGTTTTGAAATTATTGAGATGAAAGTGGAACGAAATTGTGGACGAATGTTTGAGAACAGCGTTCCGAGATAGCTCGAAAACATTCGAGTACAAAATCTGAACAGTGAGCACCCATCAGATGACCTCTAGAGAACGGTTCTCTACTAAAAAGGGTTTTATTTATTTAATAATACGGGCAAGCACAATTTAAGAATAAGAATACAAAGTACAAAATAATACAAATAAACTGTAACATAGGAGATAAATAAGGAAAGAAATCAAATTGAAACTATTAACAGGCTCGGGGAGAAAACGTCGGATAAAAGTGGGCCGCTATGATGGTTTATTATTGAAAATAATAAACCGACTATACAGGGTAGATTCGGATAAGTGACGAAAAAAATTTCTGTTATTCTGCATCAAAAATGTAGTAAAACCCCGCCAACCGAACTTTTCTATCTCAATCCGTTCTCTAGATATAATTTTTTAAAGTTTTTTTTTTTTTTTTTTTTTTTTTTTTCAGAAAACCACTTTTTGACGTAAAACCCACGTTTCTCCACTTTAAAACGACTTTTTCCTACTTTTGGCCACATTTTCGGATTCAGCGTGAAATTTTCTTTACGACCAACGCACATTCATAATCATAAACGAACCCCTAAGGACCGCAATTGCAGTTCAAACATTAAAATTTGAAACAAAATTGCTAGTTTCTGAATTACCTTTATCATCACTGCACCTTCGAAAAACGTGTTGGAACTTGTCAAACCTCAGGAAAACTTGCAAATTTAATCAGCTTTCTAATGGTATGGTCAACTTAGCGATTCCGAGTCGACCTCTTGGAGAAATTCCAGTTTGAAGGCGAGGAAACGTTAGGCAAATTCCAGTCTTAAAAGGAGGATTTTCATGTTTTCCCTTGCCATGAGTCTGTAGGTAAACTACCATTCGCAAGCCAATGTTTCAAGACTAGTTCAAGTGTAAAAGCGAGTTGAGTCGACAAAATTTTCTAAGGGAGAGGATCATAGAGGCAGCCGCAATATTGTGCGATAGTCTAACGCACATAACAGTTGGAGCCATGCTGAAAAGAACAAGAGCCTACATGAGAAACAATAGTGCTCATTTTGAGAACACATTGTGAGCGCGACTTCTTTTAATTTTACTAGTTTGATTTATTTAAGCTTTACTGGTCTGATAGCTACAAATGAAGGGTCATGGGGAAAAACGATCAATGTCCATTTTCAGTCCGAAATGAGTTAAACACGGGATATTGTACCTGGTTCAGAGTAGAATGCGGTGCATGATTTACATTGGGGGAAAAAGTTCAGGTTCCTAGTCAAATCACTAGCGGAAATAAACGTCTGCGCTCAAAAACGATCAAAGTCCCGAGCGTCATTGGGAAAGAACGATCAAACTCCAAACAAACGAACCGCCTTCCCTATTCCACCCGCCTACATTACCAGTAAGTAATGAAGTTACCAGTAAGTAATGAAGCTTTATGAAAGGCCTGTGTCCATAAAAACTGCCAAATGGAAGGACCTTCAGCAGTTAACCACGTTTTTGGACGACCCAGATGCAAGATTGTTTTACCGTAATCTGGTACCTGATAACCCCTTACTTATCAACCAGGAAGACAGCACAGTGAATAACGAAGACAATATTGAGAGAGAAAAAACATTTATTGATCATTATATGGGGTGGAATATTGGATTAGTTGGGTTTGTCAAAAGTATAAATTGATATGCCAAAAACTCAAAGTGGTGTGTGAGAAGTTGAAATTGAGTTGCCAAAAATAATAAAATTGAATTACGCCAAAGGTTCAAATTAAAGACGATGTTGATTATATTGACAACCCTCTTACTGATGATGTTGCCTACTGTGACGAATAGATTAAGTAAGGTCGTGTTTTTTGTTTCATTTTTATTTACAAAAAAAAAAAAAAAAAAAAAAAAAAAACTTTTTTAAGCTGGCGCATGTTTAAAGTTTTATTTTAACTTAAAAAAATTAATAAGCATAGCCAGTACATACCACTTTATATTTCACATAAGCAGCGATAAACCCTCTGTGTACAGGAAGAAAAGATCCAAGTCCATGCATTTTTTTTTTTTTTTTTTAATTGTAAAATATACAGTAAAATCTCTTAAAACCAACTTTTCTGAAACGGAATATTATAAATAAATGCTATTAGAACACACTATGTTTCAATATTGAATTTTGTCTCAACCAACAGTACCCATGACGACTCACTCAACTTTAAAATTGATATTCTGAACATTTTGAAGTTTAGGACTCTGATCGTTTTTCCCCATGACCCTTCAAATGTTTTTCGATCATTCTTCTAGAAAAGTAGTATCACTTTATTTTTGTAAACTACCTATTTTGGGGAATTAATAATTTTCCCAATTCGTACCGCGAACTGTTTCTTTTATCCCTGGGATTCCTCGATTGCTGTTTAAAAACGCTGCAAATTCTTTCACTGGGGATTATTATTAATTTGGCTTGCATTCATGATTTGAATTTCTACTAAGCTTTGGAGTGTGCGTGTTTTACAGGTGATAGAACGATTATTGAATTTCAGGAGATATGCATAGAGCACGTAAACCGGTTCTCAACCAAAATACCTATTTGAATTGTTCAGTTGATCGTATTTGTGTGCCTCCTGAAATTCAATAATCGCTCTATCACCTGTGAAACACGCACACTCCAAAGCTTAGTAGAAATTCAAATCATCAATGCAAGCCAAATTAATAATAATCCCCAGTGAAAGAATAAGCAGCGTTTCATGCATATCAAAATGCTGCAACCCGTGTATCGGCTATAAACCCTTTTAGGAGTTCACTCCAGTATCCACATTCACTACATCACTAAGTTACTGCGATAAAAAAAAAACCGCTGTTGTTTTTGTTTTGATCGCAGTAACCTAGTGATGTAGTGAATGTGGATGCAAATGTTGGTAGCATAAGATCATGCCATACATCGGGAATGGTTTGAGCTACAGACCTGCGGAGGGGCTCATTCGATTTCTCATGGAAAGTTCTTAAAAAAAAGTCTATATTTAGGCCGCTCTTTTTTTTTTTCCACTAGAAACTTTATTGTGGAAGTCCACTATCAAGTTAGATACATAATATGATATATACAAAATCCAATATGATTTATACAAAAAATATGATATATACAAAAAAAAGGCCGCTCTGATTTTTTTTTTTTTTTTTTTTTTTTTTTTTTTGAGGGTTTTATGGATTTTACAAAACTTTGACAACCCTTAAAGGGCACTTAAAATTAAGTGAGAGAGCTGGCTAAAGAACTGGGGCGTTGTCGGACCAATATGGTTTTTTCCTGAAAATTTCAGATTTTTTGCTCCAGCCATTTAGGAGAAAACGTGCGTACGGCGTACGGACGGAAAATTTTTTATTGCAGATTTGGATTCTACACCCTTTGAAACGGAAACCATGAAATTTTCAGGGGGGTTAAAATTTTTTTTTCAAGAGCGATTACAATGGTTTATTATTGAATAATTGACCAAAAATCGCATAGTTACATGAAATTGAGGAATTTACTTAATAGTTTTTTCGTTAATTTATCGTGTTGCCAAGCATCTAAACAATGATATACCTATTTCTGTTAGAAAAGGTTCTCCATAACATACCACTGTAATTGGTCATTTTCACCAATCTATAGTATGCAATCTTACAAAACTTACGCACTAAAAGCGATCAAATGGCAATTGATAACGTTTCCATGCACCAGCGAGAGTACATTTATAATCCATCCCGCATTTTCACACATCAGTTTGAAGATAACGTTCCTAACAACAACACACAGTAGACAACGTTCGTTAGTACCGGTATGACAAAAAAAGCTCATTTTGGAAAAAATTTTACTTGGTCACTTTTACCCGGAACCCCACGATACGTGAAAACACGCGCGACCGATTTGATTTCAAGCCGCGGGTAGCGCGGGCGTATCAGCGATTCGCGATAGAGCGTATGCACGCAGGACGTACAACTCGTTTGTTCGTCAAAACATAGTCATAGTTTGATCGGAAAATCGCCCGCCCCGCAATAAACGCTCATCACGCCCGACCCGCCGGTATCGCAGAACACGGCGAAAGAGAGTACTTAGTATTTAAAATTAAATTAAACAAAAATAATACCTACTTGCATAGGAGTGCGAGCAGCTTTATTTGCAGAAGCTTTTTTCAGTTGTTTGATAACTGTTTCGAAGCTGTTATCAAATCTTGAGGTTGATGAAGTGTGAATGCCCGTGAATGAAACAGATTCCAATCTATTTGTCCAACTAATCTGCGTATCATCAGAAGGATTGATTCAGAAGCAACACTTCCAAAATTACGGTAAACAAGAAAAGAAAAGTTGACAGCGATTTAATTTTGTACGATGAGAGCGAAGGTTTGAACAGGAACATGGGGGGTCTGCGGGATTTAAGACAACGGGGGAGAAGTGCGGAATAGTTCATATTCAATCCCGAGGAGCGCTAGTGGTCTGGTCTCACCACCAGCATAATATGATATTATCCTAGAACAAAATATTTAAATGTTGATAGCTCGAGTGCTACTGGAATTAATTTTGTTTTAATTTGGGCATTTGGGTAATATCTCCGTACAATAAAGTTGATGAAGAGCAGCATCATGTAGGCAAAACGCAAAATAACAACCAAAGCTATGTTCACTGTATGTTCTAAAAAAGAACTGAAGATAAGGCAATTTTACCTCAAAAAGTGGTGATTATTGATCTAAGGCGTATTTCGAGTGGATCGGGAGAGATTTATTAGTATTGTAAGAGAAAAAAAAACTAATATTCAAAACTGAAAAACGTCTGAAAAAAATAATTATAATGATGACAACAAAAAACAATAGGTACCAACAAAACAACAACAACAAAATTAATGACAACAAGAAAATCTCAAGTACCAATTGGTTCAATCTGGTTCTCTTTGTCCTGAACGTTTAACCAACTAACACAATTTATTTTTTAACCGACCATTATTGTCTGTACATGAAAATAGATGTTACCTAAGTATTATACACTGTTGCTAACTCAACTGATGTAAAACAACAGTTCCGATGACTAGTGTCTTAGTAGCCCAAGCCAGCGCAACAAAAGAGAAGAAGAATTTGCTGTTTTGAATCGTCAGGACAAGTAATTGGAACAGACATTCTCACGGTCAACAAAATTTGTTGTATTTTATACGGAAGAATTTTATACAGTGTGATAGATCAGTCATGTGTGGTGAATCACCACGATTCATTGTTACTGATCTTTCGCTGTCCCTGGTTGACGATGAGGCATTTCGGTAGAAGTTCAGTGTAGGGGGCCCGTTCTGATAAGACCGTCGTAACTCGATGTCTATATATCGATCCACGCTTTCGATATATAAATCGATGATACGCGTAACCTCTACAAACTGCAACTTTTGAATATGGCGGAAAACGACGAACTTTTAAGTAGCAAATGGCGGGAAATGAACATGGTGAAATACGTAGATTACGAAGGGAAATAAACATCTCGCCTGAGCAACATTATCGGGGTTCCTTCCGGAATTTAAAAAAACATATGACCTAAAAGACATACGGCTTTCGGTAAATGGAGAATGAAAGGTCTCTATTTAGACAACGAGTTTTGGTAAGATTATGACGACGGGTTCAGGTAAAGGCTGGAATGTGTTCTGTCTAGTTTGGTGGTCTGGATGCTCGCTTCGCTTGCATCTCAAAAACAAAAAAATATCCTACATCAATCCTTTCAGTAAAGTATAGATTAGTTGGACAAAACTATACTTTACAAATAGATCAGTTGTGCTGGTTGAAGAACGAAAGGTTGAATAAAAGCGGGAAAAATGGTGGGACTTCAGCTGGTGGCAAAAGCAATCCGACATGCAACAGTATCGATATTGTGATCCTATAAAAACATCGATCCTAGTACACATCGATATATCCTTCTTATCAGAAGGGGCCCCCTACACTGAACTTCAGCCGGCATTTCCATTAACTAACATTTCTTCAGAATAGGCCACAAAACTTTGTAACTCTGATGAAAATGTTACAACACGGATGATCGAACAGCAAACCCTAGTGGTCTCATTCGATTCGGAGAAATAATTTTCATCTTAATCCGACAAAAACTACAAACTTACTTCAAAAGTTTACGATTTTTTGATACATTAATCCTTAAATACAATCCCTTGGGGTTGAAAAATGTTTTTTTTTTTTTTTTTAACGGTTGACCAAAATGCCGAAATTACTGGCACGTCCCGGGTCGATGTTGGATTATTTAGAAAATTTTAGTCCGGTAGCTTCGGACGGTGACGGTGGACGGATAGACGTGCACATATTTCCATCCATAAATAAATCCATATTTCCAGAAAATAATCAGATGAAAAAACAAACAATTAGTTTTAACCCAGAAATTAGGATTTTAGGAGGAGGGACATTGTTTTGCGGTAAGTACACCCTGTACATATGTGTGTCTGTGAAAAGGAAAAGTGCCAGAATATTTCAAAACGAAAGAAATATGGGAAATGTTTGAAGCTGTTTCACCTTCATTTTTCAAGTACGAGTATATTTGCTGCAAGTGAATTGTGCTCGAAGCGCCCACAAATGGTGAGAGTTGTCAAAATACCTTTAACACTGTGTTCAACATTGTTCATCGGTACTTAAACAAAACCTGATAACTTCATAAAAGCTCCCTACCGACTTACGTATTTCGGAGTTCAATTTCATCCATACTCTTCCCAATATAGCTTCAATTAAATGTTTAAGCAACGTGAGTACGTCCATTTGGCCGTGAGCTCTCAGTTGTCAGGATGGCCGAGCGGTCTAAGGCGCCAGACTCAAGGTTTCCTTCCCTTAAATTGGGGCGAGTGTTCTGGTCCACGTATGTGGGCGTGGGTTCGAATCCCACTTCTGACACAAATATTTTATTTCGTTCAGAATAATCTGCGAATAGCTAGATCAATTTTAGCTCGTTTTATGAGAGATGGCAGCTGTAAGATCACATTGGATATCATTGTTGTCCAAATCCGACGTTTATAGTCCACGTAGTTGATTTGTAGCGGAATCTGCACATTTATGCTCTGAAACTCCGTCCAAATGATGCTATGGTAGGTATTTCCTTAGAAGTTAAATTTTGTGAGAAGCAAGACGGAACTTTACGCGCAAACTTATTCGTACCGTGTATCTTTCATTAAATGAATAAGTTTTATAAATAAGTAATAAGTCTATCATTTAATTCATAAATAAAATATTTTAAGTATAAATTTTATCTCACTATTTCAATTAAATTTACTCCTACCATTTCGCCGAATAACATCTGGAACCTCCATGTTTCTTGGTATAGTTAAGGAAGGTAGGTAATGAAAAGTTTCCTACCATAGCAAAAACGATGAAGCTATATAACAGCGCCTTTTCATAGCTTATTAAAGTAAGTTAGGTTTTTTTTTTTTTTTTTTTTTTTTTGGTACCTATAGTTAAAAAGTCTGACAACCTGGTTGGGCAGTACAAGAACTCATCCCCATTACTTATTTGAAGTTAAGCAACGCATTCAATGTTCTTAGAAGAAAGCTATAATGTCTGTGCGTTTCGTTCTGCAAACTTCTCATCTTCTTCGAAGAGTTAGGGCGAGTTAAAATTACCCAGGATGCTCAAGAAAGTATCTAAAATAGTGATGGTGTAGGTACAGCTTGAAAATAAAGAATATCTATTTGCTCTTGCTTTTCACAGAGAATCCGAACCCAGACTCCTAGGAAGGCAGTGACAGTGTTCTCAGCATTTTCCAAACCTGGCAATATTTAAAAACTTCCAACATGAACATTATTCGAATACCTGATAACGATATGGACAACCTTAGTGAGAGGTCCATAAGGTATAACTTTATTTACTCTAAGCTTAGACACTCTTGACGTGTTTCTCTCTTCTCCTTCTCTTGATTTCTTGTAACACTCTATTGCAATAGTTGATGAAGCTCGGTCCTTCGAATACACTGGAATGACCGAAACACTTCAATCGTTCAAAACATTCCAATAGTCTCTTACTTTCAACACCTCAGTTATATGATGTCTTGTTTGACTTTTCTTGCTAAAAACCATTGGAACCTCAAACCAACTTCAGACATCTTAAAATTGCTGCAAAGAAGTAGAACTTGTCTATTTTGCAAAAATATCCAACAGCACCATTTAACAAATACGATTTTAGGGGATTTTAAAAAATTAAAGAATTTGGAGGTCCTAAAAGTAAGTAAAAGTCCCATGTAGGTATATTCTATGACTCCTAGCCATGTGACCAACAGGGTTTCCCTGAAAAAAAAATTCCCCTGAACTCTATAAGAAATGGAAAGTAATAACTTATAATTCTCTAAAGAAATGGAAAGTAATAACTCTATAAGAAATGGAAAGTAATAACTTATTTTATACAGTGTTTGTGACCATCATCCACTATCAATCACGATGATCCTCCCAACGCTTCAATGTAAGACATCCCTGATGATGCCTACTATTACGAAGCGAAACTAGTGGAATATAACGGCTAAAGAATGTACAATACGAAGAAGCCGATAGCCACGTTTTTGAAATATAATAAATTTATTTACAATACATTTAAAAAAAATGGAGCATCTAGTTAAATGGTGGTTTGGTTAGGACTGGCAGGTCCCTCGTAATACAAGTATGCAGAAATATTTCACTATAAAAGAAAATGTATTCATTCATCTAGTTACATAAATATCCAGTTCAAAATGGACAAAATACAACTAAATTATTAGTAACTATGCATAGAAAAAAAAAATGTTACGTTCCAACCCCATCCATTTCTGATCACATGAATCAGAAAAGTATAGGTGTCGTTTGGTGAATAATTGAAAGTAGATTTTTCTTACCTCGAATAAATCCAAAACGTAATAAAATGTGAAATAATTTGATTAAACATTTCCAAAATCTACGATTTTTAATTCATTGAAGCACCTTGTTCAACACAAAAAAAAAACCTTAAAAGACGAATTTGTGATTAATTTTTCAAGCAGTTTCTTTAGTACATCGATCGTTGAATTGTTAGGTAGGTACATAGGGTACTAATGATAACTTTGTACCAGGTCCTTACTCGATCTTATGGAGTCATTTAGTTTTGGACGCATCATGGAAAAATCACTGAAGCTTTGTTCAAACCTGTCAAAACATGCGGCAACGTAGTGTGTGCTAAGACAGATTTCGACCCAGCTTCCCTCCTTTGTTTCCTTTAATCTTCTCTTCATTATCATTCGTCACATCTACTATAATTTCCTCTGGTTTACTGCGTCTGGCAACTTTTTCTTAACAGTATAACAGTTCATGTAACTACCATTTGTTTGTATTAGTTGTTAAAGGTTCAATTAATCACTGTGTTTTGGTGAACATGTCCTAAATTAAAACACCATATTCTTTACGTACCGGCTTCCATCCCAGTAGCCAGAGATGGAAGGAGGAGGTAGGAAGTGGCGGGGAAGGAAAGGTAAGTTGGTTAGATTCCAAAAAAGACACACTCGGCATATTGAGTCAGATTAGCCAGCAGCCTCAGTGATCCTTTGCAGCATCGAAAGCTAATAAACACACTATCACTCGTATGGAAACGACAAGCTGCCTTCTAACCGTTTACTAGAACCAACATTATCATACCCATAATTTCGCAGGAACCGGATTACAATTTTCTGTTTGAAGCGAACAAATCATGCAGCTCAAGGAATGAACGCAACCCAGAATTCCTTCTAATCAATCCACAATTTTGACAAAATTTGTTTCATTCATGATCAGAAACAATCATAACATTACATAATTATTTCGAAACTCAATACCAGAAAAACCTGTAGAAAAACCGTTGAAACAGGTTTTACTAGACAATGACAAATTTTGATTACCATCTTGCAAGCAGTCACTGCCTCAAATTATGAATGGAACTAATTTCAATATCACAGAAGTTGAAATGAATAAAAACAATTTTGTGTTGCGCTGGAGATCTTTCAGAGCCACAGTTTAACCCCTCTCCCAACCCCAATGGACCACAAGTAAAGACGATGCACACAATTTACCACAGTACGATCTAATTGGGTGGATTAAAGGAAATAACAAACATTAAAGGGTTGGGATTCACAAGGCTGGTACCCACCCAGGTTGTGATAATTCAGATAGTTAGCGACTTATTTTCTAAGATATTTGAAATGAAAACTTATCATTCCTACATTTACAACACAACTTCCCGAAATAATTAAATTCTCTACGTGGTTAACCACCAAACGTGACCTTTACCAAAATATACTCCAGCAGAGGATTATTTAGGGGGTAAATATGATTCAAAATGGTCTATCATAGTTTAGAAACGATTTGAGCGTGGGGGGTAAGGACAATGCCATGATCTTTTCTCTCATCACTTCACTGTACAGTGGTACATTCGCGACATCGTCGGTGTGGGGGGATTTACGCTGAGACCCGTGAGTTTCAGAATCTTCGGATTCCATATCCATTTTAGCATCACCGCAAGAGCTCGAGTCGTTAGAATCTGATTCAAGTGAGACAAAAGGCGTTGATTCTGCTGCGTAAAATGGATTTGGCTCCACCCCATCGAGATCACTGCTGCCTTCCAGATCCGCGCCAACGCCACTATCAACTTTCTCCCTTTTAGCAGACTTAGGGCGGCAAACATCGGAGGATGAGTCGTCATCTTCATCTTGTGAATCCACATCTTCTTCTATTTCATCATCATTATCCTGAAAATGTAAAATTGATTAGTTATTAACAACATAAACAGACTCTGAATAATTACTTCAAAACAACCTTTGAAACAACTCAGTAGTTGATATGGACATCAACAGTCCACTCCAGAAAACCTAAAGGTGGGTTTTTCTAGTGAGAGCGTAGGAAGAATTTAGATACCCTTATTTGTCTTTTGCTGACAATAAAGTTATTATTAGCGTGACAGCGCTCTCTTCAGCGGTTTTCCTAGCAATGGGATCTTTTTTTGACTCGCCAAACTGAGTATGGAACGATGGAAAAAGCCTAACGTTTTCCTACGAAAAAGAGGAGGTTGCCAGAATGTGCCGTCTTCCAGCAGCTTGAAACGTTCGTGTGCTTTAGGAGGTGTCTTCACCTGACCATATTTGGAATCAGATATTTGCATCACACTTTGCTCTTAACATTGACAGTTACATTGGCTTTCACACATTCACATTCAAAGGAAAATATTGACAGGCTGGATGGTACGTCTCTCTCCAACAGACGAGACTGCGCCAGTGTAATCTGTTTGCTGTGACAGGAAAAGTCCATTGCTAGGGAAACCAGTTCAAGAGAGTACTTTCAAGCTAATCATAACTTTGTTGTCAGCTACCCCGAATATGGGAAGCTCAATTTTCCCCATGCTCTCTAGCTTCTCGTGTGTTGGTTTCAATGCTCTTCCATGTTCTCACCAACGATCAATTTGGGAACTCTGTGGCCCAGGTCAACTACATTGAGATACAAATACTACGATAGCTGCCCCAATCCTTGCCAAACGTGTTATCACCTACGTGGAAAGGTTAAACTAATCCTGGATTAACCCAATCCATTTAAAACTGCACGAAAAAAAAAAAAAATAAAGAAGATGCCAACATGTCCCTAGCTTGAAAACGTTTGAATAGCTCAGTAGGTACCATTAGCCATTCATTTTCTCACTGATATGCCATTTCAACCAGATGTACAACAAACACGAATCCCTTTGATTTTGTCAGTTCACCAACAAACGGTGAAACACACTTGAATGTTTGAGACCGTTTGCAAACGGGTTACAAACTCTGTTTGGTGAGGGTGACTGTTTACACCATAAACCACAGAAGTACGACTGAATAGTTAGCAAAACACTGAGCTATAAGAAGCGTTGTACGTCTAAAGCAGTGAGCATAGAAATCAGTTTGCACCTTGCCATATTTTTCAAGCTCTCCGATTGGTCAATCATCGAGGCCTGCCTCAATTCAAACTGAAAATGCTCTGAAATGCCACCTTTACAGTGGATGACCTTGGAACATGGATCTATATGAGATCTCATATATATCTCATATGGAACATAGATCTATATGAGATCTCATATACGAGATTTGCTCTTGGTAGCTTCTGATTGGTCAGGTGCACCCCTCCACATTGAACCTCCTTGGAGAGCAAGTTGATTCAAATAGAGTAATCCTGTCTTCTGTAACCAGCCAACGTACTTTCCAAATGGGGAAGGAGCGATTTAGAAATTTTATGGTGCACATGCGTCTATGATATCAGCAGGCCCCCCTGATATACAGTGAAGACTATTAATTTTTGAGAAAGGAAATCGATAGTGAACCATCCTCAATCTAAAACCCATCCCTGAAATTTTCATTGTCATCTGATGAAAACGTTAAAGTCGGCTAATTAAAAGGATTTCATAATCGTGCAGGTGCCTCAGCTACCAATGATATAATCATGGTAAATTGACAAACCAAGCATCATTAAACTTTCTTCACTCTTCGAATTAAACGAGATTGGACGGATGGAATAGATGCATGATGGATTTGACGCATGCACAGTGACGTAGTGAGCAAAGAAAATGGTAAGGGATTGTCAACAGCCTATTCCAAATCTGATGGAAAATATATAAATTGAGCTTGTTACAAGAAGTTGCAAACAGACGGACACAAACCAAAGTTGAGTTCAACAAATAAAATAAGACCGCAAATTTTGATTTTGGGGACCCTTTTTTCCAAGTTCTGAAATTAAACACGATGCTTCCACAATGCTGGGTAAACTTATAGGGGAATAAGAGTCAGTAGTAGCATTTTTGCTAGGAGAAAAAACAGAAATTCATTATTTTAACCGAATATTGGAAGATAAGTTTTAAGCACATTATTAGAAACATTTTGAGAAACAATGGCTTGAAAATCCCCTTTGGTAACCTCTTCTCTGAAATATATTACCGCACACAGAATATGATTTTGGGAAAGTTGTCAAGCTTCGATTTCTGTCTTTTACAATAATCAGATGAGAGAACTTTATGATTTGCTTTTTTCATGGTCTTAATTTCTTTTAATACGGTGTCCCCGTAAGATTAAGTTCATAGGTCTGGTTGAAAAATGTAAAAATGGGAGATTGAACCTTCTTCAGTGATCAACTGAAAAAGCACCTTAATCTGATGCACGAGGCATGACAATGATGTTGCAGACAGAACTAGAGAGAGTGAGTGGACGAGAATGAGTTTTATCGCTTTCATGATTTGGCTAGAAACATCAACTCTTATAAGATGATCTTTGGTTGGGTGTCAGCCACACTTACATCGAACGGTTGTAAACAGAAGGAACAAAATACTTATCTGATTATTCAAAGTTCTCTGTAACGGCAGCTCATTGATGGCAACTTCAACTCTCAAGTTAAGATTATTTTTCACTTGATCAATGAATAAAGTTTCAATCTCCTTTCTTTACCTTTTTCAACGAGATTTTGAAAATTAACCCCCGTAAAAATCTGAAAACAAGGGCCTAAAATAAAAAACGGACGCGAAATGAACGAATTTTGGTCATTATTCCTCCAAAATTGGATCGAATCAAGAAACGGATAGCATCACGTGAATCAGCGTTGAAGAACAATGAAAATACATGTGCCACACTTCAGATTTCACCATCATCCACTACTTGACAATTTTGGGTTTGCGCAACTTTGCGTGTTAGCTGAACCGGTTGTGCGCAATAAAAAAAAATTGGTCGAGGGATCAAATTTTCATGAAATTTTGGGTAGAATCCGAATCTGCAATGAAAAATTCGGGTTCCCATTTAGAATAACAAAGTTAGTGTCACTTGCGAATTGTTGCGCAGTTGCGCGGGGTGCGCAAATATAATATTTGAGATCCTTGCAAAAAATAAGAAGGTTAAAAAAAGATTTTCTGTTTTTCTACTCCCATTTGAACGATTTTAGGAGGGGGGGGGGGACAACTACCTGATTCATTTGTTGAGTGGATGCTCTTGTGGAATTTGAACTGCTAGCTTCTGCTCCTCCAGCGCTTCCTGCTGGCTCATCATCAACATCTGCCGCCTCTTCCACAGCAAACCCATCATCACCTTCCCGGAGCCTAGGAGCTATGGCGTGTGCTGGGGCCACTCTATACCCACCTTTCAACAAACCACATCAAAATCACTTTTGTCTACAGAATGAGAGAGATGCATAACCAATGAATAAAAACTCAAGAGAGATTACTTCAAACTGTAAGACATTAAATGTAAACCTATGGTTGGTGCAATATCAATGACGCAGCCAATATTTCGTAGCCCTGCTGGAACGAAAATGTTATTCCTCCCAAAGTCCCCTTCATCATCGGAGCTCTCCAGGATTGGAATGATGAGATTGGGTAGCATTCTTCTTCTTTTGTTCCTGTAGTATTTACGACGTCTAATTGCAATATCCGGATGTTCCTCTTTAGCCTTTTTACGGAGAAGAGATCTGATGACGGAGCGACAAATTTCTTGGAGAGTCAAAGGGTTGATATCCGCTACAACAGTCAACCATACCGTCAAATACAAATATTTATGGTCAGTATAAATTGAGATATAATTTTGAAACACATCCAATTTGTAGTTTAAAGGAATAACTAGAGGTAGGAAGAACAAAACATTAATTTGTAGACTCCCATCTATTCCCAACAAAGTAAATATTGAGTCACTCATATCATGCACCAAGTACAGCCCTTCTACACGATCAAATGGTAGCAATTACATGACAGCACCAAGTACAGTCCTTCTACACGATCAAATGGTAGCAATAACATGACAGAGCGTTTCTGTTTACAATGAACTACAGTTCACAGACTTACGTAAAGCAATAACTTTGTCCGCCGAAGGATCATTAGGCTGAGGGAGTTGCAGAGAAGAAAACGACACCGAGAGAACGCTCTTTGATTCCCACGAAGTTTCATTTTTTCTAGTGATTTGCACCAGTTTATCATTCAACGGCATAACAAGTACACCACCAACCTGAAAAGGTATTGAAACGGTATAAAGATAACAAACCAAAGCTGACTGAAACCGAGTAAAATATATGAATTGGACGGCTCTTGATTGTCAAGATGGGATGCAATTCACATATTATCTATAAGTGAACCGTTATCGATAAAGGAAACGCTTCTTTTCATATTTGCAAGACCTACTTACTTGGAGACCTACTTACCTATACTTGGATAAATACTTCAAAACTGTAAATTGAAACATTACTGTTTATGAGGACTGTTTTTCTGAGACACTAGTGGTAATATTTGTAAGAGACTGTAACAATTTGATGTCATCTTAGCGACATCTGATACATCGTGAGCTGGGGAACATTCGTAAAGAATGGATAACTTTGTAGCCCATTTTATAGTTATGTAAAAAGAAACAACAGTTATTGTAAAACCTCAACAGTACTCTACTCTTTTCTCAAAGCTCCAACTTTGGCTTCACTCAGTTACCACTTTCTGTGCTTTAGCTTGAGTAAACCATATTTTACTTCAAGAATTGTAGTACCTAATTTCACTTTCAACAAATTTATCAAGCACAGACGTCATTAGTACCTATTCTATTTCCGATCAGTAAACCCCTATCGGCAAAGAAATCAGTAAACTTAATATTCCAAATATGACACTTATTTCAGATACCAACCTTCAACAAATTCTTCATGTAGTTTTCATGGTTTTCTGGACATGCAGCCCCACAGTAAACTCGATCATATTGTCTAACTTCGGATCCAAGAAAAAGGCTATTACCTAAACATTGAAGAACAAAAACCAATGAGAGAAGTTCAATTGTGTCTATTTAATAAATGGAATATGTAATCAAATCATAACTCACGAAGAAATAATTAAATTGGATGCATCATATGTACCTCTAACAAAGTGAGGTTCACAAAACTCGTAGCAATCCAAGGCAGGTGCAGACTTTTTGAATTCGCTCAAACGACTGTACGCATACTCAACAACGTCTTCGTAGAGTTCAACGCCGTGATTGACTCCATAAGGGCCTAAACATTTAAACGTTTTATCGAAACTGATAAAGCCATGTTTATAGAAGTTCCACGGTCATTCAACATATAATGCATATGGTTAGCATATCCAACATTCTTCAACATCTAGGATTTTGTCTAAGTAGTGGTTTGATATTGTATATGTTTTACTCAATATTAAAATCAATTACTTCAATCGAGATTCTTACCGAGCACCAAGCCCACCATCGTGCTGAGGTACCCAGTGCCAGATCCCAGATTCAGAAAACTCAATCCAGGTTGAAGCAGAAGACTTTCCAAGACCTCCGCATATATGCAAGGTGCGGACAGGTGTAGATTGCCTTTTTTCCACGCAAGATCCTTGTAAGCATTGTATTGGCATTCCGGAAGGAAATAGAAAGCTCGATCCACAGCTCTGTATACATTCTCGACTGAAGGTGTCTTGACGTAGTTGGCAGTCTTGAGTTTGTCGATCAGGTCATCGTGATCGTGCCCAGCGCTAACTGCACCACCCATGTTCTGCTATGATAACAAATTGAATTATGAATTCTCCAACATAAACCTAAAATATACCATTGGCTGAAGTATACTTACGGAATTGAAGGCAGATCGCACACTATTTCTTAACTTATAAAACACTACTACTCAATCACGACATAGATCGATTATGTACTGGGAATAAAGCAAATGTTAAGTTGGAACGATAAAGGATAATCCCACCACTGCTTGGATTAATGCGCATGAAAGTATTCCGTATTTTAAGACAACCTGCAAACGGAATGCTATATTAGGTACCTACTCGTAATGTCAGTAATAAGGTATAAAACACGCAAGTACCAACGCTGATTTCGACATGTTCAATTAATTTTTGTTAAAGGTGTCTAACAGTGAAGAAAATAAGTGGTACTGGTTTTCAACATTTGACAGATGTTGCGTGTATTTATTTCGGCAAGTTTCTACCATTATGAATGAAGGTGTACATAAGTAGGTTAAGTGGAAATACCTACAACTTCGGCTTTAATTGAAACTATGACGATTGGGTAACGTTGGTTTATAAATAAATTACTAAGAAACCCTATGATATGTGTCAACCAACTACCTGCCTCCTGATTATAATTCAATTCAACTTTTAAAATGATATGAAAAGTAAGTAATCCATGATACATAATCAATATTATTGTAATAGGTAAGAACAATTCCTAAACGTAAAAAAACGTAAATACTAGGGTAAGTACAACTGTTGTGCTACAACAGTACTTATCAAACATAACGTATGTGAAGATCTACCCTATTGATACGCAATTTCTTGGATTCCGATCGTATCGTAAAAATGGATTGTTTAATTCATTTATAGTTGATAACGATATGAAGGCAAATCGAAACGCACTTTAACGTGCAAAGACAAAAGGTATTGAAAAACTGAAATAGGAATGTCAATCATGCAAAATATTTGAAGAGACTAATGGTGGAAACACGTAAACAAGAAAGTTGTAGACTTACTCGGTTGAAAAGATCGTTCACTGGACGAAGAACTCAATGGTGAAACGCAGATAAGGAACGGAAATATTTAAAAACCATCGAAATATCCGATTTTTATTGATAACAGAAGTCGGAAATTATTCATCAAGTAAGAAGTTGCGAATAGCTTGGAATTTCTACAATAAAAACCTGATTTAGAGAGTGCAGCTGACCATCTTGATCTTGCATTCAAATCCGACTACTGAAATCAGCTGATTGCCCAAACACTGTTCCAGCGTTTTCATTGGCTCTCCTTGATACCACTAATTTTTCATTTTCCCGCTCTATTTTGACGTTTGAAACAGTTTGATTTGATTTGATGAACATTTCAGACACACGCCCCACAGCATGCATACGTATAGTTAATTATTGTTTACAGAGTATGTTATACGGTCATTCCTAAAAAATATAGTTTTCTTCAAAAAGAGCAATCCTAGCTACTGACAACAAAGAACAAAAAAAGTTTACGCTTTCAGATATATCAATAAAAGTTTGAGCGTATCTAAACGAGGTATTGCAAATCTTTCAAGCAAAACAAATAAACCCTAACTGTAGGATTTGTCATGGTTGGGCCAAAAGTGACTAAATTTAACGGTTCGAGCTTTCGACTATTCTTTGCAAATCAGGTATGCCAGTGCTTGATCTGCCATCAGCACTGCATTCCAAAGAGACATTTGAGAAAAATACACGGACTAGGTATGCCCAGGATCATAAGTGTTTAGAAAGCATTTAGCTGTCATGATGTTGGAGCAAAGATCTGAGGAAGACGTTGGAACTGCAGGGGTTGCAGGATGTTTCTTGGAAGGACGGACTGTATTGCTGCCACTAAAAAACTTCAAAGTGTAACCTACTGCTATACCTTTTCCGTAATATTATGAATTTGCAAACAAATAGGTCTGGGTTCTCCAATAACTTTCAATCCTTTCATGGGACAGAAGTGCACACGACTCAACTGTTGCTAAATCCTCATTGACTGAGGATCCACGATTGATTTCCAATGATTCATTGCTGGAAGAATGAAAGCTCGGACTATCAGGCACACACTGCAACCAAACGTAAAAATAATATTTCATACAAGATAGGAAGCCGTTCATCTTCCTCGTGAAAAAAGGCGATGGTAGTGACATCTATGATAAGTTGCAACTACATCCCAACGTTCAGAAAATGGGATGCTCCTCCATCTTATATTCTTTCCGCTAACCTTGAAATGTGAAAATTGAAAAGATGTAATTTTCACGGGTTTTAGTTCCCCGCACTTAAGTAAATGTCTTGAGATATTTTTCTCAATCGACAGAAAAATATACCTGTTCAATACGTAGTACGTATCGTATTTCTCTCTAATTAATCAAAACTAGGTTACTCATCAAATCACGGGTTAAAAAGGATTTTAAAAAAATGAATAAGGTACCATAACTTTTGTAAGCTATCAAAAGGCACTTAAATAAGTTATCGGTCGTTCGTTATTTCAGTCTAATTCAAATACCAGCAATCATAAAAGTCACCAATCTCGTGTAGTGGAGCCATAAAAGTGGAGGAATCTACGTTAGCATTATGACTCATAATTTATGGGACGTTGTCACAAATGAGAAAGTGCGATGTGACGTAGGCGTATTTATTTTGAAAAACTCGTTTTCGTCCGCTCGCGGTAGTCAGGTCATTTGGAAAGTTATTATTTCCACCTAGATCCGGCAGCAAGTAGCAGTGAAAGGAAATTTGACGAAACATGTAAGGAAATCCCGATCAGATTTGGTAGATCACTGCACAACCTCTCAAAGATAAAAAACGTCGTGCGCATTTGTTCAATAACACGTTGGTTACTAGTAATTTAGTTCACGTGGACACTCCAACTTCACTTTACACGTCGAATCTAGGCCCAGAAAAGGAGTTGAGTTCAACCTTAGTATATATCATTATTCTTGCCGCTCTTACTATTGTACACAGCTTCAAAAGTATCGAAAATCTTTGCCAATCTTTTACTTTAGATTAGTCTCCCTACAAAATCATTCATGAGGCGGGGCTGTGAGGTATTCCCCCCAAAGGAATTTCTTTCTTGCCAAATCTAAAGAGAAAAAGAAAAATATACCTGCGTTTCGATATTGGCAACACTGCTCCATAATTAAAAATTTACTTTTCAATAGAAACAAAATTCTTATTTTATAAAATATTCTAATTAATTTAATCCGTTTGATACGATTTAATTCTAATTTGGATGGCAATGCAATACAAAAAATTAATGATTTGATCAACTTTTTGCGCTATTCGAGGGGAAAATTCGCTGGGGATGTGTCCCTTCCACTGCCAACATTGATCTTTCTGTATCGTATGCTGTGATTGCTGTGGTGGTTTTCGTTGTGTAATTCCTTGAGTTTTTTAAATAATTGTGAATCATTTCTTGTTTCATGGCTCTTCCAAGTCCCGTTTAGTGTTTTACAAAAGTTCCAAAATCAGTGGATCAACCGGAAAGTTTTCTTGGTTGTCTATTTTACAATTATTCTCGTTATGAAGTCCGCTTGTTTGTAGCGCTCCGGAGGGGGAAGGGGAGCAGTGGTCGTTGGCGGCTCCAAGAATTTAGGAATCGCTCTTGAAAATTTCGTTTGTTAGACCTATTTACTTACGTCTGCTGTTTTGTTGTTTGTATCAAATCATCGGTAAAGGTAAACACATATTATTTACGTACATATAAGCCTTCAAAATGTATCTGTTCTTGTTGGGGGAGTGTTATTTGTCGTTCAGTAGGTATGTTGTGATTTGTACGTAGGTCTAAGTACTTTTGTATAAAATTTTCAAAAATATCTGTTTTTTAATGTAAAAGTACATCAAGACATAAATTTATGACTCCCCCCCTACGCCAGTTTCAATTTTTATAGAAAATGAACGAAATCATTGCTTCCAACGATGATGTACTTGATTAGTCGTTCAACACTTCAGATTTCCTTCACCTCTTGTTACTTTTAAGTTCTGTAACTCTATACCTCCATTCAAATGGGTGTAGAACTAGTCGAATATTTGTATCCGATCACTTCGTTTATGACACGACAATTGGACGACCACCTACATTTCTGAATCTTATGGCACCTACCCAGGTTTTCGGTTGTCCGCAATTTCTCGAACAACGTAGAAACCATAACTTTGATTCGTGTACTGTTATTCATTTGGAGCCGAACTCCTTACGTGGGTCGTGTCATCTGGCCAGTAAACATATTTATCTTGGTAGGTATACGTATTTACCTTGGACAGATTCGTTTTCGGACCGCGATTTCAGCGAACCTGGCGGAATGTCTAGCATTCACCAAGGTACTATCGATGGATAGAGGAATACGGGAGTCAGATAACATTGTTAATTCCCTCGAAGTAAATGGTTTCGAATCAGTCACTGTTATTTTTTGTAATTAAAGATGACGTAACCGTTGAAATAGATATAAAATTGTAACTAATTAATTTCGAAGGAAACAGACAACTTCCTTTTTTGATTTCCGTTTTCTTTGAAATGGATTTCTACAGCTTCAGCTCCAGTGATTTAGTTCAAGTTCTTATTATTAATGAAGTCGCTATGAAATTTATTATGGATCAAGGCTCTGACCTAATCCAACTGTACACATATATTTGGGTTCACATCATTCTCAAAATTTGTTGCTGGGAGGGAGTTATGGTAATGTTTCTTTAAGTAAATCCCAGAAAGAATGGGCGTGTGTGGGTGGTCGCAGACAAGATGCTCCTAAATCAATCCTTTTAGAAAAAATTGTGTGTAAATGACAACTTGTTTATCGAACCAACCAAATAACTCTTTTTTAACCTGACCTAACCAATGGGCTAACAACTATCCCTGTGCTGATCATCCACACACCAACCAAGTTACTTACTTCCTTTTGGCCGGATCAAACCAATGGGCTAACAACTAAGTACCTCTGTATTGATCTCCCACCAACCAACCAAGCTTCTCTTTTTTAGCCTGATCGAACCAATGGGCCAATAACTACATCTATGCTGATCAACCACACACCAAAAAAGTTACTTTTTTGCCTGATCTAACCAACGGGGTAACAACTGCCTCTGTGCTAATGAGCCTCGAACCATTTGTGCTCAACAAATGCATTGTGTGAATTGAGAAATGTATGATGTACTACCAACGCTTTAAACCGTCTCAAGCTTTAATAAATGGGACACACAAACCTGGGTTGTTGTATCCTGAAGCTTGGTGAATTTATTGTTGATGGATGGACTAATCATAGAATTATATGAAAATCTGCAGTCCTCAGGTACCCATTACCTTCCTCAGAATCTTATTTTGTTTAGGTTCCAAATGTTGACATTAATACATGATAAACATTGTGACCATACTTCACCAAAGATTTAAAATGCAAAGAAACTCATAGGAAGTAATACGATTTTTTAGCAACATTTTGTTTTTGCAAATACGTACTGGAAGGAATGTTTCACTGTACAGGCTTTAGGACCTTATTCAAAATAGCACTTCAAGCATGCATGTGTGCAGTGGTTAGAGATGGCTCAGAGCGCTAAAGTGACAGGGTTCAAGATAGCTCCTACTGAGGTGAAAATGTATTCATATTGATATTCATTTTGTGTTTACTGTCCTATTTAGGAAAGCTTGGGACAAATCTAAAGCTTTGATGATATTACGTCATAGTACATCATACATCTCTTTGTTTACATAATGCATTTGTGGAGCACAAATGGTTCATGGCAGATCAGCGTAGGCTTAAATACCTTACATTCCACTTTATTTTTCTTCTGATTATCTTCATGACGGTTGACAGGGGATAAGAACTCCACTATGCACCAGTTCAAAAGGTTCAATTTCACCCAAATCGGTTTGTAAGTTATCTAGAAAAGTTTTACGTATTCGTTCTTGGGAATTGTTGGCAATGTTACAATAATTGTTGGTAATATGTTGAATCGTATTATGATGATGAGTATTAATTTATCTCTAGAGTCAAACATCAATTGCCCTCTACTCATTCAATTAATCAATATTACACCTAATGCAGTACCTGACACGTACATTATGTTTACTGTGATTTGTTTTGTTGCAGACAATGGAGGTTCTTGACTCAGACAGTGGAGAAACAATCAGCAGTGATAGTGAAGACATCATAATCGAATCAGTTGTTTCTGACTCCAACGATGATTTAGAGAAAAGCTCAAGCGCAAAACCAGATCCCAAATCTCCTCAGCCAGTTTATGTTCAATCCTTAATTTCCAAAACTTCTTCGGTCACGTCAACTACAAAATCACCAGAAATCGAAGTTCAAAAAACTTATGGTAAAGACGTCCATTCTGAACCAAAACTTACCACCATCATCACATCTCCAAAAACTTATGCAGTTGGAACTGCCCGCCCAACGGTAAGTGTAGGTTACTTCTATACGCGGTACATTTATCTTGAGTTTCAGTTTAGCATTTTCAATAATGGAACATTCCAATCGACAAAGGAAAAAAACTTAAACACACTACATCACTTCCCCCTCCCCCTTTACCACTCGGTTTTCATCTGAATCGGGTCCTTCATGTTTCAAAACGTGCCAGATTGAAGGGCAAAAAGTGCTGCAAATTATTAGACAAGAAGAGAGAGATTGATGCGTCATCTATCAATAAAAAAACTGAAAATCTCTGATCTTTTTTTTTTTTTAACTACAGGTGAACAAAGACTATTGACGTCTTCATTTCGCGGAAAAACTCCAGTTTTATTTGTCAGGAGCTCAACGAAATTCGAAGATTTGAATTGGCAACTGTGGCGTATGACCTCTTGAGCCACAGTGGCAACCATGTCTATGGATTTCTAAAATGCTACCCTTCGAAAAGTCCGTGGATTACCAAATCGAACGAATGGCTTTGAACAATCAAGACAATTAAAAACGCACAATAGGGACATAATGGTTAGGAAATGTAAATGAATGGCTCATTTATCAATGATCCCCCTTGTCAAAAGAAGGTTGATTCGTTTAGGAGAGCCTATCCATCATGAACTATGCATCTCAATCCGCCTTTAGGCAGATGGGACAAGTACTCCAGGCTCACAGTGAGCGTGAGGAATGGTATGGCTCACCATTCAGAAGACCTTGTTAGGAAATTTCCTTACAAGGCGCCTGCTAACTGAGCCGCTGCAGGTTGAGTTGAACCTTCTAGCTGGTTCTACCAACTTAGGATTGGTGCCTGAGTTTGTAATAAAACACACATGCCGAAACTCATTATTGAGGTACAAGTCCCCACTGATGCAGTCTCTTTCCTTTGCACCGATATATTCGGGATATACTCGACTGTTGTCGCCATGAATCCAACGTCAGCAGGAGGGCAAGCTGGTGTCACTGTGGTGGCAGATGCCGTCGGTGCTCTGGTAGCCTGAGGCTCATCCGCAACCTGTGGTATGAGTTTCGAGTAGGGAGATTACCATGTTGCTGGACTCTTCACTGCCTTCCTATTCCTGACTGGGTAGCAGGCTCGAGGACAGAGAATTTTTACCTCCCTTCTAACCACTCTACCTCTGTCGGATCGATGTTGTCCCTCCTCAATCTCAGTCCAAACAATATGGATGTGCGGAGGAGAGAAACTTCCATGTGGGAGCACTGGCTTTATGCACCCAGCCAATCAGAGGTGAGAAAAAACTTATACAGACAGAAAAGCCACAAGTCTGGAGAGGTAAGGGAAAAAACTATGTATATTAGTCAAGCAGCGCCAGTCAGAGTAAAGACAGGGCTTTTTCTGAAATCTTGCGTTCTAGTTACCTTTTTCTTAAAAACGCTGGGGTAACCCGTACCCTAATTGTTGCAAGGGCAAAGTTGTTAGTACGACTGTGAATCCAAGTTTCATAATTATATAATGCCATCTGAACAAATCGGATATCTAATGCTGAAATAATATACCTTCATATAAGACTCGTCATTTTCCGAGTTTCAATTATTTCACACCGAAACTTTTGGATATACAAAAATTTTGTATCTTGGGCTAATCTTCTTCCCGGACCCATATTATACAGTGGTTTGTGCTTGCACTGAAAACATTTTTTCAAGAATAATAGTACATGTATAATATATGTATATTTGTGTAAGGTGATTTTTTTGTTATTGCTAAATAGGTACGAAATCCAAGTTCTAATTAAATCAGTATCGCATTCAAAAGCAAATTTCACATGTTACCATAGAATATTAAGCAAGTTTCTGGAAAGTTTTAGTGATGAGAATTTTGAGAATTCCTCGACAGTTCAAACGTTCTCCTTAAAGCTTTATTTAACTAGTATTTATGAAGATTTGAACGGTACATTTCCTAATGATCTTAGTAGTGCTATAAGGATAAGCTCAAGTATAACAGTCTAACCTTTTATTGTAGGGTCATCATGGTCGAGGTTTTGCAAAGCCGCTAAATCTCCCTTAACTTCGAAACACCCGAATGCATAGTAAGGGGAATCGTTTTATTTGATCAACAATCACTAAATTTGTCAACGTTCAAAAGCCATTAATTGCAATTAATATTCCTAAAACGATTAGGCAGTTAAATTTTGAATAATTATGGGCGTTAAGTCCACATCGGGCCCCAATTGATTTATAAATACACCTAAACTGAATTGGTTTTTGAAGTCAAATGTTAGACATTTTACATCGGTGGAAGAAGTGGAACCCCAATTTCTTCTTTCTTTGAGTCTTTCGCCTTTCCTTTTGAAAACCTGATACAATTTTAATTGCACCTCATTACCAAATTATTATGACTACGATTAGGTATTAAAAAACTTGTCGACTATTAAATTTCGTGTATAGCTTAGTTGCCGAATCTGACCGATTCTAATACAAAAAATTTCGTTATAATTTTCATCAAATACGTCGTTTTTTTTTTTTCAGAACTCGAATGGGATGGTTACAGCTCGAAAACTGATGTCTTCTGGGTCTAATGTAACGTACGTGACGGGCGTGTGGCAAGGGGACAAGAGAAAAGTCGTTTTGGCACCTGTTAAAAGAAGCCACCAAGAAGTACAACAAGGTGCGAGGGTGGTTCTTCCAGGAACTACTCCCCCAACTCAAGTGACAGCTGTAACAGGAGCTGGCGGTACTAGCTCGATGAATTTCGTTTTTTCTCAAGCTCCAAAACAAATAAGTAAAGGTTACATTGTTGGTCAAAGCGCCGTTGGTGGGAGGGGCACTGTTAGTATTTTGCCTCGTAACTCGTTGTACATCGACGGTAGTGCTGGTGGTGCGCCGAAAATTTTTCAAACCAGTTTCATCAAACCCAGAGACGGCAGAATTATCAGCACATCAACCCTAAGGCCGGTTAATGTGGTGAACACGTCTGGTGGAAGAGTGATTTCATCGTCCAATTTGCCTGCAGGTTACAATTTAATAACTGTCCCAACCAAGACAAGACCCATGTTGCCTAAAACGACAACTTCACCTTCAAACACTTGTATTGAGAGGCGAGTTCTTATTGGTAACCCGACTGAGCAGTCAAAATTGTCCACTCAAGACGTACTGAAAAAAAGTAATATTTGCGAAGTATCCCAAGAAAATGCCTCGGTAGAAGATCAAGTTAGTCCAGATAAAGCAGATGGCGTAAAAAGCAACTTATGCGACGATACCATGGTTGACGCCAACAATTCGCCTTCCAAGGATGCTCCAACTGTAATTTCTATTGAACAATCAAACCGTTCGGCATCTTCAGATCCAATCCGATCTGATATCGGAGAAGAAACGTTATTTGCTCAAAATAAATCTGAAAATAGTAACACTCCTAAGAAAATTGGTGAAAGTGTTAGCAATCCTATTTCAAGTCAAGGGCGATCAGAAAGCCCTAGCAAAGGTAAAGAAAACTGCAAAATAGCATCTGAAGTGCCACAGGCTGAAGAGATGAAACCAAAAGAAGACATCGTGACAATCGAGGATGGTTAGTTCTTTATCCTTGACATAAACTACCATAGCTCGGTGGTATTTAAGTTAATAATTAATAACAATAAACACTATGACGACGTTAATGAATTATGTTTCGTTTATTTTCAGACAATGACGATGATCCTCCTGAAAAACAGTCAGCTTTAAGAAAAGCCAAAATTTTGTCTTTTCCGAAACTCAAACCAAGAAATTCTTTGCTCAATGGTTCCCTTTCAGATGTCTCTTTGTCCACTAGTAAATCGAACATAGCTGCGCCAGAGCGTGTTCGAAAGCGTAAGGACAACCACAAGACGACTGTTTTCGGTGAGCCTCCGCAGAAACTCCCTACTCGACCTCATGATAACATTAAACCTATCCCAGGAGCAGAAAATCACCATCCTCTCAAAGCGATTCGGTGGGATGGGAGCGGTATGGGGATATTACCTGGCAGCACCATAAAGGTAATTTTTATGAAATATTTTAACGAGTCTTAATTTTGCAGGAAATTGATAGCGATATGTTTCAATGCTTGATTTTTTGGTTTAGCTCACTTGCAATGAATACGGGATGATAGAAGTTCTTGAAGATCTTCTGGCTAGCAAAATAGAATACTTCAAAGATTCAAACGGTATGCCTTCCTTCTACTCAACAAGCCTAATTCATAATATTTCTTCTTATTTACGTTCTTAGAATATTCAGGCAATGCTCACAATTATAGTTGAAACAGAATTTCAATTACATTGATGCTTTTTTAGTGTTCATGGCTTTTGTATAATGAATGTCCAATTTGATTTTGTTATCAGGTGATATTAAGGTTAAGAAAAGAGACCCATCGGAAATCTACTGTTGTACGATGTGTAGTTGCTACGGCTTGCTCTCGGAGTTTTTCAATGAGAATTTCTGCAGCATCGTCTGTTGGGAAACGATGACTGCTCAGCAGGAAGCGATTATTCGTAAAATGGAAGATCGTCCTACTCCATTGAAATCTGAAGAACCGCCAATTGAGACTGACCAGAGGAAACGGAAAAAACAGCAAGGTCCATCGGAGAACAATGAAGAAGGACAAGTCATGAATGAACCACCTTCAAAACAACCGAAAATAGTTAGTAATTACGAAGACATTGATGAAGATTCCAATTCCAGCAGCCAAAAATCAAATGACACTACCTCGAAATTTAAGGGCAAGGTGAAATCCTCTTTAAAACAAGAAAAATCGGAAGTTGCTCCAAAACCAGTTATCAAGGTACATGCCAGTCAACTTCAATTCAGTAGAAGTAATAATACACTGGTCTTAATAGTCATCTAAAATTTTGCATATTTATAATTCATATCACGATAACAATTATTCTTTGGTTTTCAATCGATAATGGCATTGTAACAAGTTGTTTTTAAATAAATTGCTTCTAATTTATATTTCAAGTTTGTAAATACTGTTTATTGCACTGTCAAGGTCAAGAGTATGGACAGCTTAACGGGATCTCCTGTCAGTGGGCGGCAACTGCGTGCCAGGGACAACGCATCTTCAGCTAACAAGAAAACATCGAAATTCATTGTTGGACAAGATTTAGAAGGATTAACGACGGATGACGATGACAAGGTTAGTTATTACTGTTATACAATGAGCTACCATTGTAAAATATTGTACTGTAGTAAAATAACTGTAGTCTCTCGTCTTAGAGAGAAAAAAATTGCCCGCTGAAATGTATGACTAGAGTAGAGCTGAGTATTGACAGTGCAAGGGTGTTCATTTAGAAAGTCTGCGGTCTCGTAAGTGGTTATATCACCATGTTCACATTGCCTTGTGCCCTGAACCACATACTTGTAGGTAATGAAGAGATCCATTTTTGTTGCCTGATGTGAGACAACGAAGATTCTTTCAGCAATCCAGAAAGGGAAGATCGAAGAGTACGAGCAGAGAGCAAAGATGTCAAAACATTGGAAAGAAAATGAAGTTTATTGACAACAATTACAAAATTTTGAAGTCCTTTATTACAAAAACTAAGTTTATCTTTACAAAGAAAAGACAAAGTTCTAAATGTAGCATCCTTGAAAAAAAACGTATTTGTTAGTAAGTAATGCGTGCTTGTTAGTAATTTAATATCTCTGGTTCGTGTATATTTGAATGGTAATGTTGAGCTTTCACTCTGAAATGTTATTTCACAGATAAAGGGAGAACAAATCGATCCATTCCCATGGACTGATTACTTGGCGAAAACGGAGTCTAAAGCTGCCTGGATCAAGCTATTTAATAGTCCTTACCCAACGAGTCCAAATCAATTCAAAATAGGCTTCAAACTTGAAGCCATCGATCCAGAAAGGCAAAGTCTATTTTGTGCAGCTACAGTTTCTGATGTTCAAGGTTCGTTTTTGTTCAACTTCAAATCTTGTCTGAATATTGGGAATCTTTCTTGTAGCTACGGATGAGCTTAAGAACTCAAGGGTAATATAACAAATTGTGGATACTCTTAATGTGCACTAAACTCTACATTTCAAAAATAGCTCTTATGATGACTCATTACTATTAATGGAAGTATACTTTGTCTTATATAATCACCTCCTCATGACAAATTATCGCATAGGATACCCCTGGTTACATGATCCTTAGTTCCTTATCATCGACTAATTCCTAGTTCGATACCATTCCTAGATACGAATCCCAAAAACGTCACAATTTTTGCTAGTTAGGACAAGGCTAAAGCATGTTCTATGCTGAAACTGTTCTTCTTTGTTTCTTCTTGATTATAAATCCAACTATTGTACCTCCAACACAACAAACTGATTTGCATCGTTCAAAAATGAATATCGATCATACTTTCGAAACATCTACCACCAACTTTGGTGATTTATGTTGGTTCTTGTATTTGTACAATCGAGTATCTTACTCAATAACATTCTGTAAGACCGTAAGATTAATTCCTCATGGCGGTAGGTTGTCGCATCCAAAGTTGCGAGAGCAACCATAAATAATGAATAATCCAGAAAATTGATATGTGACTTTCACCGAAATATTGAAATATTTTTTCGTAGGACATCGAGTCAAAATACATTTTGACGGCTATTCAAACAAGTACGACTTCTGGACCAATATCGACAGCCCAAATATATTTCCTTGTGGGTTTTGTGAACGGCAGCAGATACCTCTTCAGCCTCCTGCCGGCTTCAAGAGAAACCTTTTTTCTTGGCAATGCTACCACAACGCACGGAAATCCAGACCAGCGCCTCTCTCTTGGTTCCATAACTACAGATCAAATAGTGTAACGTACTTCCAACCTATATTATCCGTTGTCTAAGTTACAGTAGGATAAGTAAAGTGTAGTACCTGCACCCTGCACACATGCATATCGCATTCAACACGGAATACTCCCAGAAAAAATCAGGAAAACGGAATTGGCTTTTTTCTATTTCCTGTACGAGAATGTGTAAAATGTACAAATACAAATTGTGTTCCGATCCATAAAAAGTTAAATATGTATCAATTGATAAATGACACACATTCGAGTCATGCCGTAGTTTTGGCTTGTTTTGAGGCAAGTCTTTGTAAGCAAAACAGAACGGGTAGTGATTTATTTGGCAATATTTTATAAAGTTAGAGTAGTAATTACAAAGAGAACCGCAAGAAATTACAAAGTTGTGGTATAATTTACAAAATTGAAGAAAACAAATTATTACAAAGTAAGAAAAATACGAGGAAGAATCAAATAAAATCTCCTTTACACAATTGATTTAGAATAGGAAGTATTAGTAAGAATGGTACTCCCTGAAGCACTCAGTACAATTGGAGCAATAATAAATTGTATCCCTCCTTACTTTTTTTGTGTAGCAATGTCAACATCTCCTTTCTAGATGATTCCATTTCTGAATGAAGGAATCAAACAAACAAAAAACACTCTACCAAGAACCACTCGTTTATAACGCTTGAGGGAGGTTTGGCAGCAGACTGACGTTCAGGTAGAGGTGTGTAAACTCAGGTCACCTGAGGGAGTAGACTCCCTGCAGGTCACTCAGTCCGAAGACAAGGTCAGTGGGAGAAGTTCACCAGTTCACTCCGTGTATGAATGCGACCTGCCGTTTGCTCCGCAATTCACTTTGTGAATGAATGGGACCTCTATTATCTTCGTGTACAGTCAGGGATCGGTAGATGACAGACGTCTACTGTACTCCTTACATGGGTACCTCTGAGTAAAAGAATGATAGGTACCAAAACGAGGTCATTTTCCGAGTCCCCATGAATAAATTTCATTTGAATAGTAGAATCTGCTGTAAAGGAACGCCAACCTGCCCAGGTTGTTAGGTGGAGAGAGTGAACGGTTGTCTTGAGCCAAAAACCCTCAGCAAGAGACGTTTCCAACCTGCGGGTCTCGAACTTCACTTGCCACAAAAAGTTCGCGACCGTCTGAGTAGTTTGAATGTTGGCCATGGGGGGCCATGTTGGCCATGACTGCAGCTCTTCCTTCCGCAAGTCATTTAGGACAAGTCTATTTGAAAGAGAAGTACTTTGAGACAAGGTCACTCACTCACTACCCACATCTACGTTCAGGTAACAATAACTCGAAAGCATGCGAGGGACAACTCAAAAACGAACTTAAAGCTACCCATCCAAGGAAGGTTTTCTGAAAGTTGTGAGACAATCCAGCCACCCGTCAGTTTTCACAACTGAATTTAGAACAGAGAGGTCGGTGACTTGAATGTGTGTCATGCTGTTGTTTTGGGCAGGACCCGATGGCGCTAATTTGTGTCATGCTGTGTTGAATGTGATATTTTCGTTTACAACTAAATTAATGTCGAAATGGCGGTTTAACAAAAATGAATAACCGAATCATTACCTCTCATTGCTTCTTCTGTTACAGACCTCAACGAATATGTTCAGGAATGGAATGAAGTTGGAAGCTGTGGACAAGAAAAATACTCAGCTCATATGCGTATCTACTGTTGCTGGTGTTCTTGACGATCGAATACTGGTTCATTTCGATTCTTGGAGTGATGTGTATGATTACTGGGTTGAAACCAGTAGCCCTTACATACACCCTGTTGGATGGTGCGAAGAGAGAAATCGAGATCTGACTCCTCCAAATGGTTAATATTTTTCATCATTACACTTAACCTTATTACGTCTTCACTCCTCCCACCAGTATAACATTACGGTTCAGATCCCCGACTAGATTTGAGTTAAGGCTGATACTCAAACGTTATCCTTGAGATGGTTTCATGTGAGTCCGTGCCCCAACTACCCATCATTTGCAACATCTCCCTTACACATTGTGAGCCCATTGCGGAAAATTGAACCCAAAATACACCTGAAATATTTTTCAATTGACTGTTCTAAAGTAATAAAATACAAGAGTAATTGTCTTACAGCTTTAAAACTGATACAATATAGTCATATAATTAAGTACAGTTGACAAAATGTAGACGAAAGGTGACTCATTAAACATACATTTATAGATCCAAATCTCCACTTCCAAAAGGAAGTCGTATTTTGGAGAAGTGAAACCTTACTGGCTTTGTCATAAGACATACCCTTAAAACCTGCTGAAATCTCTCTTTCGCCATTATCAATCTAAAACGCTGCAATTATTGCATACAGGTTTATTATTTCAGTATTAGATAACCCTTCTACTAAGCATACCATTTTAATATCAATCAAATCAGTTAATTGTTGTATAAAATCCTGAAGTGATGTTAAAAAAGAGTAGTTATTCCAAAAATCCAACATCAATGAACCTTACAGCGTCAGTAATTTGCAGTCACCAGCTGGCTTTCCCTATTTATTTATTATCACAGTATCTTTAGGGTACTTGGACCATAGATCTGCCTCTACAATACAAAGTTATCTCAATATCATGCCGTGTTTCCGTTATACAGTTTTTCAATACTGGTCGTTTTGTAAATCTCATATGGTTACTGTCTGGTTTTCATTCCACTTGAACCCATGCCTTCCATTCTGGTCGTAATCTTCAAACTAATCTTCGCTTTTCAGGTTATAACCCTGCATCGTTTTCCTGGGATTCATATCTGAAGTGTACTAAATCGGAAGCAGCGCCAGCAGCTGCGTTCACCCTGAGGCCTCCGCGAGAATTTAAGAAAAATACTAAATTAGAAGCAATCGACAAGAGGGCTCCTCACATTCTTCGTGTGGCCACGGTGAAAGAGGTTCTTCCTTATCAAATTAAAATAGCCTTTGATGGTTTCCCGGATCACTTTGGGTATTGGATTGACGATGACTCTCCAGATATTCACCCTGTTAATTGGGGGCTTAGGACAGGTCACCCCGTCGCAGGTCCTCCAGGTAAATTCCTTAAAATTATCTTGCAGTTTCGATACACCGTTTTTTTGTTATGTTTAATATTGCTATAGAGTCCTGTCTCATTATATTTATAATTTTCCATGCAACCAATTCTTTGCCCTAGAAATACGTCAAATCCATCTGTCGAGTTGCATCACTCCTGGCTGCATTGGAGATGGCAATTACAAAGGATTAATGGCGGAGTTCCATTCCACGCCTGATGAATGTCCTTACACGATGGAGCACCTTCATTCAGAATCACCTCTGCAAGACAGGTTATCTTCAAAAACAACGCAAAAGAAAAAGTAAGGGACACAGAATTCATTGTACCAATTTTATTGGAGCCATAAGAACCATCAACCTCAGTAATACATTATTTCTTAGTGTTAGTAGCTGTTCACAATGTTGACATTATTTCCAGACCTCCTACATTAGGCTACGAGTCGAACAGTGATAATGAAGAAGACCCTGATAGCCAATGGTAAGACAAACTGGTTGATTGATTTGTTGAATTAAAAGACTTTATGTTAACTAGTGAACAGTGTTGTGTTTTAGACCACTTTTATTAACCATTGCATTGCATTTTATTAACCTCACAGGAAATTCATTGATGCTGCTGTTGAACGGTCAAGACACAAAGACAGACTTTCGGCTGATGGCTCTTTGATCAAACTACCAAATGTACGTCCGCCTCATCAGACCTTCAGGAATATTATGGATACATCAAATTCAAATTCTTCTAGTAAAGTTAGAGAGAAAGAGGAAGACAATACTGACGTTGCGTCAAACAAACGCAACCAGAAAAGGACATTGGAACGAAGGGTGTCTGAAAGAAATATAAAATCCACGGTGTCTCCTCGTCTGCGTGATAAAGGTACAACTGGAGTCCAGGGGGGATCAACAACCAAAGCTGCAACTCAATTACCCAGTAACATGAATCCATCAATGGACAGTAGTAGCAAGTCTAAGATATCTAGTCAACCCAAGCAAGACATCGACGTGTTTGATAGAACACGCACAAAGGTATCCAGCGATGATCTGGGACACAAACGTGATGTTGTTCTATGGAATTCTCATAAATGTATGGAGAAAATAGAGGAGTTAGGACCTAAGTTTTTAGCTTCATTTAAAGATTTGGTAAGTTCTCATTTGTTACTAATATCTGATCAACTATTATGATGATAATTTGTTGTGTATAGAAGATCTTTCAGAGGATTAAAAGTTAATTTGGAAAAACTCTTTGTTGGAGAACAACGTACTTAAATTCAAGACAGACATTACTGAACTCCCTCACACACAAGGGTGTGCATATGTGCCTCACGACCCTGCTATGTGATTTCACCTTCAGTCTTACCTAACCGTTATGTACCTTTGTTTCCAGTTTCAATAATTCATTCATTCATTATAATCATACTGCCACCCAATAATGCTCTTAACAAAAACGTGGGGTTGTGAGTTATAAATATTTGGTAAGGTTGGTCACAATGAGACATCTGTTGTGGTTGGCCGATCGTGTATTACTATTCACCATCTCCCATGTGTGCTCCTTTTTCACAGAATTCCAAACGTGTATCAAATTATCAGGTGTAATCTCTCTGAAAGAATCTTGGTTAATGTTGAAGAATCAAACACTAGAGAGTTGTAATACATATATTACGTCGACAGAATTGGGTTACCTAATCATTAGATCACCAATCGCTCAGCTAGGGCAAGCAACGATTGAAGTTAGCCTTTTTTTTAAGCAAGTGGAGTCGGGTCAGAAAATATTTTGAAGATGTGGTAGGAAACGTTTTTTGGGGAAGGGGGAGGGCAACCCATCTTAAAGTCTCGTTATTGACGTTGCTATTCAATTCCGTCATTAGTTGTGTGATATTTCACACAACCCATCCACCATTTTTACAATTCAAGCATGGTTTCAAAGTGGGCATTTATAGTTTCTTGGTGGTTCTTCATTAGACTTTTGAAAATTCGTTAAGGAATGAGATTCCCCAAAGATTCTAGAGAAAAAAAGAAATGTGAATCGTTACCATTCCTTCCACAGCATAACATAAATCAACGTTCCCACTCTTCCCTTCTCTTGTAATCGCAAGATTCTGTCCATTCCGATGAAATCATGTGTGGTTTAGTCTGTTCTATGTTCTGTTCGCAGCGTTTGTACTTTTTGATAGTAATTTTACTTCATTAGTAAATTAACTGAATGTGGATTGGAATTCGCTAAAAAATGTTTAACTGACATTATCGTTGTCCCCAAAGAGGTCGATTGGTACACGATTTAACTAGATAATTTTGGAAAGTTTGCTCGTACAATCATATAGAATGACTGCATTTTTTATTTAGTTTTATTTATTCATTATTTTTTTTTTCCAGAACATCAACGGTGGAAAATTGTTAATGATGAACGAACATGACCTCCAATACAAAGGATTTCTGACTGTTTCGGAGTCCAAGACTTTATTCAATTTAATATCTGATCTTCGGAAAGAAGCAAGTTTAGGACTCGACCTCTGGAAAAAAGTTGAAAGAGTATAGTGCAATTATGCTATCTTTAGGTCTCGGAATATACCTTCATAAATTGGTACCAATGTAAATTCGCCACTTCGATTTTGGATGCTTTGGATCTCTGGTTACTCGATGAAATGTTGTTTTAAATTCATCCAAAGTGTTGGTGCAATCTCTTTTCATCTTCGTTTTGTATATATTGTTATTAAATTTTGTTTTAATTTTATAATTATGATTGTAAAAAAATTGCAAATTTCGATTCCCTGTTTTGAGTGATGGCGTCGCACGAATGTGTGCGAATTAATTCTGAATAATATGAAATAAACCGATTTGTGCAATCTTAGTGTGTGCTATTCCCAATTGATCGGATTTGTCTAGGAAAGAAGTGGATGTTTGTGGAGGACGGGAGACGAATGACAATACAGTGGGTGCTACAGTTATTGCCCTAGCTTGTCATCCAATGTGTTCAGTGAGATCTTCTAGTGGCTGTGTAGGAGGCTGCAAAAGCTGCCCAGGTTGTTGATGGGTTTTCACGTAAATAGACTTTCTCAGTGATAATCGTTCTGAGTTTGTTACTAGGGGCTCAAAGAAGTAAGTGCAAATTACAGGTGCCTTTGCCCAAAAATCTCATCTAAGGGCTGAGGGCAGGAACTAACTAAATGGCACTACAGCCCAGGTTGGGCATTGCTCTCCACCAAGTGCAACTTCCAATCGTACCGTCGCAGTCATGCTGTATCCTCTTTTCGTCAAACGAATGGAAGAGGTTGTCCTTCTACCTTTTACAGCGTTCTATTTCCTTTTATGGACCTGCGACCAATCTTGTCTTTGGGATCCCCAGTTCGCTGATGAATTTCATACACAAAATTGGTAACACGGGCAGGGGGAGCCCCAGGCTACTGACTCAATGCTTTGGCAAAGCAGCTGGCTTTGTGGAGGCAGTGGTTGATTACCCTGACTGGAAGGCTACGCTTAAAAGCTGAGGGGTAGGCACTCTTCTGGTAGACTCGTCTTCCAAAATATTGCCGGCATGTGAGTTATGATCCGCCGTTGATTCGGGCACCAACCTGCAGTGCCTCGAGGAAGGAGGTACTTGTTTCTCTGATGGAGAGAACTCGACTGTGGGTATCGTCTCCCACGGTGTTCTACCAGGGATTTTCTCGCTTACAAGGAGGGAGGGAGGGAAGATGTAAGCACAGTGTGCTAGGACACTCCCTGACAAATCAATCCTGGGATTCATGAATCCCAGGGGGTAAAATATTTAAAATGTCCTTCTATTTTGGTTCGTTATTGTTTTTGTTTTGATTGCATAACCTAGTGATGTAGTGAACGTGGATACTGGAGTGAACTCCTAGAAGGGTTTATAGCCAATAACACGGGTTCAAGTATTCTGATAACCATAAAAAAACGCTGCAAATTCTTTCACTGGGGTTTATTAGTCAATTGGCTTGCGTTCATGATTTGAATTTCTACTAAGCTTTGGAGTGTGCGTGTTTCATAGGCGATTATTGAATTTCAGGAGGCACACAAATCTGATCAATCCAAATAGGTATTTTGGTTGAGAACAGATTTACGTGCTCTGTGCATATCTTCTGAAATTAAATCATGAACGCAAGCCAATTGAATAATAAACCCCAGTGAAAGAATTTGCAGCGTTTTTGCACATTTAATTATCATTGTGTGTATTATTGATTAATCGTTATTATTTCACTACTATCATCTGATTTTATTGACGATTTCAGGTAACAATTTTTTAGCCCAATTTTAGTCTAGTAGTGTAATAGAGGTAAGAGAATTTTGAATTTTCTATCAGAGGTGGTCTAGAGTCAGTCCATCCATCCAACTGCCCATTTTCTAGTGTCTTATTTGTTTGATTGAGCTTAAATTGTACCAAAACCTGCTAAACTCGTATGATTTCTATATCAAGCACAATATAACTAGAAAGATAAGAAAAAAAGAAGACAAAACTGGAAGCTCTAACTTGTTGAAAATTGTACTCAGAATCATACAGTTTATTGTAATTTAAATGTTTCCAAACCTTTGCTTGAATAGAAATAATATTATTTACAAGTTTTTTTCACTATAAAATTTATAGTAAACAAATAGTTCAAATTTCAACTCAATTAAAAATAAATGTTCTTAGATGGTTTTGGAAAATACGATCAAGCTGCATAACTTTTTTTTTTAATTATTATTATTATTATTTTTTTTTTTTTTTTTTATAAAATCAGCTAAGGTTGGATGCAAATCAGAATATAAAAAACCACCAATCTGGAATCTGTAGGTACTCATCTCCGAGGTGTACAGGAATTGGTTATAGTTCACAAGGAATGCTCTGTAATCACCATCATACTATCATCGTTCTGCAATGTACTGATTTTGCTCTCAGCTTGGTAAGAGGCTTGGTAAGAGGCTTGATGCCACCGATGAAGTGTCCCAAATACAGTTTAGAACTGCTACCGGTCGGTCAAATCGACATGAAATGCATATACACAATAGATAATTGTTGAAGATGTGCAATAATAAAATTTCCTCAAATTACTATAGATGAGTTCTGAATACCTAACGAAATTGGAAGTATGATATTTGGTCCCCAAGGTTAGAGAGGAAACTCAAAGAGAAAGAAAAAAAGAAAAGGCACAATGTACTACAGTAATTTTAATTAAGCACAAATTACTCAGTGCAATCCAATGGAACATAACACATTAGGTCGATCCTATCTAACCCAGTAAAAAAACAAAGAAACAATTTCCTATTCTGATTTTGGTTTATTGAACGATGGTAGTAGATATTCAACAACAAAATTTGCTTATATAAATTAATAACAGTAATTATTACACAGACTATGAAATGCACTAGCGATATGGCATCCCACCAGCAGTATTTGGTCCTAAGAGTACCTGTAACATAAAAACAATATTATTATAGCCCTTAATATTTGAAGGTGAAGTCATCCACATTTTTTCGGTTTTTGAACAACGCAAAGTACAAAAATATTTACTTGATAACCAATACGCGTAAATTAAAAATGAGTAAACGATTGGGGGGCTTCCTACAAGTACCGAATAAGTACAAATTTTGAAAAACTGGGTAAAGGCGCCATTTGGTTCAGAATCACATGTGACAGAAGTTCTAAGTTTGTCTTGGCAAGAAACGGAAGGCTTCATAGTGGTTCGTTTAGCAAGAAGAAAACAAGTCCACTCGATTTCTACAAAAACAGAATAAGTCCATTGCATGGCAACACTGGGCATAAAGGTCAAGGCGTCCATTCCCTCATATTTACTAGAGATGGGCAAAACGGCTCACTTTGAAGAGCGGCTCTGAGCGCTCTGCTCACTAAAAAGAGCTGGTTCTTTTAAAGACTCAGCGGCATTCAAAAGCTGAGTGAACGAGAGGGGGGGGGGGAGTTGGTAAAAGAAAAAGGAAGTGATTTTAGCAGTGTGAGCTTTTCTATTAAAGATATAGTTTATAAGAAAAAATGTATATTTAATATATTCACAAGTAATTCAAGTTTTGCCCAACATTTTTGTGATTTCATCAGTCATCAGGTAGCTCCTTTCGTTGCATACGTGACCAGCCTTTGAAAACAGTAGCTCGCACGGTGTACTTGTGCTATGTATGCCTCTTTCTCACCAACGAATACAAACGCGGATACGTCAGTTTTCTACTCTCTAGAGTAAGAGGTCATTTACCCGCGGCAAATAGGGCTCATTCAGGTATTTGTCCAGTTCGACTGTCGCCTCAACTTGCGGGTCATGTTTTCCGTGTAAATGATACAAGTGTCGTCACAATCGCTCCAAATGGGGAGCGGCGACAAGGTAGGTGGGAGCAGAGGTGAGAGGGAAAATCGAGAAGAGCCGAAGAACCGCGGTTCTTTTTTACTGAGCTGTGGTTCACTCGCTCTTCTGAAAGAATTGGCTCAGTAGTGAGCGACACATCTCTAATATTTACCGTTCATATTTCGGGCTGTGATCAATATTTGTTCTGCTATGCTAAAAGATTTTTCAGTGGAGCAACGAAAATAACAGTTCAACGTGAACTTTATTCCTAAAAACAAACTTTACCTAATAATGATGTAGTTAGTATACAAACTTGTAACTTCAGCATCAATGGAATGTCAGCAAGAACAAAGCAAGTCACATTTTAGCCTGAAGGCATTTACCTCTGAGAACCCCCGTTTTATAAAATGCTTGTTTTCAGCGTTTTCCTATTTTGGACTGATTCGGTTCTTGTAGGGAACCCCCCCATAGTAACAGTACAAAGAGTTACCAATTTTTATTGCAGCAAGTAGGTAAGTGACTTCATGTAAGGTCAAACAATGAAAATCATGTTATCTCACTTGTTTTTGTTGACTTCTTTGCACTTCTACCATTTGAGCCCGCTCAACTTCAAACAAAACTGGAGCAAGAAGAATTGCAGACGAGCTGAAGATGATCCACATAGTGCTACGAGTGAAGCTGTACAGATCTGCAAAAGACAAAATTATTTTATATAAAACAGGTGAGAAAGGAGGTTAAAAAATTTGAGATGAACAAGACAGCACAATATCTCAGCTTTCAAACGTTATGAGAAAAACTTTTTTTTTCAACATGAAATTTGTTGAAGAAAATTACGTTTATAAGCGGAAAAACATGGGTTTACATCAGCGGTACCCAACCTTTTTTAGCCTACTTCCCCTTTCTGGAGTTAGAGTAATGCTTATCCGCCCACTTACTATTTCCATTACACGAATACAGCAGTTTTGTGTATAGAATAGTAAGTGTCCATAGCTTCACCCCCGCTAAGTCATTCAATTTCAAATTAAGCTTTGCCTCTCAGTCCTATTTCATATATAAAGAACTCCGTCTGCAAACAGTTTTAAGCGTATGAACAGCTTCAAATGTAAATGGATCTAGAATCCTATGTATAGCTTGTACAAATCGGTAAGTTTTGTTTCCACTGGAACCAGGTAAGTCTGGTTAAGGTGATGATTGAAAATGAGAATTTTGCCTTCTGGAAGGTAAGAAGACTTGGTAACTGATAGTGAACACGTTCTGAGGGTAGGAAACTGAACTCTTTGGGGAGCAACATCTTGAGAATGTAGAACTTGGCAATGAATGAACAAACGATTCCTTTGGGTTTCTTGGTTTTACGCTGAACTCGTTTGGATTTCCAAAGATACCTGCAACGTAGCAGTTTCCCATTCAAGTTGCTTAAAATAATTATCTATTATTATAAACAGTACAACTGTCGCGATCAAAAAGCAGTTTCCTTTTGAAACGTCACAGCTGTCGTTCCTCGTCATTTTGTCGGCAAAGCTGACGGAAGAGACATCGACAGATCACACGTTCCTCGTACATTTTATTCTCTGCAGAATGCTCTCTACATAATATGCGGTCTCCAATTTATTCGGTTTTGAGTACTCATCACCCCCTAGCAATTGGAATACCCCACTTTGGGGGCGCCCAGGTTGAGAACCACTGATTTACATAGTGAAATCGATATTTTTACGCTTAGAATGGACTTTTCCACAAAAAATGAGTTTGGCATCGAACTGTATGCGTCTTATTTTATAGAGTGCCTCCCTCGCTCAACACATAAGGGATTTTTGGGCCCTTTTTCCAACTCTTAGGCCTGAATCACGGCCACTCAAGTGTCTCAATAATTGAGAATGTTAACTATTGATTGATCCCTTATCTGTTGAATTTGGAGATCAAAAGCGTCACCTTTCGATTCAGCGAAAGAAGATACATAAAATTCCATGCCAAACCCATTCTTTAGTAGCAAGTCGATTTTGAGAGAAAAGCGTTGATTCCACGGATTAAACCCACGTTTTTCAGCATTCAAACCTAATTCGCTTCAAAATATTACAAACGAAAATCTTCCCTTTTCACGTATTTTTCATGAAAACTTTTACCATCAACCATGCAACACTTACTTTTTACTCCGGCTTTTGAACCACAATAAAGAGAGAAAGTTGCATCACGGACTTTTTCGGGGAACATTTCAGTCAGCCCCCAGAGCCTTTCAGCGAGAGTTTCATCTTCCTCCTGGAAAATTTCAGAAATACGACACATGAAAAAAATCTCATCATTATAAAAAATAAATAAATAAAATAAAACAATAAGGGACAAATTACAGTTATTCCAACTCAACGTTGAAAGCAGCAGAATCTTAGGCTACAACCTCGTTTTCTACTTTTTATTTTTTACATTCTTCGCAAATTGAAAATGATGGACCCACTCTGACCTTCCCTAGACCTCACTGATCACATTTTCCCAATGTCTAAATAATTCCAAAAATCGTTCCTCATTTATTCCAATCAAGGAACTGATCTATTTGCCGTCTATTCTCTATTTTATCTAAAAGAATTGATTTAGACTATTTTTTAATTTTTGATTTGCGAGCATCCAGACTGGCAAACTTAACAAAATCAAGGAGGAGGGGGTAACGGAAAAGCCCCTACTTTCATCTGCGGTATGGTTAATGCATATTTAACAATGGGGTCATCCTTACTGAACAGTAGTGCTATTGAACCTCTAATGATATGCCACCAATGCTTAACCGTCGAAATTCTAACTTTTTTATGGAAACGAATCAGTCTCACTTAATCCCTGTGTGTTATTGATATGGGTTTCCTACATTGCATCATCAGTGATTTAGTTCGATTGAGATCGCTCCAACCACGCCTCAACTTTTCAAACTTTACTCAAAGGATTTGACGATTTACATGTGAACCATGATTTTCTAGGAATGGTCTAATGGAGTCATACTTTGATGAGATATATGGATGGGGTTTATCTATTATTTTACTAGCACATCTAACGACAACTTCGGTTTGGTTTGATGTTGGAGAAACACCAAGTTATTTGGGCGGATTCGTTGAAGGGTGTATCCATCTTCAACTTCAACGTTTATATCTACCGGCTACACATGAAAAAGTTACATGAAAGGGCAAGTGTAAATTGTAACTCAAATAAGTACCTTTAGGAGAAGACGGCCTTCAATCGTGGTGGATTTTCCGTAAATTCTAGACACCTATTACTTACTTAGAAGAGATTTTTACAAGTAATTATGTATCAACCAATATTTGATTAACTAAAAAATGAAAAATCCTTACGTCATCCTCGAGCGAGCACGGAGAACAGCCCCGTTTCTTTTCAGGCGTAGCGTCTTTGCTGCTGTCGTGCATTGAACCGATCCCACTGTCACAATCCTCTCCTGGAGCCATATGATATTTTTCAGAATAAGTAATTTAGAACAAAAACGAACCACCTTAGCTAAGGTATATTGAGAAATGATTTTTTTTTTTTTTTTCAACTACCAACAGGATTTAATGTTAACAAAATACTGGAGAAATTTTGAAAAAGCAGACACGAGAATGAAATGAATCGATGGCCGTCGGTCAGAAAAAAGGTGGAAGGCTCCATAAGTACAGGTTATCCAGAGCTACCATCGATTTTCTACATGGATCGTGCGAGAGGCATAGTTTCATCGTATGGAACTACGTAGGAAAGAATGGACAAGGCCATGGAACCTGCAGTTTTAGGGGCCCTTGAACTAATGAAATTTACTCAAAAATAGTTTTCTAAAAATAAGATTGTTGCTGGATTTACCTAGATTTATGCCAATCAGTGTTAAAATTTAAATTAACTTGCTCTCATAGAAGTTCAAGAAGATCACACAACACGGATATTCAAAAACATATACCTACTTACTGTATATCTTGAATAATGGCATTCTCCTCCTAAAAAATTACCTACAAGAACTTAGATAAGATTTTCGTGGTATTTCATTGTAAATTTTGTGTGGAGGCGCCTAGAATAAAGATAGGAAAGGAGCCAAATTAACTGCTTACCAGTAAAAACTACATTGGCTCAGTTATCAAGCACTTTGGAAGTACCTAATCGTTTGCTTTTTAGTTATTAAATAACTTTCGACTAATAATTATTAAATAACTTTGTGCTTTGCCTAGTCGATTACAATCACTAATATGATTTGGAGACCTGAGTTGCTGAAGAACGAAGAGAGTTTAAAAGTGGTTGTTTACAGCAGTACATCAACATCCCACAATCGAAGTGAGAAATTGCACTTTTTTTACATCATAAGAACTTCAGTTGTCAACTGAGACCAAATTACTGCTGACTTTCCTATTAAAACTTTTTTTTTAAACTGTTACAGAGTAAGCTCTGTTACAGAGTAATCAGTAAATACGAGAAAGCTGTTGATAGACAAAATCAAGAATTTTGGATAGTTCATGACTTCGTTTTTGAAATTTGTGAACTTCCTGAAGTTTAAAAAAAATGCAGGTAACTGGTGTTTAAATGTCAAATCAAATGCAAAACTACGAAGCGAAAGCTCACTCCAAACTCATGACAAGTTGAGTTTTATAAACACAGGTGTACGAGGTAACATATTTAGCAGGGATAGAGGTTTCTAGTCCTTGTTTTATTATGATATCTCAACAAATTAAACTTTTTTGGGCTTAAAAAAGTAGTTAATTCGTCAACATTTCAACAATGTCCTATTTGACACTACAATGTTTATAGTTGACCGTTGAAAAGAGCACATCTAAAGTAATGAGAGGTCGTCAAAATTCTTCCTATGGAATGGTTCTGGAATGATTTTCAGTTTTTTAGCAGAGCAGCTTCTGAAGGCCTCTCAATGCAGCAAAACAATTTCTTCCACAGATATCCATAAAGTCTTTAAAGGTATTGAAAAGAATAATAGGATTTGCTTATGGTGATTCTGAAAAGTGGAATCATATTCTGGAAGTGGTTGGAATCATATCCAGCCTAGTTTAAGGAATGTGTTCTACAAGACTCTAAGTTTTTTAGTTCAAGGGGAACTACAAATAGTGATGGATAGTTCCCCCTTCCCGATTTTTGAGCTGCTGTTCCTAAGCGTATCCTGATGACTTCTAGCACAGGGATATCCTCCGAGTGTTGCAGTCATTAATCATGTCAGCCCTTGGAAGGCGCAACTTTACCATCACACGTTACTCAATAAGGAGGTTACACTAAACACTCACCAGATATATGATATCAATCTACATATGCTTCAATCTCAGAAGATGAGCAACACACTTGATTCAACGTCAGGTACAACAATAAAGGGATATTTCACACCACTTCTTTAAATAATGATGCAGTCTTACTGCACTAATTCAGAGTACTTAAATTGAATTTTCTGTTTACATCAAGGACCAAGCCTAAAATGGCGTGAGTTTTGATCATATGGATACACATTTTCATGAAACTGAACTGGAGTTATGACGCTAGCTGATATTGTTAATGGCGCCACATCCTTATGTGTTAGGTAGGTAAGTATTTACATTTTTCTCGGGTTTTCTGCTTACCTGGGAAAATTAAGAGCGAAAAAGTGAAATTCTTAATGATATTTGGAGCTGCTTTTGAGCTTGGCCTGTGGAAGAACAGTTTCAGAAAAAAACAGTTTTTGGCTGTTTAATTTGATAGTGTTCCTCATCGGATTTCAAAAGAGTAGCACTGAAAAATGTTATTTTCTATTTTTATTATCATCTACTACTTATCACAGGGTGGAACATCAGTGTTATTCTTTGCTTTTTATACATTCTGACTATATGTTTCCACTCCAAAACCTGTACTGTAATTTTTAGAATTATGGGGGGATCACATTGAATCTCATTCTTTGAGTATTTTCCCCACTCAGGAGGCTGTTCCCAATAACAATACCGTCAAAAGGTGAAAAAGCCACAGCCTACACTATGCCTTCCCTAAAATTGGTAATTATCCGTCCACTGTATTGAATTTTAACAAACAAACCAACCGACAGGAACGTGAAATGTGTGAGGTTCCTAAAAACGAGAATCAAACCATTTTTTTTGACTAAGTACCATTTTATTTAAACAAGATGTGTGTGTCTATAACTACCAACCATAGTACATACAAAGCCATATTAGAAAACAACTCATATGCATTTTAATAACGTTGAAAGTATTTTGGTACCTACTAGATGCTCACTCTACTAAATTTTTCAATTTTATAAAAATACAAAACTAAAAGAATACTCACATCTAATAGGTAGTTTTATCCATTAGAGTAACACAATTTTTGATTTAGAAGCCGTGCTGGTAGGTACTGTTTAAAGTAAGTAGGCACTTTCTGATTTAATGATGATTAATGATGATGAAATGAACCAAGTTTCTTTGGAATGAGAAATACTAAGTACTTCCTATGTAATGAGAAAATACTATAATCTTTTCAAGTCTTAAAAAAACCCTGTTTTACAGTTATCGTTCATTATTCAATTCCTTTTTACCAATAAACGAAGTCCCTTGTTATAATGAATTTTACTCCTACGTCACAATTTTCTTTGGTGTTCTTCTTAAAAAAAAAGTACCATTAAATACCTACTTACTGTTTCACTACATCTTGATTTTAGATTTATCAAAAACTATAAATAACTAGGAACTATATCACAATTCCAATTTAAATTTGGAAATGAAACGGAACTTGATTAGAAATAGTGACAAGAAATGTTGACTATCAAGAAGGTCGAAATATAATGCCGTGATTATGACATGCTTTGGACAAAAAATAGCATTCCCAGATTGTACTACGTCCAGGGAAGATTGTTAGAGAACAGAATGGTTCCCAAGATAGCGTAAGACATGAAATAAGTGCTAATAATTACACCGCTAGGTTTGATGTCGTCAGTCGATCTGAAAGAGGAACTGCGGAATACGACGTACGAATTGTCTTTGGTTAAGAATTTCGAAGACGCAATCCAATAGATGACAGGACTAGAACACGCTATCAGTCTTGTAGTAACTTGAACGTTGATACATAATGCGCAGGTGATGGTGAGATAAACGGCTTGTACCACGTAGACTAAGGCTCTGGGTGGCAGTCCAAGTGACATTGGTGGGCCTGCAGGCAATTTAAAACAATAAAAGGTCATGAGCACAATATATTACACAGTTGAAATACAGGAATAGTAGTCAAATTGAATAAATATGCAGTACTATTATTATGCAGCATTAGTTTATAGTGACATGAGGCGGGGCCTATGGGTGGGTGGCAAGGGGCCTGGTCTTTGACAGGACTTTCCAACTCTACACTCTTCAATAAGACTTCTGTTTTTAAAAAATAACTTTTGTGAAAGTGAAAAATGGACAAAATCCGCCAAATGTAGTATGTACAGGGTGAAGTGCAGCAAATAGACGGATTACAAAATAGAACCTAACACAGAAGTAATGACAAATGTTCATTTTTTCTCTTAGATGTTGGTACTTATTGGAAATTAGATTTTATATTATTTTGAACAGCGTATCTGACAAATGGGAACACTCTGAATTCACTGAAGAAACCGATTTCTGAAGTTTTCGTGTACTCTTCCTAGCACTGCAATGGGTATTTAGGCGATGTTGGCTCTGATGTAGTTCTTGAGGATTTGTCCGATCAATCTATACACTATTCGAAGGATTGATGTAGAATATCTTCTTATTTTTGAGATGCAAGCATCCAGACCAACTAACTATAGTCAAGATACTTAAGAACAGTGGCCTCTGACAAATACTCTCTATGGCTATCAGACGAAAAATTATAGGTTTTCTGGCTGCCTTTAGAGCGCGTGGTGTTCTCGGCTCATTTCAAGGGATTGTGGAAACGTGCGCTTTGCCTGTCCCTACTAGGGCGAGGAAGCTCTGCGAGAGCCAGGAGAGTGCTTGGGATGAAAGCAATGCAAGTTGGCAATAATGCAATAACTAGTACCTGTTGTTTCCTGAAACATGAAGACAGACGAGACATTTAATTTCGGTAGAAGCCGAGAATAGGTGACCCCTTCGTGATAAGACCGTCGACATATTGAAAAACCCGATGTCTCCTACCGATATCGGTCCACGCTTTCGATGTGTGTTCTATCTAGTTTGCTGGTCTGGATACTCGCTTTTCAAAAACAAAAAAATATCCTACATCAATCCTTTTAGTAAAATATAGATCAGTTGGACACAGATCAGAATGTGTTAACATTTGTGTATCCGCGTATTAAAAATACTTTTATCGATATAACGGTCGTGAAAATCATTCTATAATACATGGCAGTGGTATCGATATATTATCACACATCCATCCTAGTACACGTCGATACAGTCTGATAAGAGGAAGGGGTCACCTATGCTCTACTTTAGCCTTAATTTCATCAGCATGATACAACAGTAAAATTAAATACATACCTGTGGTAACATATAGCCGTTTTGGGTTAATGATGAATGTCTTGTGCCTTGACAAAAATTGGAGGCCATAATAGAGGACGAGAGTGATGACAGGAGCCGCAAGTAAAAAATTTGGTATCTGTTTCCACTTGTAGTACCTAAGGAAACCTACGTCCCAATAGGTTTGTTGCAGTTCAAAGTAAGGCAAGGTTACAGATCCATTACAAGTTATAGCAGCTGGCATGCCCACTAAAGGAATACCTTGGGTTTCACTAAAACGCACCATTGCGTTCGAATGGTTGACAACATTTCGCATGCAAAGTAGGTAGTAACTGTAGCATTGGAAAAGAAAAAAAGGCAAAATCACCATTCCACAACTGATGACAGCTAGAAAGGCACTTTTGAAGATTTTAGGAATAATATTGATTCGATCGGCGTCAAAAAGTTCGAAGAGCTTGAAAATGCAAAACCACTGGAAATGTAGAGGGTATCCAGCATTTATAACACCGTTTGATCTGACGAAAGTCGATAATGTAAACCACAAGACTGAAGGCACCATTTTATTCGAAGCGTAATTGAGCATTCCTTTGAAAGTGCAAAATGCGAACATTGATTCTGAGTAAGGAGCGATGAAAAACACAGTCGCTGGGGACAAACAGAAAAATATGGCACTATGAAATGCGAATAGTTCATGTTTTAGTACAGCCAAACTCAGTTTGTAGAGCAATATCGTTGACTCTACAAATAAAATCGAATTAAGGATCACACTAGCTAGTAAGAGGCCTGATAAAACGTTAAGGCCCAAAACAAACTGAAGAATTACACTTACACTTCTCACAGTCAAAGGAAACAGCGGAAAAAATGCAAAACTAGTGTGGTACGAATATCCGCTTCTGGCTATTTGGAGGAAATGCTGAGCATCCCATCTCATCAACCCGCCGAATAAGAACCAGACGAGGCGGTCTCGGAAGTTTTCGTTTTCCACATTCTCGAGATCTGGAGCCACGAAGCCATCTGATTTGTGATCTGGTAATACCACATTGGCGATCAGAGACAGTCCTAGAAACGTGAGGCGGCTAGTGATCGCTACCTGGTATAACACTCCCTTGTAGACACTCATATATTTCAAAGGACGGAGCTAATGTGTCGACTATACTATTTCTACCACACCTTTATTTCACTTCAGTTCAGTGAGATAAACTTAATTTGAAGGACAGTAATGGGAAAAACGAAAAGTAATCTAGATCAACAAAACACTGTGGTATCAACCTACCTACTTCAGATAAGAAAATGAACTTGATGATTAGGGATAGGTATCGATACCCGATATTTCTAAACATTGATATTTTACCGTTAAGTATCGATATTTTTGTATCGATACTCGGCCCTCCAATAATATCGAGTAGCGATACTTCAATTCCGATATTTCGAAATATCGGCAAATGTTTTTTCACTAGCTTAAAAAACTTGGTTTTATTATTTTTCTTTGGTTGATTTTCTTACTAGTCAAAGAACTCACCAACCAATCTTTGTACACTAGTAATGGAATCTGGATTTTAAAAGAATAGTGGCTTTAATACTAGAAGGAAAACAGAAAATGAAGAAGAAGTAGGAAGTAGGCTATATCACGGCTGTAGTACCGACTGTTACTACACCTCTCACAGGTTCACAAAATCAAAACAAACATTATCTTCTGTTCTGTTTAAGTAGATACGATTAGGTTTTTTGCGGTTGAATTTCGAAAAATAGATGTTGAAAACGATAATCGGTATTTAAAAATATCGATACTTTCCTTGGCCGATATTTGGAGTATCGATACCTACCTTCCGATACAGAAGATATCGATACTTGTTCAACGATACCCGTCAATACTGAACATCAATGTTTTTTAGTCTTCTTCTTCTCGGTTCAGAGTTATGGCTTGACTCAGGAACCAAAATTTGATTTAAATTCATTCTTTGTTGTGATTTATTATGTATGTCCGCATGTTAGTGAATTCTCAAGCAAAATTAAGGTATTGAAAATGAGGTAACAAACAGTGTTAGAAGCTGAGCTATTGGACAGAACTAATCAAACGACAACAACACAACAAGCGTTATCATGTTTGAACTTTCAATGTTTATTTGCTTGTTTGACTTGTTCAACTATCTACAACAGTATTTTCTTGTTATTGCAGGAGTCGGTTACAAATCTTGATGAAGTGTCGCAGTAACACACTTATCTGATTTCAACTTTAATATTTGAAGTTCACAGTGTGCTCAGGTTTCTCGAAACCTGTTGTTGGTGGCTTAGTGATTTCTAATAGCTTTGAGGTTCTTGCTGTACTTGTATCTACCTACTCGTGAGAATTCCCACTTTCGTCTGTTGCAACTTAAATCAAGACCTTTTCATCAGGTACGTACTTAAAAGATAATGGATCATGAAAATCAATTTCCTGGTATATTCTGACATCGAGTTATAGTAGTTTTGCACCTATTTGGTTCTCAATGGGTGGGAAATCTTGTGTAAATTTGACAATATATACCTGTACTATATTTTTCGTCCAAGAATGGAAAAGTTGGACCCAGCCTCTCACAATCTGATTAGGATTATCCAAGCCTGTCTGAAAACCTATCTCAGAAACCCCTGACCAGAAATTAAAGGCTAACAGACATAAACATATTTACCGATAAGTTGATATTGGAATTTGAGAGTAAGGTTCGAATAATAGTTTCGTTTATCACAACATAAACAGACTAATCCAGGATGTTTCATTTAAATTCCTGTGTAAATCCGACCAAACTGCTGCGGGTACCACTTTAGAATGCGATCTCAACTCTGCTTGCGATCTCACGCGTACCGTCCGACTACCAGTAAGCGATCTCAAATGCTATTTTGTGCTGAGTCTAATGTTTAAATGAACCTTGATGCTAATTTTAAGTATTGTGCTCGTTCTAGGTGGCCGTATTTTTCAGATCAGCAGAAAAATCGTCTAACGTGTCTTAGCATGCAGTGAGCGCCACCATTCCTCTATTAGCTGGCTTTCATGTCATTTTATCTTGTACCGCGATTTAATGTGACGCCATTAGCACTTGATAGTTTGCGTTTGGAATCTCGTCATCTGATCATTAAAATGTTCCGAATGTCTCACTGTGCGGTGGGTACAGTCCTCTCAATCTGAAGTCCTGTAAGCGGCCCACTTGCTGAAAATGACTGATCCGACCTCGATTTCCCGTTTTATCATCGGAAGTAACGTTGTCCAGTTCCGCTTCTTAACTACAAAAAGTCTGCATTCTACCATCCCCGCCTGTAGCACATACCGGAGACCCACGGGCCTTAAACACGGGTACCGTAATTTCTTTAATTATTCGCTTCATCAACAGAGGAGAAAGGGCATGATTTTGCTGATTGAGATCGTATATTGTGGTCACGATTGAGCCTGAGATCGTATATTAAAGTTGTACCCTATGCAGAACACTGACCTCCATATAAAAGTGCCTCCAAGCTTTAGTAGTGCGTCCTGCTAAAACCCCTTAGGTCAGATTTTCATATGGTCACTCAATAATGTTGGTACTGTTAAATCAACATATACGATAGGCATATCACGCTGAAGGGCGTTTGACTTTGTGGACAAGGGGCAGGAAAGGGGATGAGAGAGTCTTGGGGACGTAGATGGTAACGGTTTCAGGGATGTATCTACCTGTTCAGAAAGGATCACCCCGCCTTTATTACAATTGGGCTTCATCGTAGTTTGGTATTATAAGAAATCCACTAGTTATCAATACGCTAGTTTCATCAGTATTTCGTAACTATTTGTCCAACTGATCTATAGATAGCTAGAAGGATTGATTTAGGAATTTTTGTTTATTTTCAAGATGCGAACATCCAAACTAGCAAACTAAGAAGAACACTGATCTCCGTATAAGAGTGGCCTCGGCATAATACCCTGGCACTGGAAGGCGCTTATCCAAATGTGTGATTCACCCCTTGTGTTGTTTCTAAAATCAATGTTTTCCAACGGGTTGAACCTTATCTGAGCAGATAGACGGCCTCCCCAGAACCGTTACTTTTCGAATTATTGTGACCCCATAACGATTGCTGCTTGTTCCGAAAGTATTGAGTTTTGGCTGCTCATACTCATAAGTCATTACACCCACACTGATGGCTCCAGGGTACAATGTGGAAGCATAGCGCAACTATAAAACATCCCAGACTTTTGGATGTAGCTGAGTGATCAATTCTTTCTGAGCACCTTTCTTTCTGAATGAGCTATGTGATATTGTTAATTTGTGGATAGACTACATGAGGTTTCTCTCCTTCAATCCATTGTTTTATCGTTTAAAAAATTCGATATGAGACCATTCAATTCCTCACACATTACAAAAATGTAAAATATAAGAACCCTATGTTTATTAGTTTATTTAGTGTTGAAAAGGGGATTAACTACCAGAAACTATGACTGATAACCTGGTTGAATACACTTATATCAAAATAACTAATTAGGCGCTGTTCAAATTAAAGCAACTCAGCCCATCGATCTGACTGTACAATGTCCATGTCATCAGTTATCTCGTGTTTGTCTTCGGAATGTTAAAAAGTGAAAGTTTGAGTAGAAGTAGTGGAATCAGAAAATAAAACGCTGCAAATTCTTTCACTGGGGTTTATTATTCAATGATTCATGATTTGAATTTCGACTAAGCTTTGGAGTGTGCGTGTTTCACAGGTGATAGAGCGATTATTGAATTTCAGGAGTTATGCATAGAGCACTTGAATCAGTTCTCAACCAAAATATCAGTTGATCATATTTGTGTGCCTCCGGCGAAATCCAATGCTTTTTGAACGTCTTTCCATCCAGGTACTTGTTAAGATCTGGCCAATCAAATGTTTCCAATTCTTTGTTAGAAATGCAAGTTTACTGTTTCAAATATTCACGACTCGTTTTATGAAATGCAAAACGTTTCATTCGTTCAAAACGGGACGTCCGCTCACGTTAGGTATAGGAGTCTGAGCTGGCGGCAATAGGTACTAGTACAGGGTTGTTGGAGTAGAGATGATGTTTTCACCTTCCCCTTCATCTCCTAATCCCTGATTTGTTCATAATTCAACCATAACGTTTGACGGTTTAAAAGTTGAAAAGAACAAGCCTACACTCCTTTCAATTGCTTTACGGGAGTATATGTTTAAAAATTTAACGGAAGCCCACATTATTCAACGGTAATTAGTAATGATTAATGAGTCATGTGTTCCGCCAAATGTATCTTTTTAAAACGGATATTGGGCCAAATGATTCTCAGACTGTCTTGAAATCTCATTAACATCAGTTATCGTACAAGAATGTTGAATAATCAATAATGTTGAATAAAAATGTTGAACAAAAGTTGTTTACTTTTACATCTGAAGCTCATTCGATAAGGGGTCGGCCCTGACGTATTAGCGTTCCTTCAACGAGGTCATAGACAATACTATCACTTTGAATAGACAGAAATATCTTTGTCGCAAATTATTTATTCAACTGTGTAATACAGTCGCCCACAAAACCAGAAGTGTGTAGAAATAAAGTTGAACACAAGTTGGGTCACAATCCAAAGACGCCGGTATTGAGAGGAAATAACAAAATAACCCGTAATTTTTCTGTGTAACCTTTTTCATTTCTATTTTCACGATTCTATGTGACATGAATGTGATCAGGCACGTTCGTCTTTGTACCAGTCAGCTTGTGACATTCGCCCTACACATGTGATATGTATTTGTCAGTACTGAACAATTTTTTTCAAAGAAAACCTAATTAGCTAATTGAAACTAATGCTTCTACAATGTTTTTGATTTCTAGTGGACGAGAGAACAGCGTGGACATGATGATGCTTTGTGTTTATTGATGGATACATTTACTCAGATTTATCATTGAAAAATTATGAAGCTCTATAAGGTGTTTGTTCACAACAAAGGGTTCTGTGGTAAGCGTTATTTGAATCACTAGCGTTCTCCTGATTGCTTCATCGGGTCCTTGTTCGAATCTTTCAAAGCATCTCTTGAAACTGTTTACCTCTCATCAATTTGAAGTTTATTTTTGAGGAGTAATTTATCATGTATGTTGATAAATTATTAATAACTTTAATAGTACAATCAGACCTCCGTCATTATTAACGATGGTGCAAAGAGGGCGAAGAAGATTTTGTGCAGCCATCCAAGACTTAGAAGAGAATGGAAAGGATCCTTCTGGGATCGTTTACTATTCTCTCTTAGCCCTTTCCGAAGCCTTCATAATATACATTAACGCTTGAATAATGGTATCAGTAGTTATTCCAACAATAGAGCTACTCAAATCCAGCTTCCCTGCTTGGAGGGGTACTTGATTCTTTCTTCTCCTCAAGTTACACTTCTCATACAGTTAGATTCTCAAGTTGTTTCAATCCTTGAATATCGAATTTATTCAATATTTGTGTTACGTTTCAGGTGAAGATCTTCTCATAAACCCTAAAGACTTCCCGAATTTAAAAAAAGGAGATGTCGTCGAAATTTATCATCCAGAAGACGAATTCAGTCGTTTGTTGTTACAGATTACGTTATTCAAAGATGATATGCAAGGGCGAGGTGAGGGAAGAAATTACCATCACATGTTATGAGCTATTCTTATCGTTAGCTTATACTATGAATTATATTAATTTGCTCCGTAGATGTATCTTCAGAACTTATTTTAGCTAAATTGAGATTCACTGGATGTCCCACTTTAGCGTTGACGTCAGGCTAGGGATGGATTCTGCAACTTTGTGACAAAAAGAAGAAGTGTTGTAGAGGCTCCGTTTCCGAGTTATTCACAGTTTAAGATTTTTTCCTTGTATTCGACTTCCCGTCACAAAAACAGCCATAACTTCCTCATTTTCCAACGAATCTCAAGACTTTTGGGCCTCCTATGCCACCACTGACTCTGCAGCAAGCGGAGCGAGCTGTCATCCATCTCTGGCTGGTGGATAAATACAACAGAATGTCTTTGGCAAAGGGATCAAACTTGATTTGAATCGTTAAATTTTACGTAAATTTAATGCAGTGGACCTAGACGGATCCTCTGTGCGAAACTCCAGGCTTTTTCGACGGTTTCCCGATCAAATAGAAGGATGAGAACAAACTCCGGGGACGATATTTTTTCGTTCCAAGCGGGAGTGGAAAAAATCGGTCCGCTCAAGATCCGTTTCGCTCTGGAAATTTATTTTTCGGCCCGTTTGGATTTCGTGCCGGTTTGGACTGGAACGTTTCTCGACTCGTAATATCGATCCTATCCAGACCTGGAACGATTAGGAACAATTGGGAACGTTCCTCAGGAACGATATTGCGACCCCCGATGGTGAGTAGTGTAACCCTTTTTCAAAAATAGATCAGCACCTATACGTATTTTTCAAGCTTGTCTCCTTTTTTTAATGTATGCTTTGCTCATGGCGTACTCATCCTGTTGATAATTTTAACTCATCATTCAAATACACGTAGAAAATTGCGCACAACTTGTCTCCTAGCGAGAAAAAACTTCCCGTCCTGAGGTAGTAACCCCCCACATTCTCAGAACATACTCTGAAGAAATTTTAAGGACACGGTTGGAAAGCTGAGCTTTCTGGCCAACTTTTAAAGTAACGCAGCTAAATGTTCATCTAAGAGAATTTAGCTTTACATGTGATTGGAAAAAAAAGTAATTTCACCAGCAATTGCAACAACAACAAAATGATTTGGCATCAGGAAGGTAGGTGATTTAATGCTTTTTCCAACGGTATCCTCAGATTTGAGATTCGTTGGAAAAAGGGGAAGTTATGGCTCTTTTTGTGACGGAAAGCACAAAAAAATTCTTAAGCCGTGAATTACTCAGAAACGAAGCCTCTACAAAAATATTTCTAAGACGCACTTTCTGTTACAAATTAGTTGTGGGAACCATCCCAAGCCCACCCTTAAATGGGACACAGTGTAGATTGTGTACTATCAAAGTTCTGAACTACTTCAAGGAACTGAAGTTTATTTTGGTAATGTGTTGGTAATCCTGCGCCCTTCTCGGCGCCCATTCCCTATCCAAACTGGCGAAGCCATTGTAGTTCTAAGGAAGGAAGGATGGACCACTAAAATCCGTGGGGGCTACAACAATAATCTCCTTCTATTACATAATCGATACGACATCAAGGAAGAGATTGCTTACATCAACATGAGTGTTAATGAAATCTCAAGTAAACAGTGCCCTTTGTAAACGACGACTGTAGAATCAGCTGATAACATCACAATGGAATTTCCTTTTCGAGGATATTACTTCATTATCACTTTTCTATCTTGTAGATGGACTAGCGAAGTGATGGTGGGTGTTAGATTTTATCTCATCCACTTTCTTAGATGCCTACGTTTATGTAGAAACACTATAACGTGTGCATATGGTCTTAGTTTAATAATTATTTATTAAGACCAGTGATTTGAGCTAAAAGGCTGTTTAATACGAAAAAACAAAAAAATTAATAGTAATCAATAAAAAATAAACCTCTTTGTTATAGTTAAGATTACTTTGAATCCTCCTCCCCTCCCACTCGATTATGTTAGCATTCTAGGTTCTTTTCTTGAAGAATTCAATATTTTTGTTTTTTGTTGTCGCGCATTTCGCCTTTCGGGCCTGTTGTTGGGTAGACCTTACGGGTTCGGGGGCGGATGTGTCTTTTTTGATGTGTTTTAGGGAGAGATGGTTGAGGGATGTTGAGGCCTACGGCTAATCGCGGCGTTTTAGACGTCCCTAAATACATTTTTCATACGTCTAAAGAAATCCAAAATGACTTGACTCAATTACTTAAAAAATTATTGTTTTTCAACTCGCATTGATGTTACCGAAATCAGGCGGGTTCGACTTATTCGAAAATGATGGGAGGAGGGAGTTTACAATGGAAAACACCTTTTGCTGTGCGAAGATTCTAAATCACCCTGTTTTTTTTTCGGCTTTGCTTACAACCCGAACTTGCTTCTTTATTCTATTAAATTTATTTTTCAATTTTTAAATATTGGTTAGTTTTTTACCTCTACAAAACTGCAAAAGTAATACAATAAATGTATCACTCAATCTCAATCAATTATTGATTGAAATGAAAATGTTTGTTTGTAAAAGCCTTCAGGCGTTACAAGGTTGACAATCTTGTACAAAGATGAATGAATAAAGTAATAAACTGAATAAAAATGTTTACAAAAAAATAATCATAATTTTAATAATACAAAAATAACAATATTGATAAAATAATAAATATAAGTCAATAATCAATCAAAATAGGAAACCTTCGTTCAAAAATGAAACTATTGTACTTTTACAATTATTTATAGAGCCAGACACTTTTTTACATGTGCAACAGAGAAGAGAGTTCATAATGAGACAATTCAATATATAGAAAAAAGGAAAAATGCCCTCCATGGAGGTGGGGGACACACAGAAAGAATATGAAGGATATTTTATCTGGTTCAGAAAGGTTGCATAACGGTTAGTCCACTAGGCTATCAAATTAATACTTAAATGCTAGGTGCTCAATTTAGAAAATGGGACTCCAGACAGCCAAACCTCAGCAAGCAATCTCTTAGTCTGGGGACCAAGGTTGGAATTCAAATAGAAGGGGAGCATGTCTCCTAAGGGATAACATAATTTGTAGATAGGGCTGAGAGACGATGAGGCATAACATTCCCTGTCTGATTGCCTTGTCTGAACCCGTTTAAGAATGAGTTTATGTTGAAATTGTGGTGGTCTTGAGCTGGACATGATGGACTTTCTCCACACTTGGAAATGCCATCCATTTGAGACACCCAGTTGTACTGACGTTCTGGCTTAATAGCGAGGAGGGCAAGGAGACGGAAGAAACTGAGCCTAGGTAATCTGGAGTTTTCCATATTGCACAACCGAGACCACCAACCTAAGGCCAGGTGGAGAATCCCAATCTCCAAGTAATACAATTGAATGAACCAAGCCTTTATTAAATGTATACAATTTTGAATGCATAAAACACAATCAATTACTTCTTCTTCTTCTTCTAATCTAGGCTGGGTTGTTAGAAGGATGTTCAGTAAATGTATAAGTTAGCTTTGTGATGGATTAAGGTGGACTGGGGTATGAAAGATGTTTTGATATTCTAGTAACTGTCATACGAAGGTGAAATTATATTTTCATTTTTTTACAGATGCAATCAGCGTGGAACAGAGTATCGCTACTACTTTCCAACTTAGAACGTACGCTGATGTTCACGTCAATAAAGTTGATCCGGAAACCGTTGCTCTTGATTCAGTTGAGATCATATTCAAAGATCAATACATGGGTAGGAGTGAAATGTGGCGCCTGAAAAATTCTCTGGTAAGCAAGCATTCAGTAATTGTGTTCAAGGTCTGTTTCGAATGTCATTCACTATGCCAGTCCAAATTATGTAGTTGCTTTAAAAAAAACGACCAACTTTTCATTGCTGTTTAGATGTGATGAAGAACTTGTTATAAAGCTGACCTCGATAATACAGGCTTTATTGAACTAAATTCTAAAATATGATGAATTCCCTAGATATTCTCTAAGGTTCCATTTTGAGGGGGTTCTTTCTGATTGAATACAAACTATCAGAATGGCCTTTCCTCGTAGAATCATTCAGAATTCAATTTTGAATAAGTAGAATACATCTGAGTCACATCTTGTTTTGAAAATGAGTGTCTTGTGATATTTTGTACGTTCGAAGTCATTTTAAATCAGTGATTTGTGAGAAAAAAAACTAGATATGATAGGAAAATCTGGAAACATATTTGGAATTGCCTCGAAAAGTTCTTTCAGAATCGCCCGTTTCTTTCACACGAAAAAGTTTAGTTTTGCTGAGTTCTGTATTCATGGTCTCCACTTAAACATCTCCCTCTAAAGTTGCAGTAGTATGAGTTACACTCTGATGAATGCACTCCTCGGATCATCCCTGATCCAGACCACTCGTGAACAATTAATTGAAATCGAGCTATAATTTTATTGTATTCTGCACCTTGGTTCTTTTCAGGCCGGCACGTGCGTCTACCTTAATAAGAAACTGGAATTTTGTAGTGGAAGCGTACGATGCCAGGTGTACGAAATGTGGTCAAAAGGAATTCGTGTTGCATGTGGAGTGATTAATGACACTACAAAGGTATGTACCTGTCGTTAGAAATTTGTGTTGCATATATTGGAGATAATTTCAACCATATCTTCCAAACCATGTTTGGTAATATTGTGAAGGTGAATTTTCTTTCTGTCTAATGGTCTATGAATCTGTAATTTCTTTCAGAATCATATTACATTGGATACCCAATCCAAGATCATTGTGATATTTTGAATGCAAATTTCCTTAACCTAGAATAATTTCCTATTTCCATGAAAATTTACGCGGTTTTTCTTTTTAAATGGTAATAAGTCATTTTGATACTTATGATCGTAATATATGTTTTTTTTTTCAGATTGTTTTTAGATCTTCAACAAGCATGGTTTACCTATTCATTCAGATGAGTTCCGAGATGTGGGATTTCGACATATATGGAGATTTGTACTTCGAGAAAGCTGTCAACGGGTTCCTCTCCGATTTATTTCAAAAATGGAAGGTTTGTAATATTATTTAGATGTCTGTTAAAGTGGGCTTGTTTCGCTGAAACGTTTATTCATTGTGATATTTGGAATTTTGATTTCAGAACCAAGGCAGCAACCACGAAGTTACCATTGTTCTCTTCTCTCGAACTTTTTACTTAGCTCAAAGTCTTGATGAGTTCCCACTACACATGAGGGAATGTTTGCAAAAAGATTACAAGGGCAGATTTTATGAAGATTTCTACAGGTATATTGCTTTTGTTTGATTTTTGTCCTCCTCTGACTTACTGGGCAATTCTTTACAATTTGGTCTTTACATCTAGCTACGAAATTTCCCATATCTTAAATTTTCCATCCTTAATATTTTTTGTTTGTTACTTGCAGAGTTGCGGTTCAAAATGAGAGATATGAGGATTGGACTCATATACTCACCGAATTGAGAAAACTGTTTTCTGACTACCAGAAATCCGTTCTTGAACATCATTGTAGGCCTGACGTAGTAATACCTAAGGCTGTCAATTCAACTGCTGCTCAGGGAAATTTTTTGGAAGTGTTAAATATGTCCTTGAATGGTGAGTAGGTATTAAGACTCTTTACACACCTCAATATAGTCTAGGTTTACCGTTCTAAATATTAAGGGAGATCTAGGATTGCACTACAACCTGTGTAGTCTTTTCCTTCTATTCTACCATGGCCCTCAAAATAGTTTAGCTTGATCTCTGCAAATATGATCTCGGCCAAATTCTCTCTGTTGTAGCAGCTAGATGAGAGGAGGGTGTATCCGATGTAATCTCATTGACTTCTTGTTCATCCCCATATTTTCGCGATGCCACATGGAGTGTTCTCTACGAATTCTCTCTCTACTACTACTCTACTCCCTTGGTCCAAAGGAATTTATAAAATGGCTTGGTGGGTTATTAAGATGACAGATTCTGTCCGCGGAGATTTATCTCTGGTGTTGGAATAAGAGATATCTCATAATTTTTGGCGTACGCAATAGAAACCAAACTTGAATAATGCTTCTCAAGCCAGACTGTGAACATCACATTTAATGGCGTATCATCTTCGCTTTCTCACTTATTTAATTAAAACGTAAGTGACCCTGACCACGCTAGACTGAAACTTCTACCAGAGAGCAACAGCTAAGCCAGCTCTGACCTCTGTCCATGACTTTCTGATTTTTCAATGCATGCATTACTATCTTGTATGTTTTTCCCCAACTTTTACGAGTTTGATGAAAATAAAAATAAAAAATCGCCACTCATCTTATAAATACAATTTCACAAATAGACTGTAGGATAGTATTATTGGTAAAGATTGTGAAAACTTCACAACATTAGGTTTAATTGGATTGTCGCTTTAGAAATGCAGATTCCAGGATTTTGGGAAAATGAAAGTTCTTTGTAATTGAAGGATTATTTCCAGCCACTCAAGCGTTTGTTGTTTTTTTTTCAGTTTTTGAGAAACATTACTTGGATCGGAGTTTCGATCGGACGGGCCAACTTTCAGTGGTGATTACTCCAAGCGTTGGTGTCTTTGAAGTGGATCGGGAGTTAACGAATGTCACGAAGCAGAGAGTCATTGATAATGGCGTCGGTAGCGATCTTGTCTGCCTTGGCGAACAACCGCTTCATGCTGTACCTTTATTTAAAGTAAGTTTTTAAAGAGAGGTATCGCTTATGTACTGAATATTTATTCTTCAAGTTGTGAAGTCCATGTACGTGGTAGAAATATACCTATGTGTATGTGCTGCCAAAAAAGAGCGTAAATAGTGTCGGTGGTTCCCTACTAAAGTCTTTGGATTGAAGCAGTTATCCGAAGGAATTGTTTGTTGGAACCTGTTTAGAAGACGATATTAGCATCGATGTCCTTTCACAATGAGAACCTCATAAGATTTCGCTAAAAAGTTGCTACCTACGCAAATTAGCTGGGAGGCTTGACGTTGTTATCAACACAATATTCATGCTTTCTCCTGTTTGGACCCATGACAAATAAGTGTCTTGTTAGGCTTAAAACTCAAATATCTTCATTAATTTCGATTGACAAATTATCTATTATCTATATTTCGATTCCATATTTAATTTTTTCAGTACCATAATAAGGATTCATCAATCACTGGGGATGACTACAGTATGCCACATTGGATAAATCTCAGGTACGTTGTTTATACTGTACTTGTTAAATAAATCTGAATTTGGCTTGAATCGTAAGCTGCTCAAATGGGGTGTGTAGATGTGGTCGAAAATTCAAGTTTTTCCAGTGGAATCTCTTTCAGAAACACGAATTACTAGTTTTTATCCAGTGTAAACGAGTTTTAATCCTCTACAGAAGGCAAGAGGGGGTTTGAAAATAGCAGTGTTTGAGATTTGCCGATTGAATATAAACTTCAAAAAGGAGTATAGGTGATTGCCACCATGTATGGTAATGTCGAGCCTAGTATTTTTTGGCGTCCAAATTACTGATTTGTTCACTTTTCTTAGTCATTATCTTCAGATAGCATTCTATTAACGTGCTTTTGGAAGCCATTCCAACAGTAGAGACAACAAATCTGCCTTTGTACGTTCGTTATGATAATCTACAGACTAATCGTAGGTTAGCCTACGGATTTTAGAAAATCATAGACTGGGTTGCCACTGCTGCTGAAGACTTCGTAAGCCGAAATCATCTTAATAGTAGTTTTCTCCTCTGGCTTGCTGTACAAGAAAAAGTATTTAAAAATTGCTTTTATACTCCATTGGGTTGATACAAGACCACGATTTCATTTATCTGTTAATGATGGCCATTCCCAAAGAGCTGGTAAATGATTCTTAAATCATTTTCACTGAAATCCCATTGTGTCAGGAACTCATTTTCCTAATCCGCCAGACTCCACTTGCCAAATCGCCTTACTTAACTGATTCTCTAGTGGTTAATGACAACTGCATTATTTAACACCAATAGTTGATAGTCAGACCAATCGTCCAAGTTCTGAGGTTTAACATGTTTTAAATATGACATCCGATCCAGTTCCAACATTACTAAATACAACTTCAGAATTCGTAAGATGTGGTTCATGTGTTATGTTCAAGGAGAATGAACCACAGTCGAAGAAGTTTGATTACATTGGCCGAATAGCTCAACTCGTGAGAGTGTTGCAACTAATCGGGGAATTTCCCCGTAGCAGTGAGAAGACAAGTTCGAACTCTGTCAGAGGTGTCAATATTTTTGGGCTGTAACGTTTGTTTATGAATGGCAACTAATCCACAGCTGGGGAAATTCAAAATTACTCCGTAATCAAATTTTTCACTTCTGCAAATTTGTTTACTTTAAGGTTAATTTTATTCCTGTTTACCCTCATGGTGTTGAATTCTGACAATGAAACTCTCTTCGGTGAGCAGCAGTGCCATGGTATCTAAACCATCGTGATCAGCTCGGAGAGGTTGGTTGGTGTATTCGATGTTTTGTAAGTTTAGACACTATCAAAACCCGAGCATCGTTTTGCCAAGCCCCTTCTTTATCGTCGGATTTTCATTTTTGAGCTCCTTTTCTACTCTTTTTGCTATATTTCAGGTAAATCTTGAACAAAATATTGGCGAAAGTGTTGATTAATAGTATTTAATGATTTATTTTCCAGTTTCTTCTCATCGGATAAAACACTGCCCTATTCTAACTTCGTACCGAGAATCAAACTGCCGCCAAAAGTTACCCCCTCTAAGCCCGGGTTACTTGGTAAACAGGTGACTCGCTCTAAAGCGTTGAACGAAGAGGATGACGTTCTTGCTAACAACGTCGTAGATTATGATGCGTATGATGCTCAGGTCTTCACCATACCCAACGTTCAAAATTCCAAGTATGATTCCCTCAAGTGTTTTCATAATAAAGCTTTCTTCAACAATTATTTGAAATTAGCATTTAACTTCAACTTATGTGAAATTGGCATTTAACTTCAAATAAAGTTACAATGAGTTAGTAATTCGATTTTGTAATTCGCTTTGAATTTTGTTGAAATGCATTTAGCAGACAGTCAGCAAATGATTGAAGTTGTTTGTAAGCTTTTCAAGTAACCCCGCTAATAGACAAGAAGTAATTCTTAGTTATGCGACCGTTACTTATTATTTATTATAGTCTTAAACTTTCAGCTTATGTGTCTGATGGTCAGGCGACTCTCGTTTGATTTAAAAGTGTTTTTAATCCCAACTACCACCTTCAATAAGCACCTAGTGTTGATAATACTTCTGGGTACTTTCATGTAGAATCTCAGTAATTTATATGTTATCTTAAGGAGGCGTTAAAAAGTTATTTTTTTGACATAACTGAGAGCCATGTGGACATTATAAATTGACAGTTTGACAGATGCCAACTTAATTCTAAATAAAGCCTCGCTGTATTCGATATCTGTTCATAAATTATGATTATTAATTCCTTTTTAATTGTGATTCCGCGTTACTGTGTTCAATTCGAAAAATTGAACTTGCAGGTCATCTCGGGCTCAGAAGAAAACTAGTATGGCAGGCATAGAGACTTCCGTAGGGAGATCTGGTCGTCGTAAATTGTCAGACCCAGATATCCATTATGGAAGTGACAACACCTCCAACAGCATTGGATCCTTGTCGAAATCTCCAGCCATTGAGATTCCTTATCGCCACAGGAGCGACATGCATTCTTCCTACGCATCATCAACTCTTCAGTCGGAATGTAAGAATTCGAATCCATAAAACTGGAACAAATCTTTGAAAGGTTGTCTTTGAAGGGGGTGCTGTCTAACAAAGATGTGTAATTTGCTGATTTATTTTACAGTTCCCTTCAGAAGAACCAATGCAGGAGTATTGGGGAGTGAAACGGATTCCCCTCCAAATCGGCTGATTGTTGGTAGCACTGGATCTGCTGGCCCCCAGTTTCAAGGTGGCTATCAGACCCCTTCACGCCCAGGGAGAGCTCTCATCAATCCATTTGACCCTTCACATATCACTATCAAACTCACATCCAACAGAAGGCGATGGACGCACATATTCCCAAAAGGTTTCTTAATGCAATTCTAATCAGTACCACAGTGTGAAATAGAAACCCAAGTGTTGTTCGGAAATCTTAACACTTTAGTTCTGTTAAGATTTCTGGACTGTTCCTGATGATGTATGTAAACTGTGTAATAGGTCCTCCTAATTGTCCAGGTCCTACTGGTAATCTAATTCAGCAGCATCACTATCATGCGAATGCTCCTCTCAAATACTTTTTGGAGTCCTCATCACAGAAGAACGTACAAACTCCCAAAGACCATCCTACTCATGGTAAGTATGGTTGAATATTTTTCGTCAAGTATTGTCTGGATTTGGATAAAGTCCGATAATTTGGTAGGGTAGTGGGTTAATGGACGAGCCTTCACGTCAACTCTGTAAAGATCAAACAGTTGATTTAACAAGATCACAGAGAATCCTTCAAAATACTATTATCTTACTGGTTGGTAGGTCTTAATAAACGACAGTTAATTGAAATGTGTTATTAAGTGAATTCAGAGCGGAGTTCCAAGGGTCCTTCAACTGCTCGATGTAGCAAAAATATTCGACACAGTTATCTATGCCAAACTTTCAGCCGACGTGGAATCTAATATTATACTGGTCAACTATCAATCAGGATATAGCTGTCAGACTGTTTAAGTTAGAACTTGCGACGAAATAAGGAAACATATGGACAATAATAAAGTTACGATTCTAGTGAATTTAGATATGAGTCACGCGGTCAATGGTGACTGCGTGGAGACTATGAACGGTTCTCATTCCCTCCCTAACGGTCCTAGAGGGAACCTAGTTTGATTCTGAAGTGGTCCAGAACTCATTGTACAAACAAACCACACACGGTCTCGAACAGAGGATTTGGTTTCACGGCTCTCCAGTTGAGTAACCACACAGTTTTGTAGCTTCTCCCATTTCTTACATTTTTCAATCATGCGCCTTACCTTCTTATCTAGTTCGGATCTAACTATTAAAAATTTGTTATTTTGAGTGGTTTTTAATAAAACAGTTCCGTTGTAGAGTGAAGGGGGGGGGATTCATACTAGTATTCAACAATTTAAAGTCATCTTCTTGATGCGTTAATCCTAATCAATTTCCAGCAATCTGTCCAACCAACGGTTTCTCAACTCAAGGCAATTTAAGAAAGATGTAGCGAACGTATTCTATTCAACTTAGATACATTATTATCATTATTATGATTAGTTGATAGAGTTTATTTTGAGTAGATGCTTTTACTAACTGTCATGTTATTTAGCTCACAATATTTATTATAAAAATAGTTCTCAATTCAAAGCTTATATTGCGATATGTAGTCCGAAAATAATAAAACGAGCATAGTGCAAGTATAGCAGTATATTTAGTTGAAAAACAATTAAGATACATTTATTTATATTTTATTATGAAAATGAATGGAATGAAATAAAATTATTTATTTGTACAGGAGCGAGTATCCCCTTCAGAACTATGATTAGTGAGAAGACGACGGAGACAGCACCTGGGCACCTGGTGTCTTCCATTTTGCATAATTTAATCCACCAGTTTAGAGGCAATTTCATAATTCTCACCTCAAAATGAGGCAATCCTAATTCTTCTCTTACCAGAAAATCAGTTGTATTATTGGGGAGGAATGTGATTGTTTTATATGCTCTTATCTGGATTTTATCGAGTGCCTCACTATGGAAACACCCCGAGCCTCCGCAGCTTAAAGAGAGGACGAGAGAACCAAAGAATATATTTTATTATTAAAAATAGAAAATATTATGTATAAGACTTCTGCATAGTACACCTAGTATTGTACTAGTAGTAATATGATTATTTTGTATGTTTTTAGATGGAAAATCAAAGCCGAGGCCCAGCGTTTCCACTTTACCAGGTTTGCTATCGCATCAGAGCACAAATAAAAAAAGCGCTTTGCTGTGGGGTGTGACAGGAGAACAAGAGTGGACATCCGCACTAACCACCGGTATTGATTGTCAGATTTCAAACGAAATAATTTTATCAAATAATTTCCAAGTTTCAAGTAATTTATTTTAATTGAAATTTAAATGGATAATAGTCGAGGGGGAACATTTAGATTTTAATATTCTATCATGTTATGATGATAAACATCAAGTCCTCAATATTTTGACTTCTTTCTGATGTTCAAATTTTCCTATTTTGGTTTATAATATTTTTTTAATATTTTGTTTCATGCATTGGTGTCTTCGAATTTGCAGCCTCGAAGGTTTTAATAGGTTTGACATTAATTTTCAGCCCGTAGTTAGACTGCACTTGTAGAATCGCTTCATTCATCTTTTTACACCTTAATAGATTTTCTTCTAGTTCTCCTTGTGTTCTTTTCTTCTAATTTTGAACACTTGAGTCGGTGGTGGTTTTTTATGGAAAGTGTGTGTTTACTCCAAATATATTGGATTGGGACTAACGGTGAACTGCCAATTTTCATGTCGAAACGGGTACGATTTCTGAATTACCTTCCGTTGTATAGGTGAAAACCCTGAGTTGTTGGGAAAGTTCTTGTTTCGCTGCAAAAATGAAGCCAGTAAAAGACATTAATGAACTCGCTTGTTCTTGGAGTGTGGTGATGTTTAACCACAGTCCAGGATTGGGGTGCAAGCTCTGAAATTGCGAGAAATTTGCACTTCCGTTCTTATTGTCCCACGTTACCAATACCTGTGACTAGATAAACCTGCAAAATTCAGATCAATTAACATTCAGATTTGCGATGTTCGTTGCCCATAAATTGATAGAAATTCGAACCCAGAAAAGGACTTGCTGCCCAAAACAATCAGCTCCTGAGACCAATTAATTTGACCTCAGCCACGAAAAGTTCACTGCTAGTAACACCTGCAATATCAAGACCGCGTTTTTATTTTATATTGAAACTTTTTTTAATTAATGAAATTACGTTAGTTATCATGAAAATTTCCCAATGGTTCACTATATTTGGAATATTGTGCACTTTTCTTGCTTTTATATGTACGGGGTCGCTTTTGGTTTTCTTATATATTATATCGGCTCTTCAAATATGAAAGTGTCCCTCTAAAAATGAACTATTGTTGGTCTTCATCACGGCTTTAATTTTGTTTCAAATTGTGTTTTGTGTGCGGTTCTAGGAAGGGTGATGAGAGCCCACGATAGGGCACAAATACAATTGTTTTTATGGAAGCGGGTTTTTGTAAAGCCGTGGAAGAGTGGTGAAATGGTCACGGCTTTTACGTTGTTATTTTAATGCAAAGCCCTTCGAATCGTTTTTAAGGTTGCTTATTTCTGTTTTACGGGCGGATCATTCCTTATAAACATTGAACTGTGCGGCTTATTATTCCTTGTCTTTCTGGTGCTTTATTGTTGGGAGCCAACTGCCTTTATAACTTAATGGTAGTTAACTACGTTTTTGATGTGGCAGTTAATTACTTATGAATACATTTGGTGGATTGAGGATTAATATTTGCAAGCTCTTAAGAATGATGTAGAAGACTCTCACTTGAATTTAGAGGTAGGAGGAGTAGGAATTTGTGATGTTTATGGTTAGTTCACGCTTCGTGATTCATGAAACCACTACTCTTGGAACACAACCCTGCCGCCTTCAGGGATATACTCTGGGTGTTTGTAGGCATTAATGCCTCAGCCTGATGGAACTATATCTTTTCATCACTTCCTATTTTATAGGGTAGCAGAGGGTGGTTATGATCCACTGGCTCTCTAATATTGATCCTCCTCACATCCAATTCCCTGGCATTCCCCCCATTTCCACTTAGGCAAAATAACTGTTACATAGGTATGTCCCTTGATTATGTCAGTTCACTGCTGCCCTGTTTATTGCAAGCCCCCGCCCCTCACACCCTATAATAAATGCGAGCCTTTTCCTCCATTCAAATTTTACACCTAAATCGCTTCAATCTTGGCGGCGCAAGCTGAAATCCCTTTCCAACGTATGGCCTGGAGGAATTTCTCGTAGAAAACTCCTTATGATGTAGGCAACTAATCATGTAGGGTGAGATTTGGATGGTGTAGTTGTCACGGTTGAAGGAAATTACACGCACGAGGAAAGTCCTTTTATAATTGTCTTGCTGTAATGTCTAGTCAAGTAGATATTCATTCCATTCTCCTCTTTATATGAGACGAATAATGCTCTAAATGACAAATGTTTTTTAAATTTTCACTGCAGATAATACATCTCTGATATTTCAGTAACAAGCAATATTTTTCGTAAAAGCAGTTCTTAAGCCATTTTGTAGATGATGCTATTCAAAATCATCTGTCACTTTCAGCTATTGTGTTCTTGACCGATTAGGATCCAACGAAATTCACCCAGTCGTGCGTCTAAAATGATTTTGAGATTTGTAGTCACGACAGTATTTTTTCTCTCTCAACGCTTGATCACTCTTGTGAACGGTTGCTCGGATAAAGCATCAATGGTTAACTATCAAAATAGATCATTTCGAACGTTTTTATGATGTAGCAACTCTACCAGCACAGACTGAAGAAGTCCTAACTGGTTGGTTTTACTGGAGCCCGGGATGATTAGAATATTGATTTAATTTATCATTAGCACTTTTCAGAAACGACTTGTTAGCAGACCTTGAAATGTATCTGTCAAAAAGGACATCGTCTGTATTGATTACACAAACGTACTATTCTCGATAAATGTTCGAATTATTTTCATTAAAGAATAGGTTTTTTGTGGAGTTCTCCTTTTACCAATTTGAAAGACAATATAGGTACGTTTTGAATCTTTGACTGATTATTATATTGAGTTACGTACACCCAAATAATCCTACTTAATGTTTCACTGTATAGTTTTCTTAATTTAGGAAATCATTTTTCAGTGTTTCCATGATGTGTTGCTGTGTGAAACACATTTAGCTTTTTGGGTTCGCATGTACTGCTCTTTTTAAATGGGTCTCTTTTGTATTACTGGGTGAGGTATATTGGTGGTAGTGCTTGCTTCGATTTTTAATGAATATCTATCAAGAACCTGATTTTTAATCTCTCCTTTAATTAAACGCCAATCAAGATTACAGTTAAGTAATTTCTCTAGCAGCACCTTTTGATTAAACCTAAGGCCAACTTCACATTAGGTAACTCTGAAGAGACGCGACCGATACTCACGTACATTGCGGGTATCTTTGGAGTCACTTCCTCTGTTGAGGAGCGGGAGATCGCAAATAGGACTACCTGGAGGGGACGCGCGAGAGACGGGCATGCTGCAGATATCCAACCAGTCATACGATGCATGCAAGGAAGGTCGCCAGTCTCCCGTTCTTGTCCAGTCCTGTGCTGTTCTTGTAGAAATGGCTGATGAACACTCTTGCAACATTTCGTTCGTTAGTGAGGTTGAAAAACACCCACTTCGAATCAGTCTCAGTTGGTGAGAAGTTGAGTGGTTGAATCCATGTTCGACATCTCCACTTGAAACTGTGGAATGAGATTCAAACAATACTCTGGTCGCTTCACGGTCTCATGAATTTGAAGAAAAAAGTATCTTCCTGGTTTCATACCCCATCGCAACTCATGTTGACGATACTTCAGTATTGGTCGCGTCTCTTCGGAGTAGTCTGATATGAAGTTGGGCTAAGTGATTATGTAACTGGATCAAGAACACCCGAGTTTATTCGCATATTCATGTTATAATTTATCATAGTGTGGGTGTCGTGGAATAATTATCAAGTAGCGAAGTAAGTAGCAATTTCAGCCACTGAACATGGAAACAAGACTATATTTCTATACTTAAAAATGAAAAGTAAAAACAGATTTAAATTCATAATCAGAAGGTTCACTCGAGTTTTACTTTTGTCAGACAAATGAAGCTTTGTGAAGAATAAGCAGTTTTTCTGTAACCCTACGACCTGCTCTGGTAGTTTTCAAACTCAGTCCAAGTAGCCGTTCTTTGTTGAATTGATCCATACGTACAGGGCTTAACATTCTTCGATTTGCCCCAATTTCCTGATTTTCAAAGTCACTAACTAATGCTATTTTTTGTCTTTTTTGTGTTTCAGGCGTAGATTGGAAATCGTTGACAATACCAGCTTGTCTTCCAATAACGACGGATTATTTCCCAGATGATGTCTGTTTACGGACAGATTACGTTTTCTCGGACTATAATTTGTTGCCTGACGCTGTTAATGCTGATTATGCCCGCCAACGGATAATCTATCGGAAACCATTGCAAACTCACGAAGTATTCCAAGAACTAATATCTCAACGACTTGCCCAGGTAACCTAGCGATTGTTCCTTAATTTCTACAGTATTCTATTGATTTCACAAACCACAGTATTCCAATACAGTATTCCTCTGATTTCACGAATTGTTGTATTGCAAATCAGTTGTACTGCTCACAAATCAATACTTCACAGCGTCCAAAATCGTTAAATCCATCAAGCATCATTTTCTCGTTAGCTAACTGACCAATTTTGACCTCTAATTTTTTACATCTCCTTGGGTAGACAATTAATATTTCCCTCAAACCCAAAGAACCCACTATGGAATCATTTTAGATCATTTTAAACATCCCAACCATCTACGCATTCATGTTTCGGTTAGTAGAAAGCCTCACCCAATTCGGCTGACCTGTTTATTTTATCTTTCATTGTGGTTTCTGGCGATTAAGTGAATTTCCCAATGAACCCATGTGCGTTGTTTACTTATACATTTTTGATTAGATATACATAGTGAGTAATCAGTGTTTTCTAAACTATGTCTTGATTTTTCTTGTAGGGCTTCCAATTAATTGTTGATGACAGTAACAATTCTCAAGTCGCTGCCGGAGGACAGAGTGGGAGTGTAGTTGCTGGATCTAGAAGCAAAGATGGTAACCAAAGGGAACCGAGGATACCGGAAGGAAACCCATCTATAGAATACAAACTAAGTATCGGGAGAATATTCCATCGCATTTCCTTAAGTGGATCAGAAATACGGGTTACTAGATATAGGCCAAGGTTAACACATTGTTTTTCTAATCTAGTTGTACAGTCTAAAGAGTATAAGCACCTATAGTGAACGATATGATGCGAAAGATAATTGCCGAATGGAATTTTTAATGGTAAATGTCCCAAAAGCTTCTTCCTTCATTCCTGCATTATAGTATACAGGGTGGCCAAAATTTAATAGACCACGCATTTTCCCGTAATTTCAGGGCCTAAAAAAATTTCAAATGATAACTTCACCAATTTTTAACAAGGAATTCAAGTATCACAATATCGCGCGTTGCGCACATGGCGATTTGCACATCAACTTTGTTATTTCATAATCTCAAATGGGAACCCCCATGCTCTAGATTTTATGAAAATTTGACCCCTCAACCAATTTTTTGGATTGCGCGTAACAGCCAATGCGAGCACCCAAAGTTGCGCAACCACGAATTTTTCAAATAGTTAATGATGGTGAACTGTAAAGTGTGGCATATGAATTTTCATTGTTTTTTAACGCTGATTAACGTGATGCTATCCGTTTTTCGATTTGACTTAATTTTTGCGGAATAATGACCAAAATTTGACCTGTATAGCATTTCCAAGTCAAACCCAACCTTTTTTTCATCGTTATAAGGGAAACGAGGAAAACACGCGCAAGCCCTAAGTGTAGTACCGTATGATGGTCTGGAAAAGGTTTAATTTGAGTTGGAAAAGGTTGGATTTGACTTTGAAAAGGTTGAAGGTTTAAAAAGCTGAATTTGAATTGGAAAAGTTCAAATTTGTTTTAGAACAGGTTAAACAGGTCAACTTGTAAAAGGTTGACTCGGCGATGATGACGGGCTTGTCATCGGACTTGAGTATGGCGTTATCGACGGACCAGAGGATGGCATTGGAGTTGGCGTCTTCAGAGGACTAGGAGGAGATGTTGGTGTTACATCAGATGTATTATTTTCTGGAATACCTTGAAAACGATAAAACTCGGGATTTTTCGGAATTTCATTTTCGTTAGGTTTTATTAGGTACTCAAATACGTTCTCATCGAAAATCACATCTCTTGATTCCACTACTCTCTTCTCATCTGGTAGCCAGACCCTGTAGCCGCCTCCACAGTAGCCGCACATCACTCCTCTCGTTGCTCTAGCATCAAGTTTCTTCCCTTTTGGTAGACGAAACACCCAGGGACGACATCCGAATATCCTCAGTTTTGAGATATCGTTGCGTCCATTCCATATCAATGATGGTGTTTCGCCTTTCTTCAATGTAGTAGTTGGTGACCTGTTCAACTCGTATGCGGAGCTCTTTAAGGCTTCTCCCCATAGAAACTTCGGTATTCCGGAGTCTATGAACTTTGTTCTCACCATATTTTGAATAGTTCTATTCATGCGTTCCGATTTTCCGCAACTCTGAGGGCTATAAGACATAGAATACTGAATTCCTATCCCTTTCTCTCTTACGTAGTTTTTGAATCGATTTGAACTAAATTCTCCGCCGTTGTCCAGTATGAATTTCTGAACTTTAACGTCAAACTGCCGTTCCAGCATGTTGACGAAATCGATCAAATTTGTCTCTGCCTCATCCTTGGACTTCAGGAGTTTGACTATGAGAAAATAACTATAGTCGTCAATTAAGTATCACCTGAAAATATTTTTGCCCAAGATGTGTTTCTGGTGTTACGGGACCTGAAATGACTGAATGAATCAATTGTCCGATTCGAGACGTACGTTTTTCCTTCTTAGGAAAAGGTTGTCGGGTGGCTTTCCCCTCGACACACGATGAGCAGGTTCCCTTATGGGTAGGCAGACCGAGTTGCTGAAGCCCTTGGTTACTCAGATGTCCAAGTCGTCTATGCCAAATGGCACTTTCTTCGACGCTGGTGGCATGGCATTGCTCTTGAGTAAATGTGACGTCAAGGGAGTACAAACCATTCACGTGTCTACATCCGAAGGTATGCTGAGAGGTACATATAAGCATTTCAGCTTTATCCATGATGATGGTATGCCCTTTTGACGTCAGAGTGCCTGCTGATAATAGATTGTGCTGAAGGTTGGGGACTATTAATCCTTCGATCGTTATCGGTTTTCCTTGGCAATAACAGTTGAGCGTGCCCTTCCTCTCTGCGATCATACATTCACCATTTGCGATGTGAATTTTGAGTTTTCGATCCAGCTGGACGATGTCGGTCATTAGGGGTTCCAAATCAGACTTGAGGAGGTTTGACGTAGCACCAGAATCGATCAGAAATGATTCAATGTTTTCACTTTTATTAATTTCTGAGGCTTCTAAGGCAATGAATGCAACTGCTTTATTAGTACCTGTGCGGTGATCAGTCTTGGCCTCTGATTGATACGATTTCTGGTGATCATAATTGTTATTTACAGTGGTGTTATTATGGTTGAAACCTCTACCACGACTGCCTCCTCGTCCCCATCGTCCTCTCCCCCGACGTCTCCTATTGCCATAATTTCCCTTAGTATGTTGACTATTATTATGTTGCTGGCCGAAATATGATGCTTTCAAAGAAAGCTCCTCAGTGGCTGCTTGATTCCGATTTTTGATTTTGCTTTCTTCATCAACTAGCTTCGCTTTCACAAAGTCAAGTTTCACTGTGGCTTGAGTATCGAGAGCTGTTATTACAGTGTCGTAGTTTGAAGAGAGTGACAAAAGAAGCAGACAGATACGATCAGTTTCTTTGAGAGTCGTACCGTATTCCTGCAACTCACGCACCACTGAATCGAAGTGTAATAAATGGTCATCGAGTGCTTCTCCTTTATTAAGCTTCAAATTAAAAAGCTTACGCCACAAGGATAACTTTGAAAATGTGCTATCTCGGACCAACACAGCTTTTAGAGCGCCAAACATTTCCTTTGAGGTAGAACAGTCTTTTATTATATCAAGGTGTTTATCAGATACTCCTTGAATAATAATAGCACGAGCTTTGGCATCTTTTATAGAAAAATCATCGGCAAGTATCGTTTCACTTTTTCCGTCGGCCTTTGAGGATGACTTAGTGAGATCGTCACCTTTTGTAGCGCCGAGAACTGCCTCAAGCCCTTCTTTGGCCAATAATGCACGAATTCGGAACTTCCAGTTGGTGAAGTTTGTGCTAGTCAACATTGAGAACTGAACTAGGGAATTCGAAGTCATTTTTTTTTTTCAAATAAGTATGCCTTCACGTGGTGATGGTATCGGGAACACGCCGTTTGGAACGAAACGCGAGAGGTTAAATTTTGATGAACGAAGTTATCCGATATCATCAAAATTGCGCGCGCACTGAATTTAACACTGATCTCGTAAACTGGGCCCATAACCTTTTAAGGAAATGAATTAAAGGGGCTGAAAAGAAAAGAAAACGTAAAATGATAGAAAACAAGAGAGACCTTTTATTAGCGTTATAGGCACTTTCTTTAACATAATGGTGGAAAGAGAAGGAGAGATCCTTAACAGGAGCGGACAAGCTTGAGAGGGGCGAAAGGGAAAGGTGACATTGATAAAAACAACAACTACCTATTCGTGTCAGACTTTGACTGGAGAAGGTTGAAGAGATTTGGAATGGCTTATTAGATCTGGAACATTTCTGTTAATAGATAATTATGCTTCACTGCCTATCAATAATGCTGAACTATTTACATAGAGATTTGTTTTGCTTTAGAGCATTATATTCAATTTATAGTTATTGATTAGAGAATTTATCACAACTGAATTTTCGGTTTATAGGTTTCTGCTCATACGCGTTTCCACTTCCTTCACTGATTTCCAACCTCACCTATCTACTGGTCTCAATTAGGTTTGCAATAATTCTTGCATTACATTTATTTCCTGATTTTTTTAGGCATCCATATCCGCCCTTCAATTTCCAATATTGGTACCGTTTTCAAGCTCCAGACCATCCAACTTACGGCGTCTCTTCCATTACGTTCTCCACTGAGAAACTGGAAAACTTCAATTGGAATTACTTCGACCACTACATTTGTACGAGAGGAGACGCAGACTTCGCCTTGATTGATGTAAAAATAACTTTTCACTTCTTATCAATTTATTGAACCTATCAATTCGAATCTAACGAATTTCCTATTGAATGTGTGAACAAGTAATTTGAGAACCATGATCAGTAGGTCACAACAACTTCGGCATGTTTATCAATGTACAACTGGAAAGCCATTAGCTGATTGGAGTTTAGTAGAGAGAGAACAGAATTACCACCACCAAAACATTTTATTGCTACAAATCAGTGAGGTAACCTCTCTATTCGTTCCCGTCTTCTAAGTGTTTGGTTACCCTTCAAAGACAGAAGAGCACCCATAATATCAAAATAGGAATATTCAGCCCCGTCCAAGTTATTGATCAAGACGCTTCAAGCCCTACAGGTGAATCGTCGAAAATTCGAACAAATGTGGATCACCGCAATCAACTCCCTCCAAGGGCGCTCCCTGCATGTTTGGAGCAGAACGTGTTGCTGGGATTTTCACGTTAACGCTCTGAGGTCACTCTGCCCCCTGTCCTCAGGGTGCATGGACCATGCTTTAGGACAACGCTATCTGGAAATAACCACAAATTGTATGGTCTAACGCAATAATTGTTCGATTGATTAACCAACCATTACTCTACCGATCAATTTCAATATTTTTCAGACGTTGAAATATTGGAGGCTCCGAGTGTTTATACTTCCTGCTTGTCAAGTTGCGACCAAAAAAATTCTCGAAGGATCCCCGCATTGCAATATTTATAATGTGCACACACCTGAAGAACAGCAAATGCTCACTGAAAACTTCCTTAAGTACATTGAAAGTTGGATCAACAAAATAAAACGACCTCAGACTCAGAAGAAGCAAAGGGTAACGGAAAAATTGTCATTACCGATTCGAAATAGTAGTTTGCATGTTAGTCGTTTAGCCATAATCTGCAAATCTATTACTTATTATTGTTACCAGAAATTTGAAGCATCATGAAATTAACTACAATGGCCCAGAAAGATCTTTATCAGAGATTTTTAAAACTGAGAAGGTTTTAATTCCAATTTAATTATAATTTAATTTTTTATCATTATATATGGTAATTTGCTCTCCACCGGTATGTTAAGAATACAATGGTTTTGGAAATTATTTGAAACTTAAAAACCAAATCATTTTTATGTTAATGATCGAAAATTTTCTAACACATTCATCGTAAATTTATTCCTTAATTATTGGCTTACGTCACAATTGATCGCAATTCACATTCATTGAGGCACAATATCAGTACATTAATCATGATTATATTATGTTACCATATCAAAATTACTTAACCTTGAATGCATGAAGTACCCTAACCTTTGTTCTATCTAGTTCACAAGAGGAGTACCCACGTGTTTTATTGTCTTTTGACTTGCTATTCATAAGATGATGTTCCAGAAAAGAAATTATACATCGGTACTAGAGGATTTCAGGTTGATGAATGTCGCATAAGGCTTTGAAATTTGGTGGGGAGAGATCTTGAAAAAAATATTTGAAGTCTGATTGTTTAAAATACAGCTTCAATAAAAACTACTGATCTGTATAATTATCGTAGAGGAACAAAAGCAATCCTTATTTCAACTAACCTCCTCCAATTCACCAAATTTCTCTCCGATTATTGTTGTGATGTTACTTGGAAAACTGATGAACGCTGAGAGCTGTAAAATTTACTTTTGAATTCTACAAATCTGCGATAGATACGGATTTCCGTTTCTTGAAACTGAGTAAAAATCTGAAGGTTACCTGAGGTTGTTGCAGGCATATCGCCTCAGCTTGTTATGGGTGACTAGTCCGTTCCATCACCTCCTTGTTACACATTGTAGTAATCCGGGAGCTCTGGACTGCTTTTCTACCTCTTAAGAAGGAAAAGGTTTGACTTCCTTATTCGATTATCACAACACCTGGCGCCTGGACAAAATTTTTGCAAAATGTTGAAATTTTGAAGAAATTTACATTATTTGAGGGACGGATGAATTTGTCGTCAAATCACCGGTATTTACACCCTGAATCTAAATCAGGTTATCCAGACAGGAATTCAGGTGCTATTATATAACCAGAAAGCAATTTAAAATTCAAATTTTCAACGCTTTTTACCTCATGAGAGTGACGGAAATGTTTAAATACTTCTTTACACCACCACTCTCAGCCTGGATCCCACATCGTCAAACGGAATTCGAGGTGCTGTCACTGAATCAGACGCCTCGAAATGAACGCCAAATTTTACTTCCCAAGAGGGAAGGATGAATTTTACTTCAAATCATCATCAGACCCTGAATGTAAATCATGATCGCCAGACAGGAATTCAAATGCCTTTAATCTATCAGACACCAATTCAAATTTCGAATGGTTGTTACTTTTTTGAATGAACTTGAATGAAATTTCAAAAGACACATTGTTCTTCTCAATACTCTTCCTCATCTACGAACGTAGTTTCAGGTTGGTACTTTTAACTACGTCAGAAATTTGGAGAAGAGGGGGTTCGGGGGGCTAGTTTTTTTTTTTTTTTTTTTTTGGTAAATTTTAAAGTTTTGTTATTGAAAATAATGTAGTATAAATCAAAATATTTGTGACTTCGCTGTGTGCTATCCAAGAGCAACAAACAATAATAGCAATTACTTCAGATTCATTGTAAAACTCCATTTCAAGGCGTACAACAGGTGGATATTAATAAATATTATATCTGTAGTGATGGAAAAGTGGTCAAACAACCAGCTAGCAACTTCTAAACCGAGGGGTGAAACAAGAACAATTTAGTGGGATGTTGCTTGATATCAGTAAGATAGGTTATGTTCCAAACAAATAAACTTTCGTTTTGATTTCCGACTTGACTTATTTCTTCGTAATTTTTTAAAATTAAAAAAAGTTTCTGGGGGGAAAACACATTTAAGTTCACGGGTACTCCTTTTGCCTGCGGAACTAATGGTCTAGGAGCCGAGGCTGTAAATCGGCAGTCCCTCCTGGAAATGGTTTGGTAGTCGACTCTGGAAATTTGGTCCATTTTCAATGAGAAGATGTTTGTCTGCAGCCTCAGAATTGGTGGATTACAAAATCGCCTCCTCTCAAAGACAGCTGAAATAGCAAATTTTAGTTTTTCACAAATGGTTCATGAACTGTACGACCTGCCAAAATTTTCATAAATACCTTACCGAGGTTGTAGGAAACAAACAAAGCGATTCGACTAACAAAACTTTAAATGATATATCTTCTAAAACAAGAAAGTTGCATACATTTGATGATCCATCTGATTTTCTGTCAATCCTCTCTTCCTTCTTCTCCTTCCCGTCTAGATTTTGCCCTTCAAAATCACCTGGTTACATCAATTTTGTTTTGATTCAGGTCTTCCAAAGCCAATTCGACTCAGGATTAACTTTCCAGTGCTTGTATTGGACCACTTTCAGCTCAGACCTTTTCCAATCAACTTACAGCTTAACTCGTAAATGTGTTGTCATTTTACACAGAAAGTCGACGGAACTACATTTCACGTTGTAATTGAATGGAAAAGGATTTAAGCTAAGACTTGCTAGATATAAACCTCAGGAATGTTGTTAAGACCAACTGTAAAGAAGACTTGGATTATATCAGAGGTGTCTTGACCCTGACTCTGACCTTTCCTTCCTTGACCCATGACAACATTCCATGTTGTGAATCCATCAGGATAATCTGAATATCGTCGAGGTATTTTTCCTAATCCTAAAAAGTGTTGGGGAAGAATGTTATGTTTCCTCCAATAAATATTATTATAAATTGGATTTTTAATCATTTAGGATTTAATGTTAAACCTGCGAATAGGGGATATAATTGAACAAATCATCCACCAAGGTAACCATTAATGAGCCAAAAGGGAAAAAGATTTGTTCCTCCTTTGAGTAATTATTGTAGTTACTGAAATCGAGGAATATCTTCATCTTCATGTATAGAGAAAAATCTGAAAAAGAGATGTGCTGTGCATTTTAATTGCTATTTCTAGCTTGCACTCCCTGTAGCAAGAGACAAGGCTGTCCTCTACCTTCCAAACTCCTTGGAGCTTCTGGACCCCCTTTGACCTTGATTTCACACGTGTTGACCTTCATTTCACAATCTTCATACTACAAAGAAGCAAACAATCTAAAAATCTGTAAAAATTACATCTGGACCTACCCTAAAAAATGAAAATTGCGAAATTACTGATGCTGATAGAATTTTTATACTATTTTTCCTGGATTCAGCTTCCGAAAATCCATCAGGTTCACCTGTTAGTTTCCAGGTTTTCGGTCTCAGACCTGCATAATTTTTCATTCCATTGGCAAAAGTGATAAGTTGACTGGGCAAACAAGACAGAAGTGTACCTGTAAGTCTCTTGCCGAAATCTGCACTTTTTTTTTAAACAGCAGGTTCTTAATGTAAATGTAGCAGGTTCTTAATGTATAATGTATATGTAATGTAGTATTGACTGAGTTGTTCCTACCTACAGTTCTCCCAAAACTCAGAATACTGTCTCCGCTGGATTAGACAATTATTGCGGTGGCCAGGTGATTTTGAATGGAAAAAAGTCTAGACTGGATGAGGGGGGGGGGGGGGGGCTCACCCTAGATTAGTTATATTTCTAATATGTGTAATTTCTTTGTTTTAAAATATATTGTTGGCAATCTAAGGGGACATTAAATTTGAATGGGTGAACTAATTTGGATAATAAATAGGTATTTGAACATTTCCCTGAAGGGGTGACGAAGAGACCTTGGAGCAAGATCACTCGAAATCATTTCAGGCATCAGCTAAGACACCTCAAAGAACGAGTAATTCCCTGAAAGGGAACATAGCTGTAGCTCGTTTGTATGGGAGTAGGGATTCCGATTAATACAGCCAACTTTACTGTAAATATGAGGAGCAAGCATAACCACTACAACCTCAAGAAATAGGTGGAGCTAGCAGAGCAGCTACCACACCTGTTAGTACTACATTTTAAAGGAGCTGAGTAGTTTAGGACAGAGTGACAGAATCAAGAGAGAGGATCTGAATGAATCCTCTGGGGCTGGTCCGGGCGTATTTATACGGGTGTTCTGACTCATCATGACTCTTAGGTCGACCTTTGTCGGTTTATTTTTAACCACATGTTATATTATAATCGTTGAAACTTCTCCTAATACTTTACACATTTGGGGGTAGGATCTTTTTGATTGTTTGTGGTCTACAACTTAGGTAGGTGTGATCATTTCTGTATCCCTAACGAGTTAGGAATTATTTGCGAAAAACTTGAAAACGTCCTGTTTCTGCTGTAACTATAGACCGCTATTTTGTAGTCCGTCAATTTTGAGAGGGCAGGCAAAGATTTTCTTAGTCATAATGGAATAAATTTTCAAAATCCGGTACCAAGCCTTCTCCAGAAATTAGGCGCTACCAATTTTCAGCCTCCTCTCGTGAATTATGATGGCATGATTGTTACTCAGTCAACAGTAATGGCCGGATGTTGTCATTGTCATCGAGTTGCACGTTCATTCCTGATTATTGATCTGCAAACGTGAATATTTACTTGTGTATTCAGTATTGCCTGAAAGGTATGACTCTTCTAGTTGTTTTTGAGTACAATTAGTAGTGCCTAGTTGTACTTTATTGACAGAACCTGTTTAGTGTTCGTTGTTAAAAGTAATGTTGCATTTGCATGCTACCGATTTTTTATTTGTTGTGAAATAATTTCGTTTAGGTACTAAGTCTTGATGGAATATTTAATTGAGACTTTTTTTACTAGGCCACGTTTGTCTTGATTGCATCCTAAAATTATTTCGGCTAGCAAAATATGGGTGATAATTGATTTTTATAATTTTAATACCTACAGATGGTGAATCTTACAGATAAAACATTTTTTAAAATTAATTTTACTAATTTAATTAGTTCAGTGGTTTATCTGCTACCACTTTAAATTGGAATCGACCCTTGAAGTTTCAGTTTTTACTACAAAATCGGGTCAAATATTTAACAAAATTTGCCGTTTTTTACGACCAGCTACGTTATATTGTCTTACTCAAAACTAAACAAAAAAGTTCCTTAATCAAATTAACTGATTTTCATTATTTATCAAATTTAATTTATGACTAATTGGTTCAAAATTTGAGCACTTTGTATGAATTGAAGTAAAGGAAATTATAAATAAATAAATGATTAATTATAAATTGTGTGGCAAATTGCTGACAAATGTTCACATTTTTACAATATTCTACCGTTTTTATCAATCAAAAAAATGTTTTTCTTTGAAATTAAGGGACATTTTTCAGGAAGTTTTTGTGCATACATTTTTAATGTCCTCGTTCAAAATTAATACTATTTTCTTATTTTGATATAAAAATTTGCTCGAAATTAGATAAATTCAATAAATATAAACCGTTTTTGCTATTTTTAATTTTTTTTTTTTTTTTTTTTAGCACATATCCAAAATTGTGACCCGATTTGTGCTCAAAAAGTGCTTCCACATTTTAAACAACCACGTATCCTAACTTCCTCTCTCTATTTATTTATGTTCTAGTACAGGTCCGGTTTGTGTTCAATATTCTATTAATATGGTAGCGTTCAGAAATTCGAAAACAAATATCAAGTGCTTGAACCATTTCAAATCTGAAAGAATTCTCCGGTAGGTTCAATTATAGTTTCGTTTGTCTCATTGCTAGAAAATACTAACAGCTTGGATAAAAACTTTTGATTACCTACTGAAATAGATGAGTAGATACTCGTAGATCATTTCAATCAAGTTCATGAATGGCAATTTTTATTTAAACAATTCTTTGTTGCCAAAATACAATTATGCTGACGTTTCGTTTTGCTTTTGTACTCATGTTTTAATTTCGTAGTCAATGGTTTTTACTCTCGCTATTTTTCTTTATTACTTTTTATTGCTGGTCCTTACCATTTTAGTGGATTTGTGGTGTAACTTTGTGTAGTTGCTTGTCTCGCATGTCTTTAGCAGGATCTTTCCGGTCTCAACGTTCCCAATCATATGAATCAAAGGAGATATAGTACTGGCATCATATTTTTGAAGGTATGCTTGCGTAAATTTTTTTTCTAAATCTTTCTGTGCGTCTTGCTTGTCAATGTTTTCTCTTTTTATTGTATTACTATTTCTAAATGCAAGTATGGTACCTTAGTGTTTAGTATGGATGGTTTTCTTTTTTAATATACAGTTTTATGAGTATTGTTCAATTCTCGTTATTAAAGTGTATACTAAAATAAATAGCCTATCAAGTACGTACCAACTGTAAGGACACATGGTTTCTCGTACTATGTTAAACGATGGACATCTTAGGAAACCCATGATGTTTTGAATCTAAACTTGTCCTGCACAATAAGTTTTCTACAACAAACAAACATCCCTAGTTGACAACCAAACCAATGATATGGTGAGTTTCCACCATCAATATAGAGGATAGCGATATGCGTTGGCACCATCTTTTATTGGTATAGTAAATGGTCACTTCAATTGATGCCTAGCCTTAAACACAGAGTCAGTTTTCTCGGGATATTTAGCAGCGTTCTCGCAGTAAAGGAGCTTCTCTTAATTTCCAATGGGTTTTAGTTTCCTTTCCCGGCAACTAAGAGCACACAACTCCGGTGTACCATAAACTCATTTAGGAACTCATGGAACTAGGAAAATACACAGGCAACATTTTTCCGTTCGGGTTTGAGTATTTATGTGCTGTATTGTTGAATGATTGGAGTAACTACTAAGCTAAATGTACTTTATATGCAGCAAATACCAAAATCACCCGTATGTTTCCATTAACGAGAGGTTTTGCCATATTGGCGGAAATTTTCTCTTTTTTTGATGGACACTACTTTTGTAGAGGGCAAAATGGAAAACTATGGGCTTTAGCAAATCTTGGAAAAATCTAAACCGCCTGCACTGTCCAGACTTCGTGAATAACAATTGGAACATACCTATCAAGTATCTAACAACGTGTAGTTTTATTGACGATTTCCCTCTCAAACACGTTTTGTGCCCGTTATTTTATGAATATGAATATCCATGAACATATATTGTGTACAATACAAACAAAGCTGGTAAGGGATAGCTTGGTAAAAATATATTTATCAGATTCGTGATTCTTCTTCTAAAAGACTCTGTAGGTTGAGATATTCAATAGGTTGGTAATGACGATGATGCCATACGTTCCTGTTAATATTAGGCTGAGAATTATTGGATAAATTGGCTTGAAATACGCAAAAATAAGTTTTTGAACAGTTTTAACTGTATTATTATGGTATTTTTTCGAAAGGGGACAATTTGGGGAGATTTAGGAAAGAAGACATTTGAGTGAGAGCAGGGGGAAATCGTTGGAGAGGATATGGAAACACTGGTTATGATATCGTAGTAAGTGCTCTCCATTTTCTTAAGGCTCATCTCCAGAGCGTATCATTTTCGTTTGATATTGTATTTTTCCACTCTTCTGATCTAATCAAAACTCTCTGATTCCAATTTACGAGTACTACGTGCTTAAATCAAATTAAATGCTTGATGAGACGAATTCTTGATGCTCTACAAATAGCTTCAAGGTTTTGCATGAAGAGGGAAAGCTAATGGGCTACTAATAAATGAAAGCAAAACCAAGTATCTCAAGATATCCCCACTGTTCCATGCCCAGCGAGTACCCAGGAAGGTGACGTTTGGTATTTATAAGTTTGATGAAGTCAAGTCTTTCGCCTACCTGAGGAGCTTGGTGACAAATGGGGATAAAGCACAGGACGAGATATGCTATCGAATAATGGCGGGCAACCGAGCGTTTTATGGAAGTATAAAACTCTTCAGGAGCTGTGTGATTTCCAGGACAACAAGGATGAGGCTTTACAGATCTCTGGTGCAGCCTGTGGTCTGTAATGGATCGAGGTTTGGACCGTCATAGAAGACTGTGGGTATTTGTAACAAAGGTTGTAATAAGAATCTATGGTGCAGTCAGAGAGGGTCAAGGTTGTAGAACTAGACAAAATGCAGAAATTGATATATTGTTGAAGTATGAAGACATCAAGCATGGCTGGGGCATGTTGACCGCATGCCAAGTGGGACCTCCCTGAAAATGATGTTGCAAGCTCGGATGGAAACTAGAAGACAAAGAGGTGGTCCTAGGAATCACTGGCTTGATGAGGTCTTCAGGGACCTCCAGGTGGAGAGGATGCGGAGGTCTCAGGTGGATGACCACACCCAGTGGCGGAGAGGTGTTTGGGAAGCCAGGGGCCACGTCGGCTTGTAGTGTTTTTTAGTCAAGTGGTTAAATCATGTTAAGAGTGTTGATCTTATCCAGTCATTAGAGAAGGTTCTTGCTGTCAGATCTGTTCGTTCGTTACCTTCGCTCACTTTTGTGCTTTGCCAAACGTTCTACTCTATATTTTTTTTAAATCCTCTACCACCATCCTGAATGGAACTTCTCCTCTCAACTAAGAACGACTCTCTTAAGAATTCAGTTCTTCCAGCTAAGAATTGAAAATATCAACCAGTGATGAGTTGAGCTTTAGAATAAGAGTTGTGTTCTTGTATTAATAATGAATTGTGCTCACCACCTGGCTTCTCCTTTGGTTTTACTTTGATAAAAAAATACGGCCTCTTTGATTAAGGTATACAGAAAGAAAATTTGTAATATGCGAATCCTTTGTAAAGTTCAAGTAGTTAATGTGGATACTAAAGTTGATTTTGAAATTTATTTCATACTTTCGTGAATTCCAGAGCAATGTTGCAAGTAACTCTCCATTCCGTGAGAGGTTAGGGAGCAACCGACTGCCTGAAAAACCTCGCCCAAGGTAATTAACAAAGCAAGGACAAAAGTACCTAATGCTGATTTAATAATACTTAATACTGTGTTGATGTGCATTTGAATTTTCTCAAGGTCTGGATCCAAGGTGTTGGAGAGAACCAAAGCATCTCAATCTATTGATACTCCAGTTCCTACGGCGTCTGACTCAAGTCATGGTGATGCCGATCAGGATGAGTATGTTACCACCTGTTTCGTCTCGAGTTTCCGATTTTAGCAGATTTTTATATGTTTTTGTTTACAATTTAATTACTTTTACTTTGCTTTAATTAAGTAATTGTGTAAGTAAGAATGGTTCAGTGTTGGTACCTCCCCTGAAACACCGGGAGTGCTCAGAGATCAACAGAAGCTATCGCAAAGGGGACGGAAAAGGTGGTTTTCTTAGCCAAACACCAATTTCAACTATAGGCAAAGTTAGGGTAAATTTATGATTTTTTGGAGCTTATTGATTTTTCCAATCGAAGGAAAAGATTCGTCTCCTAAAGAAATGAGTGAGGATACCAATCGAGATTTCGATAATCCGAATTATTTCTCAGAATTCAATTAGTCTTATCCAGTTTGGAATCAATATTAGTTTCTAAACGAGCTGTCTTTTGTTCTTCAGGACTATACAGGAAGCTTTACAAACTTCCTTGAGAACAGCTATTTAACAAGAAACTATTGTGTTTTAGGATAAAAAGTGGCTATTTTCGATGCTACTAGATATGCTATTCGGTTAAGATGAACTTGCTGATAAATCTTTTGGTCAGATGAGTCGCTCCAAAATATCATTCCCGTTCTGAAAACAAAATCAAAAGCTGTAGCAGATTTAGTGTCGCTGACCATGGCGGTCATTTTGTGGTGGTCCAAAGATATCTTTCGAATGTCGACTTGCGTGGCTTTCTGTAGCTTTTCACCGCGTTAGGTTGTGAATGGGAATTAAAGACATTCGTTAATTTTCTCTAACGTAAGACGTTGTTTATACTGTATGGGATTCCTTCTTTCACAGTACATATATTTAGAAAGAAAGGTATATAATTCAATTATCGGTAGGAGTATCGTGTAATATCAATGAACTGAAAAACACAGAATGAGTGGTTATGCAGAGTCAGGAATAGGTTGAGCACTCAGAACTGGTTACATCCGCTTAATGTCCTCTAAGTTTTCTGATGTATAAGTGTACTCATAGTAAAAATAATTATATCACAATATCAAAGAACAAGTAAACATGAAACACCTTATTTGGTTTTTTCCTACTCAGAAGCCTAAAAGAACATTTGTGAAATTCGCATAAATGAATATCTACGTCCAATACCTATTTGATCAGCTTAATGTCCATGGAAAAATGTAAGGAAGTCAGAATTACCTTTTATTGTTGAATTTTTTCTTGCTCGTGCAGAAGTCAACCTACAAATGAAGGTTTTCAAGTATGTTTTCAGGGATTAATTTGCTACTCGTAAATTAGAATTAGAAAAACACGTCGATTATTTCCATTTGTTTCGTTGTGTAATTGCAGCGCGCACAATCTGATTTTGAAAGCGGGATCTGACAACCATGAAATCATCGAACATATGAAAAACCCGAATTCCGGAGTTGGGTTCGTCAGTCAGCTTCCCAGCCTGCCCAAGTACACATTTGTATCTGCTGATGCTGTGCAGTGGCTGATGAGTCGCGTCGAAGGCGTCAAGGAGGAAGGACAAGCTATATCAATACTACAGGTATTCCACTTTTTTGAAGAATATAAAACCATATTCAAATTTTAAATTGTTGTTAATAACTTGATAAACAACTGCCGGTTCCCGTTATAGAGTAGGCATTGATGAATTATATCGTGCTAATCGTCTCATAATTTACAACACTGGTAGAGAGTTCCTAAATTTACTGATGTGGCAAAAACTGATAAAATTAGATGAAGACTTTAAAAGAATAGAAGGGTGTAAATTATTAAATGTCTCAAAAAGTTTAAAATACAAAATAATAGCCTTGCATTGGGATGCATCACAGGGGTTCGGGGATGTGTGTAACATTGAATGCTATGTACAGAACCTCTCTTAAATTTACAATCATCTCTTTGAAGTCGTGCTTCATAAAGCGGAATGCACAGCTATTCTTCCGATTATGCTATTTTCAATTCACAGATTTCGGTTAGAGAGGGGTTTATTTGAAACAGTTGATATTACCGTGGCAAGTTTTCTGGGCTGTATACGAGGGTGAATCCAATATAAACGAGACCCTATTTTTTTTCAATTTTAAAAAAACAATTTTTTTTTCTACATAAACTTTTGATTTGGAAACAACCCTCTGTGTGGAACGAGTGAGGTCATGTTTGCAGGCAATTGCGCATGTAGGCTTCAACCTCTCAAAGATCCTAAAGGAGACGAAACTCATGGAAGTGGCAGGGATACTAGTCTGGAGGGTGTTCGAGTGTCCCCCAACCTAGTTGCACCAATTTTTCTTGAGTGAGGGTCGCTGTATTCAGAAGAATCACTTCTCTCATCGTTAAGTCTCGTCTTTTGCGGCAATATGCAATTCTAACTTCACTCAAAATGTCACAGTAATAACCAGCACTTATTGTTTTGCGCTCATGTAAGAAATCAAGATGTGGCAACTCAGTTAATCTTGTCTGCAGTAGTGCTAGCGCAGGGTCTGTGGTCATGGCTCTCCATTTTTAGCACGTTCACGACTCCCACTAACTGTTTGTGCCATGCAAACACTCTAGCTCTCTATAATGTCTCTTCCTTGAACTATGCAGTTAATCTCTTCAAGATTTCGACTGGGTTAACTCCGTTTGTAGCTAGAAACTTGAACACGATACTCCAGCCAATACTGAGAGGGTCAAGGAGACTAGCTCACATGCTTCTCCCGCTCCTGACAAACCAACCCAACACCGTACAATGCGGCAGCGTTATTCCATCACTGCTGAGCTTGCAGGTCCAAAAGTCTCATTCATATTTGACTCACCATCTTACCACAGGTACACTTTGGGTTCAAGGAGGCAGTCAGCTTAAATTTGGATTCACACTCACAGGAATGGGAGTGTCAGATCAGAGTCCCGTCCAGGGGCCACCCATTCACACTGCCAGGTCAGATCACGTTAGGGCAGACCAGTCTATTCCGTGCTGCAAGTGAAGTGGAACGATGTCTGAGACGAGAAAATTTTTTTATAAAATCGCTCTGCTACTCGAAGAAGAGGAAGAAGGGAGACCCTGAGTGGAAAGGAAAAAGTGGTTGCATGGAATATTTTTGCTGAGGGGAGAAGATGGGGCATTCACGAAGATCTACCCACAACTTGTTGATGATGAAACGAAGTTCGTACAATATTTCCGAATGTCCCTTTGCGATTTCATGCATTTGCTGTCCCTCATCAAAGACAATATTGTGAAGAGGGACACCCAATTTAGAAGAGCAGTAACTCCAGCAGAAAAGCTGAATAGAATGGATGAGAAAAATCGTAAAGAGATTGCTGTTTCCAAATGCACTCAATCAACTTTTCGTCACCCATTGGAAATTACAACTAAAAAGAACGAAGTGCAACGAAATCAGAACAGAAGTGGTGAGAAAGACCATCTCCACCACAGATAAACTCAGTTGAGAGACAAGATTTGACTGTATGTGATTCACATTGTCTGGTTTTGATCGCTCGCCAGAAACATGACAGGGAGCGACTGGACGAAGATTTGATTTTGACTGTACCGCGCCCGTGAGTGGGAATCACCCCGTATGGTTTCCATAGAACCAATCTTGACGCGACCATCTCCAAACGTGATCTGACATTACCGTTACTCCGAATGCGAATCCACCCTAACAGTAAGTCCAGCAGAATGTCTCCAAAACGACTTGCTCCCAGTCTCTCTTCATTATGCTTTGGAAATATGTTTGCATACTGAACTATCTTACTTGTTTAATCAATAGCGTGTACCACATTAATGTTGAACACAAGTTTTTCTTCTTCCATTTATATACTCTTCACTTGATATGTTTAATAACCCAAGTTTGAACTCGTACCTCAAGTATGTTCGACTGATATTTTCTTCAATTGAAGCTTATGATGTTGCACTATTATAGTTTTGATAGAAAATTCAGACTTTGAACCACATGGCCTTAATGTAAAATATTCCCTATTTAGAGCATGCTCAAAGAGAAATACATATGCCACGCTTCAGGGGATTCTTCCAGGAGGTTCATTCATGGTTTTTACTTATACCACTTCAAGTACGGAAAAGAAGAGCTGAAAGGTGATGTATAGAACTTTTTTCTAACTTTTTCTTTGGGTAAACATAATATTTATTCTCTCGAGGAAGCAATTTTAATGTTATTGCTTAACTATTGTCAACATCAAGTCTGTACCTAGCTTCACTTCGCATTTTATTTCATCTTTTATACTTGTTGATTTCTAGATGGAGAAACTTTGCCTGTTGGCGATTTGCCAGGGTTTGAAAACGAGTGGATGGAAGTGGAAATTAAGAAAGATTCCATACCAATTAGTGTAAACCCTATTTTCCTTCGTCCCCATCTTCCAGAGTGTGATGGTAAACCAAGACCTGGTACGGATTCGTACTTAAATCTTTAGATTACCTTTTATTATCTTATCGGGCTGTGACGAAACATATTACTGTCTTTCGTAGATCCAATATACAAGGAAAGCCATCTAGAAATGGATGTTCAGAGCAAAAGTGACCGTGTAGAATGGGGGCACATCAAGTACCATTCGACTTACAATCCAAATATGGCTTACGAAATCGTTGTGCAGTGGGCTGCGGCTTCTGGAGCAATAGTTGCGGATTTGGTAAGTTTTGCTTCTTAACGGGGATCATTTTGGGCATACTTGTGCTTCATGCACAAGGTACATGGGGTTTAATTGGCTCCGTGTCGCCTCTCTCTGAGCTTCCCTGAGAAAAAAACCATGATTTCAAATTCTAAGAAGTTACATTCGTTACATACCAGTTACTAACCCTAACAGTAGTCACGGTTAAGGACCTTTGTTGAAGTGTAATTGAAGCTTCATCCAACCATTTAGAAATCTGACGTTTATAAAACATTTTACTGCACATTAAAGGTCACAAGAATTTTTTACGGTAACCAGTCACTTTCCCACGGTTGGTGTAGTAAAACTCTCAATTTCAAATGCAGAGACCAGTTTTAATCATTATTACCATGCCATTGTATATTTACCTTCTAATCGATCAGTTAATCTGAGGTGCCTTACATGTCTGTGATCACAAATATATTTAAGAAATATTTTTTAAAATGAAAGATTTATTATTGAGGTCTTAAAAGATGTTACGGGCACAACTGACATTGGTAGATGTAGCAGTTAGAGTAATCCTTCTTCTTTCCTTCTGTTCTTTTAAGTTCAGTTACAATAAAACACCAGTTTCTTCAATCCTTAGCTGTCAACTAGTTATCTCTCTTACAACTCTTACACAGCAGAGGTGAGAGGATATAGCAATTGTTCAAATGTATTGTATTTATTTATGGAACTGGAAATTAGCTTAGGAATACGACAAACCACTAAACAAACGGCGGTTAATACCACTTTTATTTGAGAACTCTGTTTAGTAGTTCTCCTCGGATCCGTCAGACGTTGTGGTTGCTCCGTGTCCAATTGGATTGGTCCAGTGGTGGTCCCTTCCCTGGAACTCAAGGGGTGCACAAATATCAACAGGGATTATTGGTTGGGGTGCACCTATGCTCTTATCAGCAGGCACATCTGGATCGGTCGCACAAAGTTGTATTATTGAACTGGGGAGTTTGAGTTTCTACGAAATTCTCGCAGTTCCTCTTGTGTGTTCGTGATTGGTCATATCAAACGAGGATTCTTGAAGGGCTTCTTCCAGGACCAATCAGGAGCGAGGTGTAGTTACAATAACTGCAGTTCAAGAGCAGTTAGAAAACATCGATTGAGGAAGTTTTTAGTTCTTACAGTGAACTGAACTTTCACTACCGCCAACAGATAATGACAGTACAGTATTTCACATCTTACAAAATGGTTTGATTGTTTTGAAATAGAGATATCCAGGGTTAGAATGATATATTGGTATTTAAAATAAACCAACCATCTCATTTTTCAGATATTTGGGTGGGCCAGAAAAGCACAGTCCTGCGGATTGCAAATGGTGCCCATTCCTGCTGATCCATTTGCACTACCCTGCTCCCAGAAATCCGATCCTCTACGAGGCCCGGTCTTCATTCCTGTTGACACCGAAAGCCTAATGGGACACAGAAGTTATTTGTTCGAAGGTAAACCGTTTTACATTTTAATTTACTCATAAGATATTGGTTCATTCATCTCCCAATTTGATTTGTATTACAATGTTAATCAATGCACTTCATTTTCAGAATTCGAGGAATCCACTAGAAACCAAAGATTGATGTTGTTTCTTGAAGCCATTGCTTACAAGTTTGGTTTCATTCGATGTGCCGTGAAAAGCGCACAATCTCAGAACAATCAATTTGTTCATTTATCTGGTATGATTCTTAAACCCCCCTTTTTGGTAATCGCAGTGCTCAGATTTAATTGACCAAACTGTTACAACATCCGAAACCCCAGCCGATTTTATCGTTTCTATCTACATAGTCTTTCATCAACTTTCAGGTAACTCTTTCCTGTTGATTCCTACTCATCCTTGCGATCATTCAGAAGTTCCAGTGGCATCTCAGAGCCTGCTGTCCAAATTCGGCTCATCCCCTGACCCTTCTGCGAGCCCCCATCACGAGTTCATCAGCCGTTTAGTTGTCAACCATATTCACAGCCATGAAACTCGAGTAAGTCCGGCAGTTAGTTAGTTAGCTTAGTGCTCACGGCTTAAATAAGGTTCCCCTTCTCGTTCCCTGGCTGACCAGGAGAGGTAGCGGGCCTTCCCCATTCAATGAACCCGGGCCCTGGGTTTTCCTGGCTGTTGTTAGATTTTATTCTGTGATACGTAACATTAATTAATACATGGTAATGATGAAAATCGTTACAGTTGTAAGTAATTTCTTTGTTAACAAACACGGGAAAACTGTTTGCAGGTGGGGTTCCTTTGGTTGAGGAATCACATGGTGAGCAGAAGATGGAAGCTGGGCCCGGCGTGTGCCACTAGCGACGAATCTTTTCAAAATAAACTTTTCGCCGATTTCACAGCTTTCTGCAAAAACGACGACGGCCGCTTATTGGCCTTTTGGAATTACTGTTCCGGTGTCAGTGACACACCTAGCTGACAACTGTATTCAAATGTTGTTCGAGGTAGGCGCCTCGTCAACCAATTCAGTTGATGTAGGTAATGTCAACCCGAAAAGAAATTTTTACAATAAGTGTGTCAGCAGTTATTAAGATTTCAGTAAGTTAGAATAGATGCATAAGTTAAGATAATAACTAAGAATTTAAGCTATCACTCAACTTTGAAAAATCCAATTATCTTGGGAATCTCATGACTACTGGGATGAAATGCATCTCAGCCTGCATCCATCAAATACCTCAATAGATATATCTCATTTACTCCATCCATTGATTGATCGCTTAGCAAAGCAGCAAGAACACCAAAATATAAGCTAATGTTGAAAAAGAAAGAGTAAACTAAAAAGTGATAGTTGAACTGAAATTTCAAGACTGTAGCACATTTATAACAATGTCAATTAGCTAATAAGTATAGGATATAAAGTAAAAAAGCTTCTTGTTCAAAGTGTCTTTCTCTTGAGTTTGACAGAGTTTGGCACGTTTTGGAAGCAAAGAATTCTATAGTATAATTAGTGTGTATTATTGTAATCCTTGGTTAACGCCTCAACCCCCCCATTTCTTGAAAAAACGCATTTGTAATCACGCAGCCACAAGAAACTGCTAACTGAGGAAGAAATTCAAAAAATGTCACGAACTTCGTTGCAATGCTTGTGTTTAGGCAAATGTTACTTAAACAAGTGGCAAAATCTTGAATGCATTAATTTACCATAATAATGAAGCTTGGTTGCATCTGAACGCTGGATGTGTCTGAATATTTTATCCGATTTGGACGTAATTTTTCTTTTTTCTGCAAAGACAGTTGTAGCTAATTTTTATATGCACTTCAGACTTACCGTAGGGAAGAACAACGTAGTGAATGAGGTGAAATGAGCAAACTCGGAACCTAAACTGCTACTATTTGCCGACTTATGAATTCACATTAGAGTCTTTATATTGTCGTTCATTTTTTGCGAATTGTCTTCGAAAAATGAAGCCATTTTCGAAATTTTGCCATGTTTGAAATCATTCCTACCTCATTCTTTGCTTGAAAGTATATGATCAAGTTGTGTCACAGTGAAGTCATATTAACCTCCTTCACTTACAACGCAAGTAGATGTATGGCACCTCTGTGCGTTTTGCGTGACTGTCTTTTCCGCGCATATTATTCACGGTTTCCCTATGGTATTCCTTTGATTTTGTGTCTACGACGGTTTAATTACCTCTTAATTCAGCTAACATTCGTGCTATATTTTTCCATCACATTCGGTGGTTTAATTTACATACAAACAAAAAACAATTTTGAGAAATGAATGTTTGACTTATTATCAGAATTTTTACTGCAGGTAATGTTGATCATTACCTTTTTTATTATTAATTAATTTTATGGTGCTTGGAGGTACCTAAGTATTTTTAATCATCGATTTTTCAAATGTTATAAATAAGTTAGTTAAGGAGAGCCCATTCGGTAACCAACATTTCCACTGGATACCGATTTTCAATACAGATCAAAAACTGTTTCTGAAAGTATGCACAATATGCCATGGAAAGTTTTATGTATCTTCAAATTGACTGTATGGACTATTCAAGTGAATCAGTTTCCACTGCTCAGGCCTAAAAAATAAGTTAAAACAAGGTTTCTATTGTGAACACATTCGGGTTAGTTTCGCCTGTTCTGTCATTTCAACTGTGTCAGTCACTGAAATACGTCTTCTAAGCCACAAGTTCTCGTTGGTCAGACAGGACGTTCTCCTCAGTTGCTATTGAAATTTTTTATATTGTATCAGTGAACCAGCCTTCATGGAAAAAAACGTGTCGTGAGAATTTTCACGCCTTCTATAATTTCTCTCAGTTCCGAGAAATTCCAAAGTTGAACCCCTTTTTAGCAAAAATCAACAGGCTGGTGATCTGCAGTAGACTGCCTACACTATTTTTGATATACAAGACTGAATTATTTGTTCCAATACTTTGTATTGCCTTGCGGTTAATGTGTATTGTCTAGTACGTAGTTGTGTTCTTCTAATATACTAATGAGAACCATGTTATGTTCAAAAATTTCTCTCCTGTAACCCGCCTTTTTTTTAATGTTCGTTGGGCTCAAAGTGGTCGTACAGCAATGCAATTGTGCTTATACTTAACGCAGAAATATAATAAACATTTTAAAAGGGTTAGTTCATAATTTTTGAAAATTATGGAACCAAACGTGTATTTATTATATACATTACGATAATTTACATTTTGTCACTTAATTATAGGTTAGCTTGAGTAATTGCTGAATTAGGAATCGTAAGAAAATTCGTAGTGGCTGCATTAATACTCTTCGTCAGGAGCGCTTAATTACCCTCCATTACTGATCAGTCATTGGTTAATAATTTTTTTTATGACTTGGCAATGAAAGCCAATAACATACACAATCATCACACCGCGTAAGTCTTGATCACAGAAAATGGAATACACTCTATGTTCTGTGGTCTTGATGGACATGGTTCCTAGCAAACTGACATACGAATACTAGAAAAATACGAAATGAGTGCCAATTTTGACAGGAGCGCTTGTTTACCCACCCTCCATTACTGAGCAGTCATTGGTTAACATTTTTTTTTAAATGACTGAACAATGAAAGACAATAAAATACACAATCATCGTACCGCATAGGTCTTCTTATGATGGTCGAAGTAAGCTGCCATACGAATACTCAAAATTAGCGGCAATTGAAAGCAGTTTACCCACCCTCTATTACTGATCAGTCATTGGTTATTAATAATAATTAATAAATATTAATGGCTGGGAAATGAAAGACAACAAAATACGCAATCATCATACCCCATAAGTCTTGATTGTCAAAGTCACTTGCAAACTGACATACTAATACTCGAAATTGGTGCCAATTTGGAGCAGTTGTTTACCCAACCTCCATTACAGATCAGTCATTGGCTAATAATTATTAATAATTCGACAATGAAAGCCAATAAAATACACAATCATGGTAGCGCATAAGTCTTGATGGTCACTTGCAAACTGACAATGTCATACAAATACTCAAAAGGAGTGCCGATTTTGCAAGGAGCGCTTGTTTACCCTCAATTACTGATCAGTCATTGGTTAATAATTATTTTTAATGATTCGACAATAAAAGCCAATAAAATAAACAATCATCATACTGCACAAGTCTTGATTGTCAACTACACTTGCGATGCTACATACAAATCTCAAAAATGAGTGCCAGTGTTGCCAGGAGCGCTTGTTTATCCTCCATTACTAATCAGCCATTTTGTTAATGACTTGACAATGAAAGACAGAAAAATACACAATCATCATACCGCGTAAGCCCTTTTGCATTCGAAATATGTATGAAGTAACACACATTTTTAGTTAAATACACGGAATAAGATTGCGGATTATAATGGGGAACATGAGTAAGTAGTACTTCAGAACACATTTCAAATTGGAAACAAAGCTTACATCCGTAAGCATTAAATTATTACTGTAACTTTTGTACAGTGATAGGAAATTCAACGATGTCAAAAATATACAATAATACATTTCATCATCATTGTAATCAAGAACTGGAGTAGATGTTTCATCTAACGAAAATAAAGTAACCATTTATAAATGTAGACTAACTCAATGTCTTAATTATCACGATTAATTTGAACTGATTCGAATTAGCTTTATAGCAGTCCAGGCTACAGGGAACAATCCCTGTTTTCAAGCCCCAACAAACAAATCTTCTAATATAAATGTGACATAAGTAGTACTTCATAAATACAAGTAGATCACTTTGAATGGTGTTCTCAGTTTAAAATGTCCAATTCATCGTAATTACTACAAGTAATTTGTAATCAAAGATTTCGAGTTAAATTAGCTTTGTAGCATTCGAGGCTGCAGAGAGGTATCCCCGTCTTCGAACAGGAATATTTCTTGTTGTTGGAACATCCTTCGACCCCACATTTGACAGCTACTGGCGCAGGAGGTCTGGTAACAAATGAAGACGTTTAGGAATTTATGTTGATGAATCTAATTGAAAATAAGTCTATTTCAAAATACCAAAGTGATGGGGGAGACAACAAAATTTCATAGGTAAAGGACGTAAATTCATTTTGATTTTATGAATAATAGCCAAATAGTTCTTGAAATTTATTCTCATGGTAAAATAGGTTATAGTATTCTTTAGGGAGACAGATTTGGTCCGTAGTTTCTTTAAAACTGTTTATTCCGTTGAAGCTTTCTACAATCTTCTAGTTGTCATCGTCAGCTATATCAACAGCAACAAGATGGTCTCTTGTCGCTGTTGCTCAGACCATCTTGTTGCTGTTAACGCAAAGTTTCATACCCCCCCGATCCCCCAGTGGCCTTGCCCCCCTTGGGAAAATATTCTGCGAGTGCCCATGCTGCAGAGAACCCTCAAGGTCTGCACGAACGACCATTGCACAGCATTTATCATTGATTCTTTCTTCTTTGAAAAACAAGGAAACAGTCACTAGTGCCAGTTAAATTGACATGATTAACGACTTCTTGGGACCCGAGCTGAGCAGAAGAAGGGGAACTGTCAACATTTGGATCTTTGGTTTCAACAACATGAGGCACCACCTCACACAGACACTGTTACAGTGAACGTCTTACGCGAAATATTTCCTGGTCGCCTTGTATCACGTTTCGGGGATGAGCTATAGCCTCCGAGGTCACCGGACTTAACGGTGTGTGACTTTTTCCTCTGGGGGTACCTCAAGTCACGAGTATAAGAATCAAAACCACGAACTTGAGAATGCAATTAGAGAAAACATCGCATTGAACCATTGTTGCAGCTCGTTCACGATGACTTCTTGGATCGACTATGAACAGGATGAACACCATTCCGTCCTGGGAAGCGTAACCGCCTTTTACATGTCTGATGAAAAACAAATTGTTCCATCTGCATGTTGGTTGTACAAGGTGCGAGCTTTAGTGTACCGATCTGTGGGTGTCTTCCAAGGAACACGCTTATCACATACAACACCATTTTCTTTGCAGCTGATAGAATGTTCCTTGTGTTCATGGAAGATTTCACATAGTTCATGACCCAGCTTGGTGAAGTGGATGTTTTCTCTTGCTACAGTTTGGCGATATACCTCGTAAGTGAAGGTCATATTGGGATGTTTCAAAGAATTCTTTGTAGGTACATAGCTCCGATTGTCGTCTGAAGGCGAATACCTCACATTGGGAGCACGAACCATACTCTCTTTCATCTGTACACCTTAGGTAAAGGCAGAAATTGGTTCAACACGGAGTAAATCGACACTTCAAGAATGAAGTAATTTGCGGATTTTGCACTGTCCTGTTTTTTATATCGTGACCATGTATACACAATTTCAACCATTCTATTTGATACGTGCGAATAGTGAATTCGGGCCAAGTAATATCAACAACGAAATAAATTAAAACAGAACCTATGAGTTCGATACATGTCTTTTCAATTTACGATACCAAGCTACATATCTTGGGAACATTTGAACCATACGAAGTTACTTACGCAGTTTGTTTTGTCAGTGGAAAATCTATTCCAGGAGGAAGGATGATGCGAATCCCATCTGCGTTGTTGCAATAAGTTATCGCAACTCCGGTTTTTCTGATTGCCCGTTTCACGGACGCTTTATTTGACTTGTTGTCTTGCTTTCGAAGTAACCGTTCTACAGTTCTTTTCTGTAGGAAAATTGAAATGTATTTAATAGTTATCAGGTAATTAGTAACTTAGTTAGGCAGCTAACAACTTTTCATAAAACGAAAATAAGTATAAGAAGTAAGAGATCACATTACTTTATCTTTCTCCCGTTTTTCGTCAAGCAGTTGTTTCCTTTTCAAATTTTTAAACGCTGCTTTTTTAATCATTTCCGGGGTCATCACTTTCTCACGGTATCCTTAAAAAAAAGAAGATATTGAAATGATTTCCCATTGATTTGCGAATGCAGAAGTAAACGAAGAATAGAATAGAGTAGTGCATGGGAATAGTTAGGGCCATACGAATTGAGAGAATAAGAAGAAAGTGTAGTTGAAATTGTACTTAGAAGTACAATACTTGATAAACCGAAAGTACAAGTACTTATAATCGAAGGTCTAGATACAAGTACCTACAAGTAAATACTAAAGTATAATATTTACATATTATGTAAATGGGAAGGCATTTTGGACCTCCCTCCAGCCCTCACCCTCTTCCTACGATAATAGTGAGGTGGACAAGGGCAGGCAGAAACGCACTTTTGATCCATTTTTGTCGAAAAAATGAGATGTCTTGAATTGGTGAAGAGCGACTTCAACATGATGTAGCTTGATTGGAATTTACACGAGCAATTTGTTTCCAGCAATAATTGAACAAATTCGAAAAGATTGCTCTAGAAAAGCAATACGAAACACATGGGAATAATTGCGGAGAAAAATCGCCTTGTGTTGCATCAACATGTAGCGATGCAACAATTGCGATGTGTTGTACAATGAAGTTGAGCAATAGAAATTGCTAATTTTTTTCATTTACACGGGGAACGCCAGTAAGCCAACATCGCTGCTGCTGTGGTTGTCGTCGCCACAAGCACCAGCAACAGGAGGAATAAAAGGTCTTGGCAACGCTAGTTTTAAAGCAGGAGATACTTTTCATTGGCAATTACTGGGGAGGTGTTATTGAAACGGGATTTATCTTTGAATTTTGCTCTTATGACTAAAACGGATTTCGAAGTTTTGATTGGTAAGATCAGCCTCGAGTCAAGAAGGCTGACACGAACAAACTGAGAGTTCTGGTGACAACACTCTTGGCCATCCTTCAGGCTTTTGTTGAGGGGCTGAAGGATTATATCAAAGTCCTAATGCGGAACTTCCCGCACTGCGTAGGATACACGAATGGGATGCACGTTGATATTGAATGCCCTCCAAATAGTGGGGGTAAATACTAAAATTGTAAGCACTTTTTCAGTATCGAGGTAGATCCCAATTACAAGTATATTAACGTTCAAGTAGGTAATTCAGGGTAAGATATCAGATGGAAGGTTTCAAGACACACTCAATTTGGTTAATCCATTCGGGATAATAACCTGGGCTTACCTCCTCCTGGAAGATATGATTGTGCTATATATATTTTTAGCAGACGGTGCTTCCCCCTGACTGAAAACATCATGAAGCCTTAAGGCCGAGACACACCTATCCTGCACTCTTCCAATCCAGCTCCGATCAAGCAGTTGGTCGGGCGTCGGAGAGGGCAATGTAATCGAACTTGGAACCGTGTGGTTCACACTTTTCCGGCACAAGACCGATCCCACTCCCGTCCGTCTCCGTTTTTGCTTCCGATCCCGCACCGAAGTTGAAATCTATTGTTGTCTAGCTTGTGGGAAGGGTGCAGGACGGTAGTGCTCTCATTTTCCAAGCTCTAGTGAATTTGTTCTTGCTGTTTTGTGGTGGTTTTTTCAAACTAAAATTAAATAACAGTGTCTATCGAACCGGAGGAGGTAATTGAGTGTGTGTTGGAATATCCGGTTTCATCGTCCAAAAGATAAGGTAGCAACGTTGAAAACTCTCCTTCTTCAGGTCTGCTTTTCCAAGCAGCGTGCACCCAGAATCTGCGTTTATTTCGGTTCTTTGTCACCAAACACCTTCCATTCTCTTCATCTTCATCATCGAGAGCAAGGGCCACCATGGCCAACTCCCTGTTGCTAAAATTCCTAAACATTTTCCTCCAGAGTCACAGGACACTGTTGAACATTCGAGAGGCGACTGGCGGTGGGAGGGAAGCTGGACGCCGCGAGGCAGGACAAGTGTGCCCATTCCTACCTGATCCCACACCGTTCCGATTTTTGGGGCAACATTGGACTGGAGCTGGATCGGAAGAGTATAGGAAAGGTGTGTCCCGGCCTTTACACTGCCGACTTGGGGGTAAGGGTCAGTAAAGAAGTTTGCAATTATTGAAAATTATTACAGAATTTCTAGAAGTCGCAGAATTGTCGAAAATGCGTTTGGTTTGCTGGCCTATGTGTTCCGGAAGCTGCTACGGCGGAAAAATTGCAGTTAATTATCCAAACCCCTTGGATTTCTTATTACTAATTCCCTCAACGGCTGTGAAATATGAGAGCTTCTGGCGGGAGTACTTGAGTGAGCACTGAGAACTCCCGAAGCTGTTATCTACATCGCTTATCATAATCAGTTCCGATTGTTAAATTCACCTTAGAGAAATGTATTTTCCTTTTCTCTGCTTCATTCTCGCCAGGCTCTGTCGTTGGTTCTAGTCCTACATTATATTTTCCTCCCCTGTAAGATGTGCCCCATTGTTCAAGGTGCAATTATTACAGCGATAAAACTGCGAGTTGTGATTTACTATTTATTCACTACCATCCCTCGACCTCAGTGATTCACATTAATTAATTAAAAATTAATTTAAAAGTTTTCTCTAGTTAAAATCCTTTGTTTTGCTGTTCAACTCATCATAACCTCATTGCTCCCACCAGTCGCCCCTGTAAAATATTAGTCGATTTTTTCCCAAGTACTTGGAGAAAGCTTTTCAAGTATCTCAACTCGGGTGAGAGATACATCAATGTTACCAAAACTGATCAGGTACCTGAGGGCAATGACAAAAGTTGTTCTGCTGAAGGATCCGGAGCACCGTCTCCTTTTCTCTCAAGCATTGCTCTTTGACGAGCTGTCATCAATTTAGGATCTTTGGGTTTAATTTTCTTTAGCTCATCGTCCACCTGAAAAGTAAAAGCATGGAATGCGTATGGTTTCATTGTGTAAGTAGTTCATATCATTAATTTCGATTGGATAATAAAGACATTTGGCATTTCCCACTACTCATTAGAGATTCTATATTCTTAACCTCAAGCAAAGTGATAAATGTTTATATACTATGTAATTAAACCGTGGAACTTATTCGTACTTCCTCTAGCTTGCCTGACTGTATTGCATCTAGCCATCTTTCTTCATCACTTGAAGTACCGCTGTCTTTCCCGCCTTTGGGTTTCTTCTTTTTCAGTACGTTTTTGGGAGATGTACCAAGCTGAATACTTTTGTCCACTCCTCTTGAAGGGCTAAATAAACGCATAATCAAATAAGACCACAGAGAAAGGGGAACAGTAACAATATTATTCTACCCAAAAAGCCATTAAACCAGTTTTTTTAAATTGACATATCTCCAGAAGAGGCAGGGTTCTAACAAATCCTAAAGCTTACCATCCTCTCATGATTTGTTGTGAGACTAACTTGTTGGTTTGCAACTTGGAATCATCTTACTTCACACCCTCTACTTGTGATTTTAAATATTCTTCTCATCAAAATACATCGTAATGAAATCGTTAACTACTTGGCAAAAATGTCACATTTGACAGCTGCAACAAGGAGGATTATGGACTGGTGGTTGCCCCTTCAAGGGCTGAGGCGAGTAATGCCCGCAACACCCAGAGGATAACCAAGACGCTAGAAGGCGCCAGGTTTTCTCCAGAAACAGGAGTTTCAAGAATCGGTAACAACCCAAAAAATGATTGATTAGAGGGTGAGGTGTTGTTCATCAATAGACAGTAGGGGTGAAACAACTGTCAAACTCATAGGATCTTGGAAGTTGATTTCAACCTGCCATTAGCTCTTGAATCTCGACTCAGGCAGTGCTAACCCCTACCAGTATTGCCAAACCATTTCAAGCTTGCTTGCTGTTTACTGCGTTTTCCACTTCCCTACATCTCATCTTGTCGTGGACAATATACAATTAAGAAAATTGTGTAACACACGCTTATTTGTATTTAGTTGGTATATGCAAAGGAGAAGTGACCAATTGTCTGCCAGGAAAGGGCGACAGCATGACAGGATGTGAAGGGCTCCTATAATGTGTAGGAACAGTAAACATTCACTGCAACGCCCTGATAATCCCAGCCAGGAATATAATAAATAGCAATTTGGAGAGCATATTATGCTGTATGGAAAGTAGTCAGACAATAGGAAATTGCGTATTCTAGTTGCAAATCCAGCTATCTCCAAATTGCTAACTTGAAAAAAACCTGATTTTGTTGTCACATTGAACTACTTAAGGCTGGAAAACTAGTCTTTTGCCTTTAAGGTGACATTAGAGCTGGGTGTTTGAAAGTATGTTCTATGATGGCTTGGTTTTGGCCGTTTTTGAAACTCTTTCTGGATTTGAGTAGTTTTGCAACAAAATAGAACTGAAATTTTGCTGAATTTGATGTGAATATAGGTTGTTGGGATTGCAAATGAACTAAAACTTCATTTGTCTAGAACAGGCTCACAAATTTCGCCCAAATGTTCTTCTACCTCCCTATCTTCTTCCTATACTTCTCTGGGCCCTCTTTCATGACCAGCAGATGCGACGATGTTCTTGTGATAAGTCAGCCAGTCGTCATATTCCCCAACTTGGTCCAAAATGTTTTGTTAAGAGGAGTTGGACATCTCGAAAACAGCTAACAATTAGTATCAGAATCCTCTGATAGAGCTGTTTGGGTTATTCTGCAACCCGCTCGTTTGGGTCAGTGCACTTATGCGAATGTGGAGATGGCCGTCTATGAAACCCACCAAAAAGTGGATATGACCGTTTTTGCATCATATCATGATTTTCAGACGCTTGTTCAACAGGGATATGGCCGGTTCTGACCTGGGGACTTAGTTCCGATGAATGGATCAGGATAGATCCGATGGATTAGGATTCAGAAAACAGAAAAAAGATTTAGCCGGGTTAGCAACTAAACGGCGCAATCGCCTGATCTGTTAAGGGAAAGACTCCCGGTTGGTCAGTCTCTGGAGAACGGTATGTAACTCATTACCAAACGGTGGACCTGCATAGGTTCACTGTCCGAAAACTGCCTTCATCATGCTGAAGTTCAGAAAGGCACAATGGACCACAGCTAGCAAGGCATCCAATAATGAGTCCACTGATATTTTTCATGTACCTACAACAGCATTTATGAGTTCTTAAACACTATGAGATATAGGTACAGATCTACTGTCATGAGAATTGTTCACTTACCTTTCGACTACACTGTTGCTACTTGCAGATGTACCAGGAGATTTTATTTTACTTTGTTCGATGTGGAAAACATCTACTTCTTTCTTCTTTTTATGTTTTTTGTGTTTGTGTCTCTTATGTTTCTTAGGCGTTGATATTGTTTCAACATCTGCAAATTATCAAGTTCATATATCAACTGATTTATAGGACGAATTGAATCGAGCATTGACGGCAATATCTTTATGATATGACAGTAGAGTAAATTGACAATACGGAATAAATGTAAGATATGATAAGTAACAAGTTAATAAACAATCGTAATTAAAACATCATTATCATTTCATTTGAAAACCAAACAGAAGGGAGTTCATACTCATGAGGAAAAAAGAAACATCCCACACAGGGGCCAACTCACTAATATATGCAATTTTGAGTATCAGAATAATCCATTTCATTAAGTATTTGCGTCCAACATAATCAGCGTGAGCTTTAAGTAGTAAAATTGCCATAAAAATTTATTGAACGATCACCAGAGAGTGAAGCATTGAAATACCCGTCTGTTAACTATGAAGCAAGCATAAACGTATGGATCTAGAGTTATTCAACAGTTCTGTTCTAAGTTTCTCTCTTAAGGTTCTCTTTCAATTTTTTACAAAATAATAATGAAATTGGGGTAAATTAGCCTTGATAGATCACTGAAGCTGGTGTAACGTAGTACGCTCCCTATTACCGTACGATCAGACAAGGTACCTATTTATTATATTTTCCCATTTCAATTAAGTCGGTTTTTGTAATGAGGTGGCAGAGAGAAAAAAAGCGTTTACCAATTCTTCCTTCAGCGTCCATGGCCAGTTATGTTTTGACAGGCCTGCGAGATTAAGGTAGAACCAATCCAATCTGAAAATACCAATGCTAACTGTAAACAAAAAATCATCTATGTGGCGTTCAAACAACAGGAGGGAGGCACAATAATCAATTTGAAAAAAAAAAACATGTAACATCACAATAGCCTTTAGACACATTATTAAAGGGAGATAATATTAAAAAACGCATTCAAAAATCAATTCTTGTGGTATTCAGTAAAGAAGCTTGCAATGGCTTCCCCTCCTCCAGGCTTCCTCAATACTTCAGAAAACGGATGAAGAATAAAGCAGGGTTCACATCCATCGGGCAGGTCTGGAAATACGGATAGGGGAAGCTAGTAAAAAGCAGCGGAGGGGATGGAGGGGAATCGGCCGCGCATGAGCTAAAGCAGGGTTCACATCCATCTGGCAAGCTATCCGGAGAGTGATTACAAGCAGCTGATTGGTTGGACATCAGCAGGGGAGAGGGAATCTTTTTTCTGGACAGGCACTTTTGAAGAAAACTGTACGCATCAGATTTTTCAAATATTTTTCTTTACGCATCTGCGAAATTCACTACTGGGCATAGGGAATGGCATCGGGAAACAAAATAGCTGTGGGAGGAAGCTCGGGAGACGAGTTATGGGCATATGCTCAGCTGATTCCCCTCCACTGCTTTTTACTAGCTTCCCCTTTCCGTATTTCCAGACCTGCGGGTTGGATGTGAACCCTGCCTAATAGTTCAAAAATCCGTTGTCCATACGAAAAGGGTCCCACACATGCACAGTTTATCTTGTGTGACGTTATGTCTTAGCAATCAACTGAGGAAACTGCGCAGTTAACGCAGTTTTTTTACTCCGGCCGATGGCCTGTGCAAAGTTTCAACTTTTCAACGATTAACTGCGCAGTTTCCTAAGTTAATCGCACAGTTTGGTCAGTTCTTGACGAGGTGTTTACGAGCCTCCACTGACTCTCATCCCTTCCCCTGTTCCCACCGTAGGAAATACCATTACCACAGGGTATTACCATTCGAAGGTAAATCGTAGGTAAGTCCGCCTCTTTCTTTCGGAGGAAGACAAGAAATCTCAGAACATGAGAGGTTCAACTGTACAAGGAAAAGGATGACACACTAAAACAGTTCTCATTGAACCTTCTAGGACAGACAGTAGCTCCTCAAAGTTTAGTTGTGATAGGCAAGTTCCCTAGTGTGGTAGCCACCAGGGGATTTATTTCAGTTACATCTCCCGCTTTTATTATTTGCACTCCACCTCTATCACTCCTTCACGCAAATACCTCTAAAAATATGGGTACCAATAGGTAGCTAATTTCCAAATTAAATAAAATAAGATTGTTTGGGGAACTCACTTCCATAACAAAGTACGAAAACAATACCACATTACCTGTTTTTACGTTAATGACGGAAATATTTAGAGAGGCGTTGAATGTTTTGAAGAATGTTTACAAGCTATTTGAGAAACGGCATTAATGCGACTTCTTATCTGAAAATGATAAGAGCAGATTGGAAAAAAATGTTCCTCCACGAAAATGTCTCTCATAGCTCCATGACAGGTGAGATAGCAAGAAGCTAGAGACAGCCCCTATTTCAAGCAAAGTGCTGCGCTGCCATTTCTTAGCTATTTAAAATTCCGTTGACCAATCACACCACAATGGTCTGCACCACGAGGACTCTAAATTTCCCGCAATTTGAAATTTAAGATAAGGTTGTCACAGTAAGTTTCTAGTAGTTTCTCACATGCACTAATTAAAATTGGTAGGTACCTTCTTCTTTGACGTGCCTGCCTCTTATTTCTTTTAAATTATTTCAAAATTTGAATTTTTATATCCCTGTTTCTGAAATAAACCTATTAGAGAAACTCAAAATTAAAAATAAAGGGAAGAACAAGCGCAGAATGGAATGATGAATATAAATCTGGTGGAGGAGCAGTGGACAGGACCAGGGCTATCTATGAAACTGTAGGTAGCAAAATATTATAGACTGTGGTTCCGATCCCATCAAAATTGAAACGAATAACAAATCACTGTAGGTAATATAATTCTTTCTGGACATACTTAAAGTAAATCTTTAAGCATTTTATGAAACCAAAGAAAAAAGCCCAATTTGTGATCAATGTGATACCAATGTTATAAAAATCGTTTGACATAAGTTCACTGAATGCACCAAATTTCGTATACAAAATTAAATGTCCTTGATGAAGTCTCAGACGTACAAGGATACCTTGGAATTCGACTAATAGACATAGGCAGAGTTACAAAAATGTCAGAGCAAACTACAAGAAAGCGGAGCTCCTATATTAACAAAGGCAATAAATGTAAAGGGTGAGGGATAGAGATGAAAATCACAACGCATTTCCAAATTTAACAGATTAATAAATTTACCTAATAGAGATGGATCGAAAGGAGAACAACATAGTACTGACTACACGACTACAAGTAAAATGTAAAAAAGAAGCAGAAGAAGAAGAACATTAGCGTTTGTTTACATAACATTATGGTTTATTTTTATATTTTTGATGGAATTTATAATTTGTTGAACTTTGGTGCAAAACTAAATTTATTCTGAAAAATACCCACTTTTGTGTTAAATGTGAGGTAAGGATATTTTAATGTGGAAGCACTTGACTCATTTTGTCTCCATTCCTTGTGTTGGAGAGAACTTCCAGCAGGGATTTCTTTCTTTCAAGGTGAGAAAACTGCAAGCGAGCTTGGTAATTATAGATCATTTCCCTCACAGAATCAAGGCCAGGTAAAATATATTACAAACTGCGGGAATGAAGATTAAACAAAAAGGCAAAGTGAAGGTAAGGAATAGGCAATCACATAATTAAAATTACCACAATTATTGTAATTATTAAGAAGGGTGAATAAGCGATGGTTGACAAGGATAGCAAAGTGGAAGCAAAAGCAGCGAAGTGCATGTCAGCATTGTCTTCATTATACAATGCTTTGGAAGACCTTCATGATCATCAGCTTCAGTGACAGTTTTTTGCGAATAGATTATAATATAATATAATATAATTGCAAAGCATAATATTATTATGCTTTGCAATTTGGTTAGGCACCCCTGGAAAAATTCGTGAACGGAATACTAGTCCATTCGATATTGTTGACCACAAGTTACTGTATTGTTACTGTATTCGTCTGATGATTTTTACATTTCTGCATTATCAGACGCGAAATAAGATTCATGGCAATGCTCTGTGTGAATCTTGATTCTTGACTACTGCACATTTTTGTAATTGTTTCATTATTATTCCAGAAACAAGTTCTTGAGACTAACACAAGAGACAGTGTTGCGGAATCACTCTTCCAGAATCCGAAAAAGTTACACCTGACGTTGGGAGTGATGACATTAGATGATGACAAATCTAAACTGCTCGCAATTGAAACATTAAACAACTGCCAGGAGACAGTCGTTGTGTAAGTTTAGATTTATGTTCTTCTACTCTGGCTGGCAGTTTCAAGTTGCAATTCTGGTTAGTTCAGGCTCCACATCCAAAAGAAAAAAGGGTAGGATTGAATCGTGCAACTGCCACCACTATATGCTATAGTCCAGGGCATTGTTGAAATAATGAATCCTTAATTACTTCATTCAATTTCATTCATCACATCACTGAAACATCTACGTTATATGGGTGAATTCTGGGTTGGATATTGTGCTCATTGTACTTACTCGTACAATTCATATTTAAGGATATGCTTTATAAAGAGGATAAACCATCAGCTGTTTTGTATAGTATTCAGCTCTCATGTGCTACAGTTGTGCTGCACGGGTGGCAGTAGATAATAGATTGGCCAGTGTTGTACGTATGTGTTTCTTGATCAACACGGGATAGCATCGGATGTTTTTGAAGGAGGAGTTAGAGCGATAGCATGGCTCGCTCCTGTACTTTTTTAACAAGGTCTTATTCTCAACTATAAAGTGAAAACAAATCAGTTTTTCATCCTGATACTTACTTTTAGTTTTTGAGGAAGAAATTAATTTTACTTGTAACCCATTGTGTGTTGAAATGAGAAGTAACACAGGTCAAATCACTTTCAGTCCTCTTCTGAGGGAAAGCAAGTTGACAATTCAGATGTCAGGCGTGAATGTGTTTCAAAAGAGCCCAGCTAAAGCCTCTGTGCTGTACGGGAAAGTCTTTTGTCCAACAGATGACTTAATTCTACAACATTTGGCTAACAGTGTTCGCAGATGCTTTATGGACAAAGGTACAGTCTAGTAACGTGCATTACTCTTATTACATCGGGTTTGAACCTTTAGTAACCTAGTACCTGCTTTCTACGTGTATTAGTGGGTACTTCCTAGATTTACTGTCAGCACAACCATCTGTCTGATGTATCCATTATTGGATCTATCGTATAGTTATACGATGGACCCAAAGAAAAACATGTTGATGCGATAGGTACTGGTAATGTGTACAGGTACGGACCTCGAAAGGAAACAGTTAGATCAAGAAAACTGTAGCCTCCATCTTACCGGAGCCCATAATTGTACAGGATAGGACTTTTTCCATCTCATTACTTGACAAGGGGTTGTGGAATTTGGAGTTCTAGTTTTGCAGGAACTGTTCAGGCAACTGATTGTCAACAAATTAAAAGACCAATACCTCTGATTTTAACTATCCTTTCAAAAATTAAATAACCTTCTTGTCACTATACACAAGTTCTATTATAAGTAAATTCAAATATATTGGTTGAAAATGTTAGTTTTTACATCATTCCGAGAAGATTCTCTCATCAACGGATCCGCGCCTGACTATATCCACCCTTTATATGTTGTGCTTCATGTTTTATAATACCTGATATTTAGAATTGACTTATTGAGTTAAATTTTTAACCGTACTATCCTAAGGATGAATGTAAATTTATACACTCATCAAGAATGATTATGTATCACCCTGATTCAGTCTGACAGTCTGAAATGTAGACAAGAAAAGTTTAGGCTTTGGAATTTTAGAAAAGTGTATCTTGCGGGAAAAACTTTATTTGGATAAATTCCTTCATTTGGGAAATTGTTGTTGTTACACAATGTTATGGTTGTTGGTTGTGGTGTGACCACTTTCATTTAAGACATGAGATTGGAGCGTTTAATAGGTTTATTTTCTTTTTCGGAAACGTTTCGTCCCGCTATGGGGACTTCTTCAGTCCTGTCATTATGTCATATTTAAGTATGCGTATCCAACCTACATCATCCTGGTCAACACTCACATGTTATTGTTGGAGTGATTCTATCCTTTTGTATAAAATCATCATTTAAAATCCAGATGAATAACACAATTTTTTTTCGGGACTTCTTTCAGTTTTACATATCTGTCAGGTTATGTCATATTTAAGTATTCATGTCTTCACGCAGACACATCATCGGATTTCTAAGAAAATGTTCATGCTTCCTTGCGTATTTTGTTCACTGTCTCCATCCTCAAATCTCGATGAATATCATCGTTTCGCATGTACGCTATAACAGTATTTTATTCTGAAAGGTTTGGATCAATTTTGATTTCTTGGCAAACCCCAGCCAGATCTGTATCCCATAGGTCCAAATAGGGCGAAGGATCTGCTTATATATAAGCAGTTTGTTGTGAAGAGAGAGATGGGAATTCCTTCCCATTAGCCAATACATCCTTTTGTACTTGATTTTAAGTTCTTCTTTCTTCTTTTCTATGTGTTTATTCGAGTTTATTTTGAAGTCAAGTGTCAAACCCAAGTAAAAATCATCAAAAAATCTCAACATCCAAGATTGGGACTTTTCGGTTAAAAATAGAGTGATTTTGATTCGAATTCTCCACATCTGGAGAATTTTTTGTTGTAAGAAACTTTCAAATAATGTCAACAGACAGGAGGTAGAGTACTAAACAACACAAATATCCCAAAAAATGAAAAACTGGCGGGGTCGGGGGAAAGGTTGGGAGACGGGGCGAGAATTCCACCCGCCCAGCGTTACCACCCCCTGAATCGTCGATATACTCAGATAAGCTGGTTTTTATATAGTGTGATCATTTAAAATCCAGAAGGGAACAGTGGAGAGGTTTCTTGTAAGAAACTTTCATGTCTTAGACAATGTTAAGAAAACTGAATTTTCACTTCACTTTCCTAAAAATTGTCAAAAAAAAAAAAAAAAAAAAACTTTTGTGCCGTAAAATAGAGTGAGACTGCGCCTTTTCGGATTTTTTTCTCAACTTCCCTCACAAAAAAATGTTGTTACAGCTCAAATGCATAGGACACTTTCAAAAATGCAAAACCCAAATTTTTCTCTTGCATATTTCTGACAGAATCAGTGGATACAAAATTTGTTTGATGTGTTTAGTCAATATAAGTGTACTTGATAAATTAAAGCTTGGTCATTTTCTAGGTTTGATATCTGGTGAAAATGAAGTAACTCTTCATGTGACGCTGATGAACTCTCAGTTCAGATATAGAAAAGAACGTAAGAGCAAAATCAAACCTCCTCGTACATTTGATGCTACTGACATAATTGAGGTGAATGATTACTGTACATGCATACTACAAATAAATTTAGGTGTTCAGTACAAAAGAGGTCTCATTCCTTCAAGAAATCGACTCTACAACCAATTCGCAACAAAAAATGCCTCTTGAAGGTTTTTTAAACGCTCGTATTCAAAGTTATCAACGCTTGACTCACACGGTAAAACGACGTTGCATTTCAAAAAATGACTCACACATTTTACTAAATTTTCTTTTACTTAGAAAATTTTAAAATAATGGCAGTACTTTCTAAATTTTTGACAGCCAAAGATATTGTTCGTAGTGCCCCCCTTGATTCCCCAGTCTTGCTTTCCTATACATCTCATGGACTGCCCGCTCTACTTGCCGCTCTAATCCCTCGGCTACGTTCGAAGATTCTTTCTCGAAGTTCTTCGACCACTCTGGTTCTGTACACCTCCGATTTCAGTGTACCCCACCACCAATAGTCGAGATGCGTCAGATCTGGGCTCCTGGCGGGCCAATCCACCTAATTTGACAACACAAAAAGTAAAACTAAGGTGTTGCTCAAACTGTGAAGGGTGATCGAGAGTGTCACCATGTATTGGATTTAAAGTGATAAAATACATGAAATTCAATGTCTAGCTCATTTTTTCGTGATTTATTTTTCGCGTTCGAAATAAAGTCGATTTTACCGTGCAAAACTACGTTTTTATGGTCTCAAACGCAACTTTCTCCTCTTATCAGCAGAGTAGAATGCTGTGATTCTGGCGCAGTTTTTAGGCTTACCGGCAATAGTTCATTATGTCGAATCAAAGAAAAAAATAAAGTAAAGTAAACAAGGACTCTCACCTTGGATTTTCGTCCGACTACCCGTAGGTGTCGCGGACGTCGCCAGCAGTCCTTCAGAGAGGATCGGAACTAGGTCTTACGATTTCGCTCGTGGCTTCCCATTGCCTCACGCCCCTGGGTTGGGAGCGTTTTGGATTCACGTGATATCGAGATCAGAGGTGAACTGTCTAACGACAGGGCAGGTATACAACACTTGATAGGATTTTGGCCCTAATCATTGGTGTCAGCCGGATTCGAACCGGGGCAATCAGTACTCCCACTGAAAGCAAACAGCTAGACGACTGACGCCCCAGCTCGCTCGGACAACCTGTCCCCTTATCTCGAATCATTTGGAGATTGTGGGCTTTTGAAAATGGAAAGTTTTCGAAAAGTTACCAAGTTCACTTTTTAATTTGCTTTATTCCCCGTAAAATTCAACTGAAAACATTTTATTTGGTATTAGAAAGTTAGGGAATTTGACGGTCTTTCCGACGGCCTCTTCAAATTTTAGATTACTCTGGAGATGAGGGAACTGTGTCCGTTGTAATGAAGTAAGGTCGATAACACGAAAAAAAATCTTAAATCGTAAAAAACTCTTGAATACAAGGGCTTAAAAAAAACTTCAGGAAGCATTTTCTGTTGCAAATTAGTTGTCAAATGAGTTGTCTTTTGAAGGAATGAGACCTGTTTTGTGGACCCCCTGTTTAATAATATTACTGGATTATTAAATTGAAACTCGGAGTTTTCCTATAATTAAAACAGGTACTTAAGTATATGGTGAATATTAATATGAACTCATTATTTTAGAAATTCTCTGAGTATAATTTTGGAGTTGAAGAGGTCGATGGCATTGAAATTTCCTCTTTTTCCTCGTATGGGGAAAACGGATATTACAAACCGTTGTCCACGATCACCGTTCCTTGAGTTTGAAGTCGATATTTTACCTACGGAAAAAATATGTGAGTAGATAGTTAAGAATTCCGATAAAATGTTATTCAGTGAGATTATTTACGAACGTTTCTCTCCTGCCGTCGTCGGTTCTAACTTCAAGTTAGATCTTTTTGTCTTGCTCATACAATTTGTAGAAATAAAAGTTTCAAAAAATGTGTGAGATGTTTTCTTAGTTGGCCTTCTCGGTTTATCGCACATTCTCTGGCTTCTTCCTTTTTTTCCCTAGAAAGCGGTTATTTATCATTTTTGTTGCTCCATATAATTTCATGATCGATTGAATTTAATATTGATTTTTCCTGAAAATTTCAGATTTTTTGCTCCAGCCGTTTGGGAGAAATCGTGCGTACGGCGTATGGCGGACGGACGGAAAAATTTGTATTGTAGATTTGGATTCTACACCCTTTCAAACGTAAACCATGAAATTTTCTGGAGGAGTTTGAATTTTTTTTTCAAGAGCGATTACAATGGTTTATTATTGAATAAAAAACCAAAACTTATACAATATTGTAAATACTAGTAGATTCAATTTGAAGTTTGAAACTTATTGGGCCTTAAAATCTGCTAACATTTTGGTTTAATATTCAATAATGAACCATTGTAATCGCTCTTGAAAAAAAAAAAAAAAAAATTGTCTAACCCCCCCTGAAAATTGCATGGTTTACGTTTCAAAGGGTGTAGAATCCAAATCTGCAATAAATTTTCCGTCCGTCCGCCGTACGCACGGTTCCCAACCAAAATACATACCTATTTGGATTGATCAGTTGATCATATTTGTGTTCCTCCTGAAATTCAATAATCGCTCTATCACCTGTAAAACACGCACACTCCAAAGCTTGGTAGAAATTCAGATCATGAATGCAAGCCAAATGAATGAAATTTGAAAGAATTTGCAGCGTTCTTCTTTTTGTGCAACCCGTTTAAAAAATCGCTGTATAGGGAAAGCTGCTAGAATTTTGGCAAAAATGGTTTTATTGGGTATATTATTTTTAATAAATTGGAATTATTGTTCCATATTGAGAGTTGAGATTTATGGTGACGCTAATCTTAAGACTAAGAAGCCTCGTATCATACATGTTGAACAGTAAAGGCGTGTAAAGCCTCGATCCGATTCCCTCAGCACTGCAGAAATCTAGAACATGGATGGAAGATTTCTAGATCTCAACACCAGTAGTGTGGTAAGAAGTTTGAAGCCTCAGGTAAAATTAATTTCATTTTCAACGGTCAAATGGACGAAACATAGTGTGTCACCTTGTGAGATCTTCCTAGAAGGTATCAATCATAGATAATAGAAGATATAAATAAATATAAATATTTCTAGGTTATTGATTAATCACCTAGAAATATTTTTGAGTAATAACCTCAGCAGAACTCTCTCATTTTGGAAATTTTGAACACAACATCATTGCGATTAACGAGGATGGCGATGAATATTACCAGTGTTCTAATAGGTAGGATTGAACAAAAAACAAAAATTATGGACATCATATTTATTGAAATATTTTGTACATAGTAAAACTTTTCGCATAATACGTCATGATCTTACTGGATGGAATTCGGTACTGGAATCAACTTAATCAGTAATCTCAATAATACTGACACTTGGAACATATGAAATGAATTGAAAACAAATTTGAAGTATATTTCCTGATCTAAAAGTAGGTAATTGGTGCCTATAATTTTACAAAAGAAACATGAAATAATATAAAATGTGGAAGTCGACATTGATTCCTTCTCTTTGACCCTAACTGAGAATACAAATTCCCTGTAGCCACCACAATTCTGATAAAACCTAGACGATGCTTGAGATTCAACTTAAACGTATACATAAGTAAATAAAAACATGGCACGTTGAGCATATACCAGTCGTGCTCAATTCTTAAAATGCAATCAGCGGGGACTCATTGCACTGGGAGGCCAATCCCATTGTGGCACACTCTTAATACCTACCCCAAAGGCTTAAAGAATTACATAACTAACTAAGCTGAACGTTGCATGAGACCAATTCAAAAGTATTTTTTCTTTTCGTTTGTGATTAGATGTTACATTAGTTAAATAGGTGCAGTTGTTTATCTGCACTTTTAAATTGAGCGGCTTCATATGGCACGAAAATCTGAGGGGTTTATCTGAGTTGTGTGTATTGTCCGACGAGAGAGGTAGTCGGATTTTGCAATATCACAATGGTTTCCTTAACTATCAGAATGGTGTGTGTGTCACGACAAAACTTCTTGAGTAGTGCTTTGCTGTGATTATTCTTCCGTTCGTGTGTCGATTAGCTCTGTTCGTATGGCTCGGTTAAAGTTAAGCGTTTGGGCTGGTCATAACACTCTTTGGAACATGTTCTATTTTAGCGACATAAACAGCGCTATAGTTTAATATCAATGCTGCTAGGTAGATCAGCGGCTCTCAATGATTCTGGCACATTTGACACAGCCCATACTAGAGATCTGCACTTAGCTCCTGATTTCCTGTACCGTGTGACACACTAAATTCTTAAATTTCACCCAACGTGAATCCACTTTCAGTCCATTAAAACATGAATGTCAAATAAAATATGTATTATTCACAAAAATGTAAAATTTTCGTTCGCATCACGAAGGGAGGAAGATGATGTTTTACTCTCAGATAATAATCACAGCTGCTCTACGTTCAAATAGACGGGTATTACCAAACGAATTCAGGACTGGTGGGAGAAAAATCCCACACATCAGGCTGTCCAAAGTGGAAAGTACCTTTAGGCGGGGAGGCTTTTGACCATTGGAAAGGAGCTACAGTGTCTTCATTTAAGGTGTATAAGGGTCCGGCAACTGCTTTGAAATCTGCCAGATCATAAACCAATTTGGTGTCTATCACACCGTTGAATGACGGTGAAACCTCTTCTGTATCGGCAGTAGTTTTGTGGATCTTACTCAAAATCTTTCCACGGTGGGGTTGTTTTTGAAAGATCCCAGCATTTTCGGAGTGTTGTGTGGGTGGAGTTGAGCTTGAATTTACGGTATTGTAGGTATCATTTCCTCTGCCAGCTAGATCACCTCTTACTTTTTCCGCAATGTTTGGACTGGCCACTAACGCGTGCATTGAATCAGTGTTGGTCACGTCGATGAGGCCTTCTTCCAATATTTGTTTTATGGATGTCATATAAGCCATTTCTCGTAGACCAGATGATGTATCATTAATTCCAGATATTTTCATAACTTTCTGTAACAAGAACACATAAATGGGTGTCAGTAATGATTGAAAAATAAGATCACTATATAACCTAGTTGAAGTTTTGAAGAAATTCTTCCTTGGGGGGAAAAAACAATAGATCATGGATATGTCCATTGTTGGAAGTGTAATTAGAAAATTAAAATGATGAAATAAACAAAATACACACGAGATATTTTATGAACAAAATTATTGGCATTGAACATTATTGACAAAATTTGGAAATATTAGCGGTAGCGTAAGCAATGCTCAATAATGGCTTATAGTAAGAAAATATGAGATAAAATGCCTCGTTTCCATATGATCTACATATCGTGTAAATACATCACTAGTGACTGTATTGTTTTGGGTTGTAGGGATATCTGGATTGAATGTTTCACGCATGAAAGTTACGAATTCTGCACCTTTTGTGGTCTTCAAATGCACACTGAGATCACTCAATGTACTTCCTTGTAAAAAAAGAAGTTTGCTCTATTCCTCTGATTTATTGGTGTCTGACACTTGGGTGGTAACTGGCGTAAATCACCACAAAAGACCACATTCTTTGCAGCAAATGGTATATCGTGGTAGGAGAGAATGTGTTGGAGACGATGGTATATCTTTTAAAGTAGACCAGAGACTATCATACCACACTCGTCTATGAACTCTATACGCACATTACTGAATGCTGTTCGAAAGGAGTTGGGCGCTTCAACTGATAGACCAGTTTCTTTCCTGGAATTACCGATGTAAAAGACTGAACTTTCTTGCAAATTTGCACTGAATCGTGCAAATCAATAGAAAACAACGGTTTATTTTATAGAAAAGCGAACCTAATTGATTTCTACCTAACCTTAACTTTTCTAGTTAATAATAATCTGAGTGGCGCCCTGGCACACGCGAAAAATTCCTTGACTCCCAGCCAAAAGACATATCCATGTCAAAAGAAAAACTATAGTACAAGAACTTTGTAGCTTTTTCAGATTGCCCAATTAATGAAGATGCATACATGAATTAAAAAAGCAGTCATCTGGGATAATTACGAACCAGTTGATAGTTTATTGTATCCATCTACTAGTAGCGCTAATGGGCACTTGACTCATCGAAAACCTTAGAAACTGCAAAACAGTAGTTTTCCTCTCTTTGCAAAAATCACCTCTCGGGAAAGTTTTCACTCATTTGTTCGTTTCTTAATTTTCTTTAAAGTTGGCAATGGTACTTCAATAGTTACCTCCGAAACCGGTATACCGCAGCTGATCCAATAACCCTGTTGTTTCCAGACGTTGGTGATGTCTGTTTTATTCGTGAACGCTGGCACTTGTTCAACCAACCAAAGATTCGGGTCTGGCGTTCGGTGGTCCATCACCAGCCAAGCTTTGTTACCGGATCCGCTGTTGTACTTGGTGAACATCGTCGCCCAGCTACCTGCATTCAAGGATAATCGGTTTGCCACCATAGCCCGAGCCCCTGTTAAGACCTGTGGTAGAAATTAGGGGACAAATAATTAGTTAGAATGCCTTAAAAAAATACCTACGTAAATACAGGATTTCAGGCAAAAAAACAAGATACCCTTCTTACATTTTCCTTTATTCGACAGCAAATTTTTGAAAAGGTATGTAGAAAAGGGATGTAGAACTAAGTTTGAAAAGGTATGTAGAACTAAGATGCTAACTGATCCAAATGATAGATTTTCAATATCCTCTGTTATATGACTTCTTGCTAGGGAATCCTATCGAACAACAAAATATCGATTAATGACATCGATAATTAATTTTGATCAATTAATCTATTTACCGATTGATTATGACTAAGATAATCGATTAGTCAGAAAGAATTTGTTGTCCTAAGTTATGCTCTAGGTGGAGTTAATACGTAGGATAGTTAGAAGGTTTTGAAATTTATATTAGTTTTTTTATTTTTTCAAGTTTATTAGCACACTTTAATAAAATACTTTTTTGGTTTAAGATTGAATTGATTTCGCTTTTTTTTAGAGTAAGTATCATTCTGCCTTGAAAAATAAATCAACACTTTTCAGGCGTTGGGCTCTTTTCGTGATTTTTGTAGTTGCAAATTTTTCAGATTTGACCAATTTTCTGTCCTCAAACAGGTGCTGTGTGTCGAACTCATTCTTTCTTTTCGAATGCTTGGTTTTTTTTTAAAGCAAGAGAACAGCGTTTTATTTTCAATTCCAAGGACAGTTATCCTCTGAGATGAAATACACATAGATAGGTACAAGCGTTGAATTTCAGGAATCCTCTCAGAATATCTCAATACGGATCTCAGTGAAGAAACATTTGGATGGTTTTTCAAGTCATTTCACTAGTTTCATGTTGAAAGAAAATTCATTCAAAGAATATCGAACCCCATTACTTGGAAAGTGGTCTTTCTACTAACAGGTACAAAATATGGGTAGGCTCTTGATGAATGTTATTCATCTTTAAATGAATTTCACGCATTTAAAAAACCGACGAAAATGAATTTTTCGAGCAAATGCTCTTTTGTATAGCTTCAGCTGAATGGAAATAATGATGCATTAATAATACCAATAATCCAGACCCAGAGCATTTCCACTTCAATAGGATAGACCTAATGAGTCAGTAATTAGTTAAGGCCTTCTCTTTCCATTAAGGGCTATATTTTTAAATGGTAAAATTTACGAACAGAAAGAAACTTAAATAATTGGAACCAATAAATCCGAACCCTTTTAATCGATGATAAATTAATCGGGTCACAAAATATCGATTAAAACATCGATTATTTTCGATTATTATTCTTTCTAAATGTTGATTGTTAAAATTACCGTTAAATCATGAAGGTGGCCCCAAGCTTTTGGATTGTGCACTCTAATTCTGGAGCTTACAACTTGCAGCCTGGAACTTCCTTTTATTTGATAGAAATCGTCTTGCGATAGAATTGCGCCCGGATAAGATGTAAAAGAGATTTGGTGCCCTGGAACTACGTTGCTTGTCTTCCCAGGGATGTCGTGGTAACCGAAGGTGTATCTTTTCATCACTCGTAACATTTCCGTATACCTGCGGACAATCACACGTGTAGATTCTTATCGAAAAACTTGCTTGGTTGAGTGAAAATGTATAACGGATCTTTGATCACTAGATATTACTTATTGAATAAATTCACTCACAATCCTGATCTTAAATGAGCGAGTAAGAATCGTGAATCGGAAGTTTGGAGGTATTTGAGAATGACTATGTCTGCCGGAGGTATTTTTGGATTGTTGGAGTGGTCAGTTGCTTCCAGCATCAACGAAATATCTCTTACGTCGTCAATGTGGTTCATCCACCTGGAATAGGAGAGCACGTATTAAGAAATAGAACTTTACATTGCTAACTCAATAGACTTATTGAATTTAGGAATTTAAAAATGAAAATTCCGTTTATTATAATGAAAAATGTATTATGTAGACCATAACTTACTGCTCATCCTTAAATTGCGTGCCCGAACAAAATTTATTCAGAATAAATTTTAATAATTTTATGATTGAAATGAGAAGAGTGTAAAAAATCAAGAAATTACTACGACACACCTTAAAGTTATTTGAAGATTTTGTTTCAAGAACCCCTCTTTTTCTTCAACGTTTACTTTAATTGATTATTTTAATATTAAATTTTATAGATTTATTAATTAATCTTTAAATTATAAGATTGAAGTAAAAAAGGTTGTTAATCGCCGTTTTGAACTGTATGTATTTTATTCCTACACCTGCCCATCCGAGTGGGATTACGGAGATAGAGGCGTTACGTAATTGATATACTTGGATAGTTTTTAAACAAAAAGTCAAAAAAAAAATAGTGCATAGCATTTTTTTGGAAAAATTTGGGGCAGTTTGCATACACAACCCATTTTGGTTTGCTCCTTTGAAGTTCTTTATTTAAATTCTAACTGTAAAATTAATCTAAAGAGTTTCAACATTTGAGTCTGATCCGAGTCATGTTACTGCACCTTCTAATCTATTGCAGATCCTTAAAGTTTCCAATTGAATGAAATAGTTGGTTTTCAAAAAAATGGGTTAGTCGTACTTACAAGAAGTCTTCAAAAGTAAGGTCATCCATTTTCTGGCGACTTCTTTCTTTCCCTGTGATCCACCCTTCGTGAACTCCCTTTAGTTGTTCGTAGAATAGATTGACCTGTCAAACCATGTAAAGTTGCAGTCAGCAAAAGTGTTTAGGCATTACAAATAAATATCTAAATGGGTAAAGTATTTTACAGTATTCATACTTTACCACGAGGTCGCAATTTCAATTCAGAATCAATTCTCCTTGTTTAAAGAGATTTTCCACGTGACTCAATTGAGTGGAAGTTACTAAAATGGTTTCAGAGATTTTATCGCTACATTCATCAAGGTCACTGATGACTACTTTCAATCATTGTCAATCATTGCTTTCCTCTTTGCTATGGTCCAGTGATTAAAGTTGCGTATTAGGTAGTTAGGGAATATAATTGGTTGAGTAAGTTACGTTTTGATTGTGGGTTTTATAAATAAGTAGAGAGAAACCCGAACTTCGCACGAAGTACAACTTTTTTTTTTCAATTTCAATTTTTTTTTACCCCCATCAAAATTGATTCGGCAGTTAAGGTTAGGTCGGGCTATTGTTTAACATACTAATAAATGTTGAGTTTTAAAATACTATATTATTACCTGATACCAAAAAGAGTTTTCATTTTGGTAGCGGACGGCCGTCTGCATGACTTTGTTGTAGTTATTAGTCAACAAGGTTTTGATAGAGTTACACAATTTTTCCTTCTTCATGCACGTGGCTCCTACGGTGTTCTGCCAATGCCAATAAATCAGTTGCCAGCTTAAACTCCCTTCCAACATTCCTGCCGCTCGTGCTTGTACAACATCGTCGTAATTTTCATTGGTTTCAATTTCCATCGATGCCCACCTGAAAATAGATGTACGTATTGTTGGAATGATTTAGGTAACTGAGCAGTTAGTATAATTAAGACATTTTAGTACTAATTGAGCTTATAAACGGAAAAATCCTACAACTATTGGAATTTCTTCCCGAATTAATCTTTTCAAAGAAAAAATCTACTCTTTTCTTTTTAAACGACACAAATAGTCGAGGGAAAGTTATATGACTGGTCTGTAGTGCACAAAAACCATTCTCGTACGATTTAAACAAATACAGATTGGATACGTAGATAGGTTTCAAAATCGAGTAAAAATTATAAACCAGACGAATTTGTCTGTCTCCCATCCAAAGCTTCTCTCCCAAACTACAAGACCGAAGTTTGCAAAATGTGCTAGCAATCTCGGCATCTTGATCAATCAACCCTAAGGGATTACATTCTAGGATAAATCTTTAAAAGCAGTTGATATCTCAAAAACCTCCCTTGTAAGAAAGTGTTTGTGTTTCAGATATAAATTAGTTCCCTGAATCAAATGATACTACTCGGGGTAGTCTGCGATCATCCGTTCACTCAACATTTGAAAAATTGGTTCGGTGGGGGGTTGAGTTATTGAGCTCATTAGAAGGGAGATCTGAGCTAGACCACGTGCATCGTGGAACATCATTGCTGTATTATGCCCTCCCAAAGCTTCCTCAAGAGGACCAAACAAATGGAAGTTGTTGAGAGGCAGGTCTGGACTGTAAGGAAGGTGTTCCACTGTCTCCTAACCCAGTTGCACCAATTTTTCTTGAGTCAGTTTTGCTGTATGGTGCGAGCATTGTCTTGGAGAAGAATCATTTCTCTCATAGGTAGGTTTCGTCTTTTGCGGCATTATGCAATTCTGACTTCACTCAAAATGTCATAGTAATAAGCAGCATTTATTATTTTGTGCTCATGTAAGAAATCAAGATGTAGCAACATTGTTAATGTTATCCCCAGTAATGCTTGTGCGGCACCTGCGGTCATGGCTTTAGCTTTTGATAATGTCTCTTCCCTGAGCTGTGCAGTTAATCTCCTCAAGATTTCTGCTGGTTTAACTCCTTCTATAGCTAGAAACTTTATCACAATACAGGTCAGTCATCGTAACAATGGACACTGAAAGGGTCGAGGAGGCTAGCTCACATGCTTCCCCCACTCCTGACAAACCAACCCAACATCCCACAATGCGGAAACTTTCTTCTATCACTACTGAGCTCGCAGGTCTAAAAGTCTCATTCATATTTGATTCACCTTCGTTTTTTCTTCATGAGTGCAATTCCAAGATGTGGAGTTTAGCTAATTAGCCTACGTCTAACATTCATAGACCTGTGATTTATGTAAATGTAATTGCTCAACACAGCTAAGTATCTATCTATCTAGCATATTTGCTTTCGTCGTACATTAAATGTTAGGTATCAAGAAACGGCCTTCAAGTTTTTCTGTTAAAAATTCTGTGTGTAAGAGTGATTTTGACTTGTAAACAGGTTAATTGTACGAGAGTGATATACAATTTCTTTGTTACCCTGTGGTCTTGTCTACGGGTGTATAGTAAGCTCGAGCGACGCCTCTTTTTATGGTGGCTGGATCGTTGTTTTGACCCCAAAACGTCAGTTTGAAGCCGGTTTTCTCATTCCAAGAAGCTGTAGCCGCGTACTTGCCGTCCATAGTGGCTCTGAAACGAAAAATAATATTCATATCTGGAAAAAACAATATTAGAGTTTGAGTTTATACACGTCTTACAACGCTCTGTTGTTTTCAATTGAGTCTCACACGTTCGTAACAAAAGAAAAGTGAAGTAAACAAGCATTCCAGGTAGGGGATTTTCGTCCAACTGCCTCTGACGCACAGTTGGCCGGTGGTAGGGACAAAACCTCCAAAATCAAAGCCGTTCAAATCCTAATTTTTTGGCTCTTTCGAACAACCCCAGAGATGATAGTTTTCGTTTTGATCAATGACAGTCGGTTTGAATGTGAATTCGTCAGTCTCTTTTTACTGAATATCCTCCTCTGTTTCCTATCGGCTTTGAGAATTTGACGTTGCGTTTCTTCCGCCCAGGTAATTGTTTTTTTTTCGGGTTGTGTTCGTTTGGAGCACAGAACAAAGCGCTGAAATGATTTTCATTTACATTTTCTATAGAGTGGGTTGTTTTGAATTCATTTGTTCAAAGTTACTTTAATGCCGTACGAAAGAGAAAATTAATAAAATAACGTGTCCTTGGTTCCACAATGGATTTTCGGGATGAATGTTGTCCTTCTTTTGAGGGTCGAAGTTAAAGGCAGTATACCCCTACATATCTTCAGATGTCGTTACCTTGAGGCAATTCAGAGATATGCTGGACGAATCCACCTACTCACGACAACTATGGAGCCCCAACTTCCAAGTCATCAGACGGTTACCACCTGTTGCGTCAGTGCTTACAGCAGAGCTGATGGCTGTGACTATCTGTTAACACTGCCAGTTAATTAGGAATGAGGAATCACGTGATCAACAGTGCCATGTGACTCACTAAGTGCCATTGAGGCTATCAGGGACTCATATTTTGATGATCTCCTGATATAAAAGGCTCCATATATCACTGCAATAATCTACAATGTTATGTAACGCCGTTACTTTCATGTGGGTGCCAAGCCATTCGTAGCAATACTTGGGGGTATTACCTCCATTTATATTTTGCCTAAGCGACATACAACATAAAGCGACACCCGTGGCTTGAGCTATGGCCGTGTGAGGCCACTGATCTGCGGGATTTCCTTCAGGACCTCTGCCCAGTTGGTCCTTTCGTGACCAAACTCAAGAAGGGACCGAATCATGGAACTCGGGTTGCTACTGGCCATACCCGACTTATTCATGGACGTCTGCTTAGTGCAGTAGCCCATTATATTGTATATGGGATGTTGGGGTGATCTCTCCATCCGACAGTTTATAGAGTTTCGCCCAGCCCGTACGAACCTGAGTCCTGCATAGACCCCCTCTGTGGGTCCTATCTGGCCCAGACAGAGTCCAGCCCTTGTTAACATACCTGAGAGCCTTCCACATAGTCATAGCTTTATCTCACTGGAGTGTAACGTAAGCCTATTCATCTAGTCCTAGTTTAGTTCACTAGTTGTAGTTTGAAATTGCCCCTTTGTCAGTGTCTCATTTGACAGCACATGAAAAGCCACTAATGACCCTACAGGCTAAGATGCTGCAAAATTCTAAAAATAAATGAATACATAAAAGTAAAATACAATTAAACAAAGTCACTTACGGAGATGCTTCGTAGAAAAATATGGCGAATATTGCTATGAGGATAACGATGATGAGGAGAAACTGCGTAGCACGCGTTTGCTCCAGAGATGCTCCTACAACTTTCAGCATTTTTGATGTGTCTTTCTTATGCCTTCACTGAAATAAAAAATTCAATTCGTGGTAATTAAACCATTTGTATACGTTATTATGTGTTTGAACTAGACAAGTTTTGAGCATGGAGAAACTCAAGTAGGTACCAAAAGGGATGAAGTAGATTCTGAATATTGAGAAATTCATTATTGTGAATAAGCAATTTTAAATAGAGATACCGATAGAATCAAGACCGGTACTTACAAAGTTTGCTGATCGAGAGTTAAATCAACCTGCCTCAAAACCAATAAAAGAAAATGCTATTTCGTTCAACAGTTGGTTCATTCTCGTCCTATATATGTTCACAGTATCATGTTCAGTTGCATACTAACAATCGTTTCATGATTATCCTCCAACTGCCCTCCGACTTGGAGCGCTTTCAGGTTAATCAATAATGAGAAATTGGTGTTTTATGAATGTTTGCTACTATTGGACAGTGATGAAACTTATAAGGGCTAACCCCAACATAATTCTGGAAAATTAAATTGAAATCTGACGTTCATCTGTACTGATTCGGAATTGCAATTTGGTATAGTTTTGTCCATGGCGAGGATTTACGAATGACCTCAAGTTACATTCTCTAGATTAGGATTTCTTCTCGGAAATATGCACATACCTGAGCATTCATAAGTTAGGTGATCAATCAGTTGCATTCATCACTAAGGTCATCATTGGGTGATCAATGACGTATTCCAGCGAAATTGTGGCTTTACTAAGAACTACACTAGTAAAACTTAGTCGATCTATTATCTATTGCATTTATAGAAATTTATTGAAGTTGTCTTCATTGTTCTTCGCGAAATTGAATTTTATCATGATAATTGATTCCATGTTGGTTGATACAACTGACGAGTATTTTCACAGTTGATATTGAAAAGATGCATTTATGTATTGGCAAATCGATCATACTGGATGCCCGTTTCACGACAGAAATCTACTACGGTTTACGGTGTAGGATATCGAAACTTGTTCGAGAACGCGATGTGTACTGGCGATCCGATGCAAATCATTCCGATTATCGGGCAGCTCGACCGCGTAATCTGAGGGTCGTGGTTGGGTGATGCGATGGATTTCACGTGTATCGGATTTGCGTGTATCGCACGTTCATTTAGTCGTTTTAGAATGTACGAAGATAATGTCAAACGGATGACCAGTGATGAGAATGATCGTACCACTTTAGTGATATTTCGACTGAGGATAACAGAAAAGTTGCGAGAATAACTTTCTTCGCACTAAATGAAATATGTGGGGTATACCTTCCTAACGAATGGAATAAATCTTTAAAAAAATATGGGTAGAAAAAGTTTCTTTAAAATTAATGAGGGATATGACAGTATTTGAAATCAAAAACTTTATTCACCAATTTTATTTGCTGGAAGTTATTGCAATGGGTAACATTTCCGCGTTGCGCAGGTGAAACCGATGATTGAAGATGTAAATACCATCCTTAAAGATTTCATTGTCTTAGTTCTTTAGCTATAAGCAATCAAGGATTTATGTTTCATGCTTGTCTATATTCTTGAATCCATACTGATCACTTGAGCAATTTCGTTTTTTTAATTTTCATTAAAATTCAGGGAATGCGCATGTTTGGTTTCCTATAGGAATCAGCGCTTAAGGACCAATAGGAGCCCATGTCTGTGTGCAATGTTTCATTGATTCACGCACATTTAGTCCTTGTATTTAATTAATTGATCCACCTTTTGAATCATAGTTTCGAATCTTCTTCAAGTTTTGCTCCGGCATACCGATTCATAAAACAATGTATTATGACGTTTTCAGCGGTTTTTATGGATCTCCATAATCAAGTTAGGCCTGCCACTCACTGAGAGAGGAAAGCATCGAATTCGCGCGAATGCCGTTCTTCCGAAATCGCACGGATGCCGTTCGTACGTTGATCACTCAGTACTCACTACCACGGTTAGTAGAAGAAGACGGTAGGGGTCATTAGGAAGCGAGTGGCTGCCTCGTGACGTCACTGGTGAAGACCAGACCAGGCGCCCCGTTTCTTTTGCATTAAACTAAACGTTTTTCGGGAAAGCGCTGTGTGGTTCAACCTAGATCCTCCTTCTGTACTTGTTCTGCTAATTGTATTGTATTATATTTAGTATACTGTAGTATACTGGCTGCATCCATTTATCTACTATACTCCTAATCAGCAGTACCTGCACACACCTATGAGGTCCTCTTACTATTTCTTCGGTTGAATCAAAACATAAATCACCATTAATTTTCATCTCATCAAAGCTGATTACTACGTCTTTCTCGAGCTCGGAAAACACTTGTGCTTGTGCTTTTAAAATATTCAAACTAATATGAATGAAGCCAGGAGTCACTGAAAACTGACGAATCCGCCTCTTGATTGTGCTCTCACTTGGAAGTGGGTAATTCAGTACATATTTTGCAAAGTGAAATGCTTTATATGACAAAGAGCGCAAAGTAATAGCCTTCGCGATATCATCCGTCGACCAACTCTTACATCTTCGCTTTAACAGCGCTTGCTGCTGATTCGATGAAAAATGGCCATCAAAAACCGATGTCATGTTTCGAAACTTAGCTAATTCTTCGGTCAGCTCTTCAAGACGTAGCTTTAAAATTTCATTTTTTTCTTCAACCTCATATTTTCACTAAAAAGGAACAACATTTCTGATGGCTGTTCGCTGTCACCCGTCTCAATGGAAATCGTGGCCACATTTTCGTCTAAACCATTCGTAATCTCATCCATCACATTTTCATTTGATTCTTTTAATGGTGATTTCAAAGATCCTTCAATTCTTTACGCGCATTCCGTTTGTTTGTTCTTACTTTCCAAGCCAGAGAAGAAGGTGTATTTGAATCGCCCAAGTAACTACTTTTCGGCAGGAATAAATGCTCAAATTTAGGATGGTGTTGAGCAGTTCATTTATCAGCGAATGTAGTCCGTGTCATCAAAATGAACAGAACAGACACGCGAATGATCCAACGAAAATGCGTCAGCCCGCTTACAAACGTTCACCCACAATATTTTGATCGCAATATTTTGTCCTTTGGAAAACGGCGAAAATGAAATTCGTACTTTCTTTTAGGTACATTGTAATTGTCACAACCAGCAATTGCATTGCACACCATATCCGAGCTGTAATTAGCAAAAATAACGCTGTTTAAATGAACTAAAGAACTTGAGACTGTGCCCGGTGTTGGGCGAGGGTAAAATGGAACGGTCTTCACCAGACACGTCACGTGAGTTGGGTTTTCCCCGAGCGTCGAGCTGATGACCCCTACCGCCTTCTTCCACTAACCGTGCTCACTACGAACGCATGGCTCTTTGAAACAGTTTTTCTGATAATCCTGACGAGTTATTCTTAGAGCTGGGATATCAAATTTGATGCGACGAAGGTATAAAAAAAAATGGGGAATGTGGGTGAACCACATTTTTGCAAAAAGAATTAGGTGAACGCCGTAACCTTGTGCTCGCCAAAACGGCTAACAAGGATTTGAAAAATCAAAAACTCCCAGAATTATGCGCGTAACAAGGATTTCACGTTTGCGCATGCGCAGTGGCTGCTATTGATCCGGGGGTCATGCAACCTATAGTGGAAAATTTCATCGAAAAATCCATTTTGGTGATAAACGCCCATCTACACATCAAACCGAACAATCCCTGAATTCTTTAGCCAGCTCTCTCACTCCCAAAATTTGAGCAAGCGCACGAAGGTATAAAAAAACCATGGGTAATGTGTGAACCACATTTTTGCAAAAAGAGAAGATTTTGTACGCCGTACGCACGTTTTCTCCCAAACGGCTGGAGCAAAAAATCTGAAATTTTCAAGGAAAAATCCATATTGGTCCGACAACGCCCCAATTCTTTAGCCAGCTCTCTCACTTAATTTAAAGCGCCACTTAAGGGTTGTCAAAGTTTTGTGAAATCGCTTAAAACCTCAAAAATTACAAAGGCGGCCTAAATATGGACTTTTTTTGAAGAACTTTCCATGAGGAATCGAATCAGCCCCTCCCCAGATCTGTAGCTCAAACCATTCCCGATATATGGCATGATCTTATGCTGCAAATTCTTTCACTGGGGTTTATTATTCAATTTTATAAATGAACTAAGTAAAACAAACCCATAGCGCAAGGGTTTCGTGCGGGACTTCCAACCTCAAATTCTCGGGTATGTTTTTCGCGTTCGGCCCCATATGAATATGGTATACACACTTGGATACAAGAGAAACGTTTTGCCCCACAGACACACCTAGGCCCAAGACAAAACAAAACGCCGTATGTACGTGTCACAAGTGCCATAAAATCTTAAACCATTAAAAACGCTGCAAATTCTTTTACTGGGGTTTATTATTCAATTTCATTCATTTGGCTTGCGTTCATAATTTGAATTTCTACTAAGCTTTGGATTGTGAGTGTTTCACAGGAGATATGCATAGAGCACGTAAATCGGTTTTTCAACCAAAATACCTATTTGGATTGATCAGTTGATCATATTTGTGTGCCTCCTGAAATTCAATAATCGCTCTATCACCTGTGAAACACGCACACTCCAAAGCTTAGTAGAAATTCAAATTATGAACGCAAGCCAAACGAATGAAATTGAATAATAAACCCCAGTGAAAGAATTTGCAGCGTTTTTTGCTATGATATATGTTACATTGAATGATCCAATTGCGGGTGGGTGGCTACTGCTTATCACTTGAAACCGTTACTCAGAAACACGGCTGGCAATATCCTCCAATTGTGGAAGGCTTTTTGATGTCTACCTCCAACTACTCTTTGCAAAAGTTATTGCGCATAATGCGAATCCGTTGTTTCGGAACAGAAGGCCATAACTACGGTCACATTTGAATTAGGAGTACCTGTTACTATTTACAGTTGACCTTGATGCAGACTTCTAAAGAGGAGAATGACGTGTTCGCGATGCTGTTTCACCGTCATCTAGTTGCAATCGAACAAAACAGGTGTTTTGTCTTCTACGCCAAAACTGATACTGAACAATTAATTTCACATTTATAAAGTTCCACTAATTCGCCTGCCCTCTCGAGATAACGGGTTATTATTCAACGAACATTATTGTCTTAAGGTTGAAGTAGTCCATACCTATCTATCGAGTACCTGTCGGTACTTACCTAACTGCGCTAATGTGAACAACATGATTCGCATTTGCGCTCAAACTTGAGTTTCGTTGAAGAGGTTTTTCTGGAAAAAAAATGTAAATATAACTTGAACCTCAAGAATGTCCTTGAATGAAGCATTTTACAGATGTTGAGTACGTACATATTATTTGGTGTTTTCTTGTTTAAAATGTAATTCACCGTGAACATTTTAAACTTGTATATCGGCATTTAAGAAAAATTGTTTTAAAGCAAACCCGTTTTACTGGTCTTTATTATTGATGGTACTTAAAGCTTGTAAAAGAGAATGAACTGTAATTTTTCTCGAACTTGAGAATTTTCGCCTTTCTGTATCGTCTGAAGACTAAAAAGAGATAAAATTATACAGGCACTATATTTTCTGAGTGGCAGCTTTCTAACGGTGTTTTATCTCTTAGTCATAGATAGATAGACAGATAGATTCTTTATTGCCTATCGGATAAACATCCATAGCAAAAATAATACAAATGACAGATGCTCATATAAATTATAAAAGGAAAATATATCTACACAGATTAGCCAGAATACAAGGATACAAAAGTCATGACAAAATAAATGAACGTCTAATTAGGAGCTGAGAATTAAAAGTCTTATCTCACAGGCCTCTCTTAAATATAAAAACAATCTGTTGACCACATCACGATCACTAGACGTAAGAATTCGCTTATATTGTTCCTCAAACGACAATGGTAGTGCGAGCACTGGCAATAGAAACTTTAGTCGAGGGTTAGACAGCATGGGGCACTGAATGATAAAATGGATGGATGAGTCACTCACAGCCTAGTTGCAGATGGGACACGCTGATGGATAAAAATCGATGCGAAGCCCCGCAACTAGGATCCTTGGTGCATGCTTTCCCAAAACACGCATTTGAGCCAATTATTGCGTGATGGAAACTGGCCAGTCCTGGGTAAGATAACTCTGAGGCTGGAGCGATGATTCCTGAAAGGCTACCGAACCGTAGTCCATTTGCTGATCAATATTGCGGGAGACGAAAGGCAGGGAAGACATGAGGCTATGTATTGTCCTGGGAACTAGCATCAGTTCAATGTAATCAGGCAGACTCAGTCCAAAAGACTCCAGGGAATCCTTCAACTGCTTGAACCAGTTGTACCTGGGATCGCATGATGTCAGTATGGATAATTCGAAAAGGCGCACCATACAAAGTCTAGGCAGGAGGTCTGGAGGCATGCTTATAACCTTGAGGAGCCATTGCAGGGTTCTTTGTCATAGTATATTGATGAGGGTCAAAATCGCACTTGAATTTATGAAAAAAACGTAGGGTTTTCGACAAAATGTTCCTGCAGAAAATCAGCTGCATGAGCCGGTAAGTTAGAGTCAATCCCTCCGTGATTGTTGACTCTTAGCCGTGACAGGTGTTATTCGAACATCTCCAATAATATTGATCCAGTGGTGATGAAACTGATAAGGTACAATGCTCAACCTCCACAATATTTGCCGATTTCATTGAATTTCTTCAGTTATGCCCGTTACAAGGGATTGAGGATATAAAGACTCGAAACCAAAGTTCAGGTAGATCAAGAATCTATAAAGCGAGTGGATGTTCTAATTTTGGGGGAAATTTAACTTTTCACTTCCGTAAGTGGTCGCAATACTTCCACCAGACTTAAAAACAATACATTTCTGCCTCCTCTGTGATCTTCAAATCCGCTGTTGCTACTTGTGATGGATATCAATACTTCCCATCTTTTTAAACTGCTAAATCTGAAGCTTGAGTCGTATCCTGTAGCACTCATGCCGCCTCAGAAGCCCTTGAAGGGACAGCTAGTCCATTCTATCAGCTACTTATTATATGTTAGCACACCCTTTTCCCTTGACTGCCCCCTTAGGCAAAATTGGCGATATGTATAACCTCTTGAAAATGAGTATTTACCCTGACCTGCCTTTCTCCCCCATCCACCCTGGGGTTTTAAAAAGTCGCGGTTGTGCAATGGATATGGATAGTTCCTCTTTCCCCTTTCTTGAAACCACTAAGCCTGCAAAAATGTGCTTTTTAGCTCCAAGGGTATTCTCTGGGTGTTGTAAGCATATCTCCTCTGCCCTTGGAAGGAGGAACTAGTCCATTCCATCACCTCTTTGTTGTTCTTGAAGCGTTTTGTTCGTACATTGCCGTTTCGTCACTCTACTGCCCCATTCGTTCGGGTTTACACAATTAACGGCACATGTCTCATGCGGGTGTCGTTGGTTCTTGATCATGGCGTGCAACTGGCATTCATGGAAACTAGAGTCCTACCCAGTATAACAGCCCTCTGCACCACATTTGTTCTTCCCATTCTGGAGTATGCCTTTGAGACCCGGATCATATTTTATAAGTGCCATATCCAACAGCCGGAGATACGAGCAATTGTGATTGCATGACTAACTGGAGAATGCGTCTGCCCTGCTAAATATCGTACTGTCCAAATTCCCTTCCCGTTCATACGCGGTATTTTACAGCATTGTATTCCAATATCAGCCTTTTTCACTATATTTTCATCATAATGGAGTTCAGTTTCGTTCGGAGCTCACGATCAGTTCGTTGGTCGATCTACAATTTACCAAATCAAATACATAGTTCATCGATTTGCGAATGTAATCCAAGGTTATTTCTACAATTATCGATCACTTTTCAACCATACTTCATCTACGTGAATTAAGTTATATCAGCACTTCAATCTAATTTTGGTAAATCTTCTGCAATTGGTATTTCTTGATAAAAATCAATACTGTTGGCGCATGCGCACTCGTTCTTCTATGCTGATGACTGTGAACCATAAATCGGGTCTTCTGGAAGAGACAAATGTAAATTCAAAACATCCTACGTCTTGGTAGAATATTTCCTGTGTTTTTACTGATACAACCAATTTTAGGTTGCCCATTGATGATTCGATTAATTATTCAAAAATTTGCAACCAACCTTCAAGGTCCAAAAATTGGTACCTACCTTCACCTTCAGGAGCAAGTCCGCACAATCCGTGAAGATTTCATGTCTATTTGTTCATTGGGAGTTTGATATTGACAACGAATTTTTCGTTAGTGCATAAGCAATCAACCACGACCCATTTGATCCAATCTTGTTGAAATGAATAAACAACGATTTTAAGAACATCCCTCAACGTCTAACCTTACGATTTTGAGCGTATTTAAACCATCAAATCTCGAGAATCAGTTTAATCAAATACCTTAACTATTTGGTCTAGAAGACTACTGACGGACAAACAGATAGAACCGGTAGCGGGACTAACCCGTGGAACTTGACAAGCAAATGAACATTTCGAGGGAAAATCAATGCGTCATTTTCTTACACGAACACAATAGCCTTCCCCACGTTTCAAACCAATGTGGATACGAATAGGAGCTGATAGTAAATGGAACGGTCCAATTTTCACTAATTATTCTCATGTGTTACGGTATGTGAAGGGATCTGCAGCTGTTTTTGTAGTATTCAAGTACCGCAAGTTTCACTACCGTTTTCGATAACATTTCAACTGGAACTTTTGTTCGAAACAGGCTGGAATTCCTATGTTTTTGCATAGGCTACGATGTACTTTACACGTGGCCCTATTAGATCCTGCCACTTCTTCTTATATTAAAGGTGGCTGCATTCCAATTCAACTTTTGGCGACAGAACGAAAACGAATATTTGACAGACGGGAAGAAGGAGAAAGAACTCGATTGTCTAAAAAAGAGAGGGAACACCACGGCAAGATGGCAATAAATGTGGACTGACGAGCGAAGAGGGAGATGGACAGTGACTTGATACCACTTGTCCAAAAGTTGTTAGAGAGAAAGCATGGAGAGATGAACTTTTTCCTACCACAGTTCCTCTCAGGACACGGACTATTTTACTCCTGCCTTCACAAAATGGGAAAGTAAACGATTCAACTTGTCCAAACTGTGATGGAGGAGATGATGATATGTTTCACACATCCTTCGTGTGTAAGCAGTGCGAAACACAAAGAACATGGCTGCAGGATGACCTGGAAATGCCATCTCAGAACATGAGAATGAGAACACCGGAGAATATAGTTGCCAAAATGCTTAAAAGAGAGGTGCATTGGACCTATAGTTGTCTGTGTCGAAGGCATCATGCAGAGAAAGATCGCCCAAGAATGGGAGAAGACAGAGGAGGCTATCTACGGACCGATAGGACGAAATACATCCCAAGGACTTGGACTGAAGTAATAGTGTTCTAGGCCGAGTTCCAACGTAGGAAAAGGAAGGAAGGTGAGGTGAGTAAGTGGGTTTGAATCCTACATAACCCGAAGAGCGGTCCCTTCTGGGTATCTCACGAGGATTTCTTACCTAAGCATCAAAATCGCTACAACATAGTATCTTCTTAATTTTGTGGAAATAGACCACGTTTCTTCTACAAACTCTGTGTATCTCTTCACTTATTAGGGTTTTTGAAATCCCTAAAAAGTGTAATTTGATTCACATTCAGTTGAAAGCATTATCACAGTAGCTGGGTTTTTAAGCAAACCATAATATTATCAAATGACAATTATTTGTTTTGGTTAGGGGTTTCTTTGTTTCACCTTTTTCACTGTTCAATAATTTTTTCAATTCCAAAGGCCTCTTCAGACATTTGGGATTTATTCACCCTCAAACTTTACTTGTCGTTGAGTACAGGGGTTCATAATAATATGGGAGTATACATTTTTCTGAAGTGTTTGTTTTGGATAGAACACACGGTTTACCAGTGGCGTCAGAGGAATCCCTGCTGTTCTTATCTGGGATTCCCAGCTTTTCTGACGGAGGTTGTGTACTCGACAGAAAAAATTTTCCTCCTCTATTGAACCACTCGAAGAATCTCGGCTTTGTTTGTTTCACGATTTCACTAAAAACGGAGCAGAAACTGGTTCAAGTGAGGGATTTCGAGGATTAGGTTCGGATGTAGAAAGGTTTGTTCCAAATTCTTTCTGTGGGGTTAAAGTGAGACTCAGAGACCTACATTTGGTGTAAGACGAATACGACACGTGTGCGTTACCTGATCATCTAAATGACCATCAATCAAAAGAACAAACGCACATCACGCGACACCGTTTATCCAACCGAACGCATCCTTCATAAATCATTATAGTCGCATTTGAAGAATGTTAGGCTCGAACACGTGCAAATGGCTCCAAAATGCATGGATCCAAACGATGTTCTTGCGATACGTTACCATCACAAATTCGTAACTTAGTTTTATGTCTTCTTTCTAATGCCAATTCGTAGTACCACAAGTTCTCATTGGAAACACACTTTTCTCGATGTATTTTTCGCCTACGGATAACATATATCACTTACCCCTCTCCACTATCTTGCTCAGTGCCAATCTACTTCCAACTAATCCATATTGCCATCTCCACTTCTCCTATATCTAGAACTAAAACTGTATTTTTGAGTTGAATTATTGTTCGTGAAATGGAACAGGTTTCCACAGGTTTTCAGACACCATCCGTTGTTTAAAACGTTTTATAACAGCCAGGTTGCTGTCTTTAAGACTAAATTAATTCATTCCACCGATGTTTTGGGTTTCGTCGCTGGTGGTACCCGTTTCTTAGATGATCTGAAAGGCTTTTAATGTTCTTTCCGGAGTTGAGTCATGAATGAGGGAACGAAGGAGCACTTGGGTGAAAGTAGGGTGAGACTGTATAAGCACTACAAGAAAAGTGAAAGTTTTCGCCATCAACTGCCAAATGTCTCAGTTATAACAAGAGATGCATTGTGTTCTTTGTTCCTGTAACGGCTTTTACAAGAGGTCCTCGCCGAGAAATATGTGTTAATAGATAGGTCACAATGTGAGTCATCACAGGAAAAAATTGTCAAATTGCAACATGTCTGTTGGACGTGAATCAGCGAACAGTGTTAAAGTCTTCAAATACTTAACTAGTTACCGATCATATCAATTATTTCACAATTAATTGGACAACTAAGATACGTAGATAGCAGTAATTTGTAGGTAGTTTGGTTTGCTACGAAGAAAGGTATAAAAAGCGTAGGACAACGTACATCTGGGCTCCCTGCCTAGACTTCAATACCCGTGTTTGGTTGATCAAATATTTACCATTGATTGGATGACGACAGTGGTGTTAGCTCCGTGTTTACCACCAAAACAATCATTAATATGTTGTGAGCAGTGCCAAACAGAAAGAATTAGTTCGTCAAGACATTTGCTTTGTACGGTCTTGGAGCTTCCTCGGGTCGGCAGCTTGGCTCTTTTTGTTGAGATTTTTTCCTAATGCAGGGTCGCATGGAAAGTTTTCTATACCATCTACCTGCGCATCATCCCGTTGTTGGTTGGGAAGGTTCTACGGAAAAATTCCGAATCAAATGAACGAATCAAACGAACAAGACTGGAAATCTACTCGTGTTCTGGCTCAGTATCTGGCTAAATATTTTACAATTTTGTAGGCTTTCCCCCCTCTATATTGGCCGTTGAAACACATCTGTCTACAATGGAAATTACAAGTTGTCAATGAAGCACTAATTTTCTAATTTATAAATGACATCATAAAGTTGTTTTCGTCGAAGGCTCTGTCCAAATTGTGTTATTTTGGGAGATTGTCTCCCAATACGGTGCTCCGACTGCTGTATTGTGTGCAGGCCAGAATTAAATGCTGAGTTTTTTCTTCTTCGCTTTGGCGTCTTCGGCACATTGGAGTGTTGGTTGGGTTTAACTGGTGCAATTTGTTTTGTTGTGTCCAGTTCGTAATCTGCTAATTACCGTGTGGAAATATTTCGGCTTGATCCCCTGAATATTAGAAAACTAAGATCTCTGGGTTGGTGCTAGAAACAACGATTTGTACCTACTTCCTGCATTATATGTTCGTAGTTCCTCCGTCCAAGCAGACATGAGCATAGAGAGGGACCAGCGTTTCAGGTCAGTGAAAGGGAAGTTGGGTATGGGCGATGATTCTTGGTTTGCTGCTTCTTTCGCTTTCTGGTCAGCCATCTCATTCCCTTCGATACCTGCCCTTTTTCCCTGCACAGGATTACCTTTTGGTCCCTACTAGACATTTTTCTTAGGATTTCCGCCACTATACCAGCCCTCAACACGCCTGAATGGTATAGAAGCAGAAATCCTCAGAAAAATGTCTAGTATAGTATTTGTTGGCTTAGTCTGTTACTATAACGACTGCATAGTAATGTAATTTTTGTTAAATTGCGGCTCTAACACCTTCACTACCAGCGCTTCGTGATCATTTATCTCATCTCCAACGTCATTAGTTCCCGTTTTGTTTGATGTTTAGAGGACTTAAATTGTGGAAATACTCCACCATCATTCATGATCCTCCTGTCACCCCCGCCCTAGGAAAGGGTCCGGTTGACCCCTCTTCCAATCTCTTCCTCTTCTTTCAGTTACCGATGAAGCCCATCAAGCAAAATGTTCAACGTGAGTATACTCCCCGACTTTAATGTTTATTACTCAGCCAACCGTATATGTGTCGAACTCATTTTGGTGGTAGCTAATTTCAATAACTGTTTCCTCGCAGCTGGTACAACTGGTAGGCTCATTAGCGTGCTCACGGGTGGTGCCCCGGCACCACCTAATGAGATGAGTTTTCTTCAAGGATTCATTCGAAAATGTTGCTTAAGAATACTGTTTACAGAGCAGCGGTGTCGGGACATAAGTTTAATTAAGTTTGCGACGAGTTGTTTCTTCAAGGATGACTCAGGAGAGGTTACAATTCTTGATACTTCCATTTATAGAACAGGAGCTTGCTGTCGAGGCTGAATATTCAGAAATAACAGAAGAGTTTAAAGCCCTCATACCCGGAGAAAGAAGGATGCGTTTGTAATTGAGAGTAAATTGATGTGAATATATGTTTTGTGTTCTTGCCTCCTCTGGAAATGATTTATACCTAAATAACCCTGGTCTTTTCCATTCAGAAATTAAGGTTAATATGCTTGGAATGTTCAGTTTTCCACTGGAATACCCCCAAACCCCCCGATATTTGGCACTGCCTAATGAAAAGCTCTGCGCACGCCTATGGGTAGTCTTGGTGGAAATATCCACGTCTCCGATTTTCATGACTATTGTTTGACAATAATTTATCATTCTTGTACGTGCGAATACTTACGGGTACGATAACAGTGTGCAGGCCTCAGCCCATGTGTGCAATTGCGCTGGGATCCTTGCTAGCCCACCACCAGGCCAAGTTTGATTCGAACTTCGCCCTCCGTTCTGAAACATTCCACAGTTTGATTATTTTAATTTATTATTACCCCTATAATTAACATCCTACGCTGCATTTGTAATCGAACGTATAAAACAAATAATAACACTATCAACTGTTTAATTGTTATTAATGATTACCTCCACACCACTGGTAAATACAATGAACAAAAAGGTTTATCAAGTGTTTTCTCATTAGAGACCTATCCATTCTGCGGTGGGGTATCCTAGGAAATCCCTTTTCTGAATCTCGGATTCCATGTTTCGGGCGTTTCCTGGGCATTATCAGCGTTCGGCCCTGAAGACTGGGGTCGGAATTAAAGCTGTTTATAGTAGGAATTGTTTCCTATTCACTAATTCATGAGTATAAATAAATATTTTCGTTGCTAAAAACATTTAATTGCTAGAACCATAACAAATTTTGATTTTTACACTACATTGGAGGGTATTTAGGTTTTTGGGAATGTTAGAGTGATAATTTCTTCAAACTAATAGTACCTACCACCCAAATCCTCTTGATGCAACACATTTAGAATCAATCAATCCCGAAAGTTGAACCTATTTCATATAAGTATGATTTAGTTCGAAATTACGAAAAAATTGTAAAGTTTTCCTGCCTTTTTTCTTCAAAATCTGAGATTGAGCTACATTATCGGAGACGTTTTCTTGTACTGAAATCTCACGTATTGTTACATATATCAGTGGCGAGGCGTTACATTTTTGCTAGGTCATCGCCAGTGGCGGCGATTAGTAACCAGACGTGGGCGTGGGGATCTGGGACCCACTCCCCCCAGCAAAGAAGGAGGGTCATCCCCCGGGAAATTTTGAAAAATTACCTGTCAAAAACGCCAATCTGTTTTTGACGTATGAAATTCACACACCCCGCCTCAAGGTTGGAAATCGCTTGCTATGGTAATCCTGTCGTTGTGACTTTGAACCAAAATTCCACGGACGCCACCAAGAAGTCACGAGAGCTCCCAAAGGTTGACGGGCTTGCTCGAAGTTGCGCGTTTGAGCACGAGTCTTAAAGTGATTTGATTGGTCGATGTTTTGGAGGGAGTAAGATGCGGTGAGGTTTATGAGATACGCAGAATGACAGCGCTTCCACACAAGCGCTAATGTCGCCGATGAGGCGGTAATTGCGCCAACTGCGAGCATTCCTTTTTAATAAAGAGGAAATTGTATATTCAACATTAGTATTAACTAATTCTTTAAATTTATTAAATCGTCTGGTCATCGCCGAATCTAGAGATGACCGTACGCTTCGCCACTGACATATATGTACCTACACTATATTACAAGGAAATTTTAGGAAACACCTACTACCTCCAATGAAGGATGGAGGTTTCCTACCGAAAATTGTCGATGACTCCCTTGAATTCTTATCGTATCTGGAAACACATTAGGTGTTTTCTTTATTCTTTGTCTTGTATACTCTGGTTGTGTAATCCGAAGCGATGATATCGGCTTTGTTATTCCTTGGAATGGATCCAAAACCAATTCAACAGTCATCATACGTTGTACGTTTGAGTTCTGCATGTAAATTACGGTCTGAATGAGACTTAACAATCACGCAGCAGGTTAATAATTTACTAACGATTTACTAATTCATTTACTCAATCTGTATCTCCATCCGTTCACGAGTACAGTAGGTTGGTACTTCTCGTGCATTTTCATTAGAATTGAGACGACGTTCATTGAGCGAAGATGTTTAGCGCCTATTAGACCAAGTCAGCTAATTCCTTGAAACCGCGTGATGAGCCCATTGTAGAAACGTTACGATCTTACGGTCACGGAATATTTATAACTTATAAAGCCATTTTAGATTCAACGTTTAAAAAAATCAATATGAAAAACCACTACTACAAAATGTTGTTATGGATTCATTCAATCGAAATCCCATAATTTGAATATTGAATTTTAACCCTCTTTATGCCGATCCATATACTGCCTTTGTCAATAATCCGACTCGTCCGTAAGAAAACTGACAATTCTAATATTTGTTTTTATTATTTTCTGAATTATGAGTGATTGTTTGTGCCATTGCGAGGTTCGTGGCTTACTTTTAGGTTCAAAAATTGTGATTGAATCACAATCCACGTTCCACAGCTTTTTCCCTTCAAGCATGATAGGTCCTTCATTCTTGTTTTCTGTCCTATGAAATTTGATTATTTTAATTTGGTGTAAATGAATAGCTGACCTTGTATGTAGGACCTAGGAGTACAAAATCTTATGGTTTTCAAAATGTCAAAATCTTGATGGCGATTCAGCAGACAACCTAACATTTAAATTCAAATATAAGCTATCATACATGAAAAGCTGATTTGGGACTTTAGTGACACGAAAAAAATTGTTACCCGTGTTCCCTAACTTCAAATTATTGAGATTATGAAGTGAAAATTCTTCCCGTACTCTTTTCGTAATATAGTAACCACGACACTTTTTCGGCGGTGATCCACTAGAATTCACTTATTGTATGATATTCCGAAAAGTTTCGAGTTGAAAGACGTTGATTGATAGAATGTTGACATTCCACAAAAGTGATAAAACCCTATTCCTTACTTACTCGAATTTCGTAGCGAAAATTCGACACCGTTGTTTTAAACGAGGTTGATGACCAATTTATTTTAATGGGTTTGTTCTTTATTGCGCCTTTGTCGCTCAGGCAGGAGAAATAAATAACGTTGATAGGTAGAAATCCATCTTTACGAACTTTGGTTACGTAAAGTCCGATAATTGTAATGCACCTCGGCAATACTAATCTGTATTGGTACGACAGTCAGAATTATGACAGCATTATACCTCATTTAATCGTCGTTACCTAACACTCGTTTGGTATCGCTGTTGACACTCAACATTTTGTAACATGTTAGGGAATTTCCGACCTTCTCTTGATTTACTTTAGTTCTACGCTGCATTTATACAATGTCAACATTAAAAAATGTTTAATAGAAAAACCGCTGCCAGTTCTAACACATTGGTTTGTTAATTTTTTAATAGCGGGTGATTCCTCGTGTCATCGTGAATTTTGGCGATTCACTTTTAAGTTCAGGAATTGCGGTTATTTGCTTTGGTTCAATTTATCCAGATCTGTAGCTATCTCATTCACTTTTGCGGGAAAAACTACAAGAAAGAAATGACAATCCACATGCCTATGCGAAAACCTACGGTTTTGGAACGTTTTCAACAGTTGTTGGGCTTATGATTGAAAAATAAAAGAAAATCCGAAATCTTCGTTTGAATAGCAAAATGATGTTTAGAACTAGTTCGCAACTTTTTCGCAATTTAACATTATTATCAATCGATTAAGTTGGAAAATTTGCCCACACGGTCATGCTACATGACTGGAACCAACACGTTGGTCTTCAAGTTGTCAAAAAATAACCATCCATGCGTGACTTAACGTGATAAAACATCCCAATGAGGCAATTGAATACCTCCAAATGCTCTATCATGTAGAATGTGACATTCTATGTCACAATTTTCCCATTTTTGTGTGTATTTAGCTTTCAACTCTGTCTATCCTCAAATCAATCGAGTTTATTTTCCTTGAAATCTCGTTAGTGTCGGAATCTAATATAAAAAACCGCTGCTGTTGCTGCCAACACATGGGTTTATTATTTCTTGAATAATGAGCAGTATTTGTTTGTGTCATTGTGCGGTTTAGGGGACACTTTCAGGTTAAGAAATTACAATATTTCCTGTAGGGGGAATTTTGTATAGATCTGAAACCCATCTCAGTGGATTTAGGATCCGAACTTACTTGGAAATGACACTCTCTTGCGTAGGTCACTAATAATCTCACAACCTCGCTGTTTAAATTGAATAAACGCCTCTGGGTGCTCGATAAGTCACAGTTTGCGCATTCTTGCGAGTATTTTACCTTCAATTGCATGCATTTTGCGCAATCATAAATTCAATTTAGTCTCTTTTCCTTGAAATCTTGTTAGTTCGGAATCTGATATAAAAAACCGTTGCTAATGGTCCAACACATGTGTTTATTATTTCTTGAATAACCGTGAGGTTTGGGGCTTTTAGGTTCAGAAATTGCGATTATTTGCTATGGGGGAATTTCTATGTATCTGAAATCCATCTTAGTCGATCTAAATTACTTGGAAAGGACATCCATCTTGCGTAGGTCAGTAAAAATCTCACACTACCACGCTTTTGACCAGTTGGCCTATGCGTTTAAGGCGACCAGGCTGGCTAGAAGTTCGGACCAGCTACACCTCACGTGGAGTCCACGTGTAGTCCTGGACCCGGCTCTGAAAAGATGTCGGAAAAGGCGGACGATTTCTTTATATCAGATCTCAAAAAACTCGCCTACCTGTACTTGAAATGGGTATTGGCCATTCCAATTCTGGATTAAAAATTGGGAGGCATTTTAAATCGAAAAATTACTCAAATCTGGGTATTTTTTACATTAATATGTCTTGTTCTAGACTATTTTATTTTCGAATTAATATTGATTATAATTTTTATTTATATATGTCAATATTGATGGCTTTTTTCGTTAAAATGCCAATGGTGTTTTTACATTTCTTAGTTTTTTTACATTCTTTCTGGACGGTTGAAAATTCTATATTAGTAAGTAGTCCTACTAAGTCCACTTGTTACAAAAACATCGGTCTGTCGCCCCAAATCCACTGGAAAAGCACTGGCAGGCGTCTTTGGTAATTTTATGCCTGAAAATGAAACTATTTGTAGACGTTTTTATTTTGTAGACATTTTTATCATTGAAAGTGCTCAGCATAAGGAGTCAAACGAACCTAGTCTGCCAACGCTGGTCAGCTGGGGGGTCATGGCAGACGTCGCTTGAAAATGGATACATTTTGTCCACAAAATAAAACTTAAAGCGGCCATCCCAAATTTTGACCATTGAAACTACTCAATACGAGGAGTCAACCAAACTGAGTCTGCAGGCGACCACCGATTTCAAGCACAGGTTGGTGTGTTTTATGAGATCTAATATACAAAAATCGTACTTCTTTTCCGACATCTTTTCGGAGCTGGCTCCAGGACTATTGGGAGAGAACATATTTTCTCATACCGATTCTGAGGGGTTTCATTATAAAAGCGTACATTATAGTTGGTGAGTGAGGGGGAGACACGTTGAACGGGAGCGCACTGTATATGGAAGCCATGGTGGTAACTAATCGGCTGTCGTTTTACTAAACGGGATTTTCTGAGTGGCTGTGCCAATTCCATAATGTATGAGGAAACTCGAGCGTGGTCAAGAATAGGGGAGGTACAAAACATAAAAAAAATCTGATTCTCTTTTTACTTCTAAATGGTAAGTGGTACGTACCATGTGGACATGTCTAGCTTGAAGAACTCTGTAACGTTAGAGTGGTATATTGCGACTGGGGATATTGATAACGGGACTTTCTACCGTCTAGTTTGGAGTAATTTTGTGAATCAGGAAGGTCTCGTTTTGATTCAAGGTCGTTCCTTGAAATGTAGATTAAATAACACGAGCAGTACCCATTGATTTCTGAGCGTAGCTCGGTTACATCTGCGACACAATTACCTACACTCAAAAGGACGTATCTGCAGGTAAGCATGACGAAATATTACTTGCAGACAGAGTATGGACCACACTGCATAATTTGGGACTCCTTGGCAGTGAACTCTCTGGAAACAACCTTCTCATTAGGAACAGTAAAAACCATTTATTTGAATTCGGAATGAAGAAATTTTATATTGCTGCAGCTTTCTACTACGAGGTCAATTGAAAACCTAATTGTTATCCTCCCTGAATGCAGACAATTCACATACAGTATTATCAGGATTACAGAATCTGTACACAACTCCGTACTGGAAATTCAAAAAACGGTTTTCACTCAGGAATGCTAGATTCCCACAGCTCACTCCAGACTTGAACCCTTCCAAATTTAAAATCCATTCGCCAACAAATGTCCCATTAAAAACAAGTACAGACGACTAATTTGCAGTCATGATTAGGTTCTAAATAGGCAATTGAACAGGATCAACATCATGGGCAATTCAGAAAATGGGTTGCATTGGACAAAAACGGAAGTGATACAGCTAACAGGTCATAGTGCGTCCCCAGATGCCACAAAGTCAAGGCTTCAAGATCTAAGAAACTTAAAACGAAAGATTATAGCAGATTCAGAAAATTATTACAATGAACAATCTCGGAAATGGTGCGAGTATAATAGGTTCGAGTATTTCGCTAGTGCAGAACAAAGACAAGAAATCATGACCGAAAAACTTCTATATTGTGAAATATAATTGTTTCATGAAATTGAAACATGGGCAAGCTCACATGCTACAAAAGACAACAATCTAGAGAACCATCTCCTTGCTTAGTGCCAAATCTTTGCGGATTGTGGAAATTTCGTTACAGTGTCGACAATAGTTTCAGTGTTTGGCTTCTGACACGAAATTCCACGCTTTCACTGAACCAGTGCTGCAATTCACTTCCAATTTACTAGAAGACTTTCCTGGAGAACAACTTGCCATCAATTTGGAGAACATTTGAGCCCTTAGATTGTGAGAATTGTGTGTTCAATGTAATAATTACAATAGTCAATCATTGAAGTTTGACTGATCATTATGATCTGATGAACGATGATGATGAATGAAGCTTGTGTGCTAGCCTATATAAATTCAGAAGCTTTATTAAAACCTGAGAGTGATTGGATGCGTTTTTGCCCTGGAAAAAGTGATAGGTAATTAATCGCAATAAAAAACCAACTTTCTCAGATACAATACACCAAGTACTACATATCGATGTATGTTTTGTGTGGTTCAAGGTAAGGTGACAATTGACACATCCAAAGGAACCCTCTACTATCCTATGTCAAAAACATCTACCCGACGCTCCACTGGCATAGTTTCTGCCTGTCAGTACGACTAGCTCCAATCGATGTCTGCAGGACGGACTTTACTCTCTACTTCCACCCTCCTCTGGTCTATCCTGCAGCACCAGGCCCAAGTGCCAGCATAGTTGGTATTACCTGTACTAATAACCCTTTCGTTATATCATCTTTTATTATTCAATTTGTGTAAGACAAACTGAATAATAAAATATGGTATGCCTAGAGGTACACAGTTCATGGTGACAGAACCGTCTATTTGAGATATTAAAATTATTGCTCTTCGCAAGTACCTGCCACAAATCATCTTTGACGTTTTAGGAAAGTATTAGTGTTAAAGAAAAGAGGTTCCGAATCAACTTCAAGTACCAAATTTTAGTACTGGATGTGATATAATAAATCAGTCTATATTCTCTGGCTCCCGTTTACTAATTCGAATCACTTGAACTGGTCTGTATTTGAACAAATGGTGAAGGTCATTTGAGTATCTGAGGTGGGAGAGGTTGTGAGAAGAACATTCGAACTGGCCACTAGTTCAAAATCCGAGTGCCGCCCAATTTATATTTTTAATTAATTTTCCTTATCCCACGCACTTGAATCCAATTCCAATAGATTTTGTGCGTTGTTTATTCTTTTTTGTGAGAATTCACCTTCCGCTTTCCATCTGACGGATTAGCTGTAATCGATGAAGGTTATTAGATAGCTCGTCCCAGGCCTCGGAGCTCAGCGGTGACGTTCGACGTCGTCCAATTCATTTCTCAGATTGTGACTCCCGGATACTTTTCGTAAATTTATCGCCGTTTTATAGATTACATTTCAGTTTACGGCTGTTCCTGACAGCCAACCAGTAAAACTCCCTTTAAACTGTAGACTTACTGGAGAGAAAATGAATGGTTCCTAAAAACGTTACCGACCTCACGAACAGCTTCACTTGTCGTAACTCATCACTCGATTTCAGCTAGAAATTCAATTAAAGAAACAAAGCTATGGAGTGGGATGAAGTTTGAAAGATACCTGTAGTTTGGTTGTCTTTCCTTAGAAACTATTGCAATGGCAACAAATGTTTTAAAATACAATTTTCACACATTTTCCTTATTGAAATCTGTTTTGGTCATGGTGCATCTTGGAACTTCTTAACATTAAATTCATTGTTCTGCTGTAATCTTCGTAGCGTCCCATTCTATGATATTATGAGAGAAGATTTGAATTGAAATGTGCAGTCAGTTTCTTGAGAAAGAACACGAATATTACGAAAATAATACCCAGCCATTATTTATTTTGTAATTATTTTCTGTTTTATCAACTTTCACTCTAATATTTAAAAAGAATAGCCTTTGTAATCGACCATGAAAAACAGTCTTAACTCTCTCAAAATTGGTTGGTTTTCAACGTTTCATGATGTTGTACGCGGTAAAAAAACGTTTTTCATCAAAATTATTGGACCAAATTGGATGAAACGGGTCGAAAATCACAGATGGGCTCCAGTTAGAGCTGAGTCTTAGCATCACTTTTATTTCTGTTAATTCCAAAGAGGGAACTCTACAAGACAAAATATTTAAAAAATGAGAATATCAAACACGTTTGAAATAACTCAGAGGCATGTTCTTTGTTATTTACAGACATTGGTTCAATGAATGAACCGCTAAATCTCGGACCGCTTTACGTTCATCCGTTCACTCTCCCTAATTGCTAGAACTTAGGCAGAAAACAATAATGTCAACACGAATATGAATTCGTTTGATTGTGCTTTTCTACAACTCGCCTAGTAAATTGTGACGATCGAATCAGCTGGTATAATTGCAGTGTCATCATCTCTTCAAGAGTTCCTTTTGAAATCCGGTTGGTATCAAAGGTATCTTTGGCGGATAAGTGATGCTTTCGTAGGTGTTTTATTTTATCTCGTTCAGTAATTCTAGTCAGAGTTAGTTAGAGTTTCTACGTGTTGAAATAAATTATATTGTATCATTTTCGGAACGAGTATTTAGATATCAGCGAGCAGAGAGACCATTAAAGTGTTGGAGTTAACGGAGACATGTTTATAATTAAATGCTATCGCCCGATGACCGCAAAATTGTGTTTCAAAAGTAGATACCGAAATGGTGCAACAAAAATAATTAAGGCTATTTGAACACTTTTGTAGGCGACCTGTGGTAGAGGATTGGAAATGGAACTCTTTTGGGACATTGGAATTAAAATTTATAGAAGCAATTATTCGTCCTTTTGAAGAAGTTCACTCCAGTATCCACATTACTACATCACTACGTCATTAGGTTACTGATATCAACACAAAAACAATAACAAACTAAAATAACGCGAATGTTGGCACCATAAATCGGGCCATAGATAGAGAATGGTTAGACCTACTGACCTGGGGAGGGGCTCATTCGATTCCTCGCGGAAAGTTCTTAAAAAAAAAGTCCACATTCCAGTCCACATTGACTTTTTTGAGGTTTTTAGGGATTTTACAAAACTTTGACAACCCTCCAACGGCAATTTAAATTAAGTGAGAGAGCTGGCTCAAGAATTGGGGCGTCGCCGGACCAACATAGATTTTTCCTGAAAATTTCAGCTTTTTTGCTTCAGCCGTTTTGGGAGAAATCGTGCGGACGGAAACATTTTTATTACAGATTCGGATTCTACACCCTTTGAAACGTAAACCATGAAATTTTCAGGGGGGTTAGAATTTTTTTTTCCAGATCGATTACAATGGTTTATTATTGAATAATAAACCAAAAAGCCTGGCAAGTTGGCTGTGGTGCCTTCTCGTGTAGGTAACATGAATGTACAAATCATTGAATTGTTTCAAATAATTTCAAAAGTTGTTGATAGAATATTAGCTTGTTATAATGATCCACGAGAAAGAAATGCAGTGGAGCCGTGCCCTAGAGACATGAAAGCCTTCAAAAGAAGATTAGACGTGTATTGCGGGCCTATCGTTCGTATTCGATAGCGGACACAATAATAAAAACACAATACTAGGATCGATTTGAAGTTGATATGAGACGACTAAATTAAAAATTAAAATCGTTTAAGTTAGATCGGACCACTAAGCCTAAGACAACAATCATGAATGGGTGGATTTTACGTTAGCGCGATCAATACTTAATTATAATTCGTTCATACAAATCAACCGATACAATTGATCAATACAAATCAATAAGTTAGCAATGAAATTCGTACGGTTAAGTTCAGCTTTACCTGCACATTTTTTGAAAATTTCATCGGAATTGCACAATCGACATTTTTACAAGAATTTCTAACATAGCACGCTAACATCATGTTGAAATGGATATTTGATCAAGTAATATACCTGACCACTCTTCCTCGACTATTCTAAAAATTTAAGCGAGATCAAATCACTGGAACCTGAGAGGATTATGATTGGTGGATTTTATGTTTGCCCAACGCTTGAACGACTGGTTTCTTAACGATGAAAATTAAAGGAGATCATCTAAACCGCACATTCTCTGAACAGTCTATCAAACTGAAAACTGCGGGAATAAAAGTTATTGCTAGGATTGGCAGACCGTCGAGAAACGGACGTTGTACAGAATGGTATAGAACGCAAAATGGGAATGAAAATTCAGCAACAAAATTGTTCATCACACTAAAGTGAGAACAAAGCTTCCACTACCTATACGTGGACTCGGAAGCAAAAAGCTGCAAATTCTTTCATTGGGGTTTATTATTCAATTTCATTCATTTGGCTTGCATCCATAATTTGAATTTCTACTAAGCTTTGGAGTGTGCGTGTTTCACAGGTGATAGAGCGATTATTGAATTTCAGGAGATATGCATAGAGCACGTAAATCGGTTCTCAACCAAAATACCTATTTGGATTGATCAGTTGATCATATTTGTGTGCCTCCTGAAATTCAATAATCGCTCTATCACCTGTGAAACATGCACACTCCAAAGCTTAGTATAAATTCAAATCATGAACGCAAGCCAATTGAATAATAAACCCCAGTGAAAGAATTTGCAGCGTTTTTTGTAAGCAATCTCTTGAGCTTATTCATTAGCAGACTTCTGCCACCCTTTAAATAACGACTTGTGGTGGCCTCGCGCTTTATTTTTTCGACTTTGTATGATGTCTAAACTTTTAGCCATTTGACGATCCTAAGTTCAGGAATGCTAGTATTATGGATAGGACTAAGAAGGAAGGGTGAAGTTAGAACACAAATATGATCAACTGATCAATCCAAATACGTATTTTGGTTGAGAACCGATTTACGTGCTGTATGCATATCTCCTGGAATTCAATAATCCCTCTATCACCTGTGAAACACGCACACCAAAAAGCTTAGTACAAATTCAAACTAAGAATGCAAGCCAAATGAATGAAATTGAATAATAAACCCCAGTGAAATAATTTGCAGCGTTTCATGCATATCAGAATACTTTAACCCGTGTATCGGCTATAAACTCTTTTAGGAGTTCACTCCAGTATCCACATTCACTACATCGTACATAGATAGGTACAAGTGTGGGATTTCAAAAAAAAAAAGCTTGTTTTTGTATTGATCGCAGTAACCTAGTGATGTCGTGAATGTGGATACTGGAGTGGACTCTTAAAAGGGTCACAAGTTACGAGGGTAAACTAGTCACAAAATAATGCACACTTATTTCGGAAAATGTAATAAATTTCTTTTCCGATGAGTTCATTGTTCAATAAAATATTATCAAAAATCATTTTAGCTGTCTTTTCTTTCCTTTATTCATGATTGCTAATGTTGGACGCTTAGATTACGAGTATTTCTTAATACTACACAACGAATGACGCATTTTATGAGAAAAAAATTCAATTTTCGTCTGTGTTACCACGTCTGAAAATCGAATCAACATAACGTTGATAAGTCAAGGGGATAGTAGGGCAAGATATGATTGATGGCATCTGTCGTATTTTCATCTATTGTTCTATCAACACGGGCTTCTTGCATTATGTAAATATAATTACATTGGTTGCTCTTCAACAAAGGCACATGAATATAGATTGTTGGGCGTTCATATTATCTAGTAATACTCAGGTACCAATATTTATGATATAGTTGTAAGACAATGGATAACGTCAAGGAGTATAACTTCTAACTATAGAATATAGTTAGAACTATAACTTCTAACAAATAGAAAACCCCTACAAAATTTTTACTCAAAGGTTAATGTAATAGTCAAACCTCGAATGATCTTAGGCTGTAATAAAAATCGATACATTCTTATGAACATGGAATGAATTAATAAATTATGAGAGGAGATTGCAATTGTGGTCGTTATCCACGCTGTAGCCATGTGCGAAGTAATAAACGCATATTAATAATATGACAGTTAACTATTACTGTTCTACGTTACCTCAACATTTACATGAATATGACTAAATGGTCAAAGGCCCGTACCTAAATAAAAATTCATGAAATCTACTCCTGTAACACAAGTTGAAATTATGTAACTCTATTTCTTGACAGCCGTTGAAATTAAGTCATGGTCGGTCGGCTTAGTTTACAACAAATTACACTATGTTCACTCGTGTCTCTATTCATATTCATGTTGACTTCTTTCTTCCATGCTAAACATCTGAAAAGCGAACGGATGAATACACTGATCCGAGAGGTCTTATTTTTTGTGATATGAAATCTATCAATGCCAAATAAAACACCATTGTTGAGGGTTTAAAAAAATATTTTCTCCATTTACTTTTCGTTTACTTGTCCAACTTTACTCTTCGGGAAGGATAGAAATTTGATAAACTCTACTCGAGAAGAGAGAAAAGCTCCTATTGGCCGACTTCTTAAAAACAATTTTTAAATCTCTCTCATTTAAATTTTACAATCAAAATCCGTTTAGAATTGCTGAAGTCGGGCCGTTTACAGTAAATTATCCAATACTTCTACATGGTTTACTTACTGTGTATAACTGTGTTGTAAGAGTTTACCATAACTTCATAGTGTGGTGGTGATACAGATACTGAACAAGGTTTATCTCCGACGTTTAGGAATATTTTGGTAGTGTAAAAATTGAATCAACGTCGAAAATAGATGTTGTCGATGGCAGTCTTATTACGGAACTCTGGTTTTATGAAGCGTTAAACTCGGATGTCCGGAACCTTTAATTTTAGTGCACGATTGTTGGAAGGTAAGTACCTATTATATTTCTTCACCGTCTTTTAGATTAGGTAGGAACAGATGAATGCGCAGTGTGCCGAATTTAGTTTCGAATTTAGATATTATATGGACTTAGCTGACTTCTGGATAGAATGACTACCAAATATAGGTAGATGTACCCTTCGTAAAATGAAACTTCTGAAGTAAGACCGCAGTACTTTTTGAGAATGTAGGATTATTAAATTGGTGGTTTCTTTCAACATTTTTGTTCTTAAATTAAGGAATCTAATCAATCATTCGTTCCATTCTATAAATGTATCATCTAGGTGTACACTATTGCACGGTCTATTAGTTTTGAAAAATGAAATTGTCTTAGAAAAATGTTTGTATTGTATTTTGTCCGTCGGTAATTGCGAACACTAAAACTGGCATTGACTCACTATTGATGATCATTGTATTTGAGTTTCTTATCAGCTAATTTTTCCATTTAGTTGGTTATTCTAGTTCTATAATAAATCGGGATTGCACTTAGTAGAGACGGCAATGAACTATCTCTTCTCAGTGTAGCGATTTGACGTTGGGGTAACGTGCGTCAACCAAGTGTGGACAAGAGAACTGAATCCTCATTTCTTCAGGATCCCTGGATTCTTGCTGGTAGTAGCACCATAGCTTCTAGTTATAAAATAAGCATTAAGGGAAGTCTTCATAAACCATCGATCAATCTCTGAATTAAGTTCAGAAAATATTACTAATTTCCGTTACGTTACCAAGCATTGTTCGGAGTTACCTATCACGAGTGGTACCTGCGTGGGTGGTAAATGGTTATTTCAAATTATATACCTCCGGTAAGACAAGTTCAATAAATTGCAGTTAATATACATGAATTGGTTGTGGGATCTGTTTATCATTACTATAAATATTGTTGTCAAAAAGACAGTCAGTAACACTGTAAGGATCGCGTGACACATACTGTTATCTGTAAACTGACTAAATTTCAACTCAGATCATCAAAAGAAATAACATACCTTGAAATTACTTGATAAGGCATTACTTGCCAAGTAATTCTTGGTATGCTGGACAGAGAGTTTTCCTGTAGGTATGGTCGTACAACAACTTGTGCTTGATGTAGTTTGCGGATTTTGAAGAATATTATTAGGTCATCCCATTCCCAGACAGACTCGAAATGTACTGACCCCCTCAAATTTTGTTCATGTTGGTGTAGCTCCCAACGCTGGCTTCCTTTGACGAATAAAAAAGGCCTGCCAGGTCAGCTCCTCCAAAAATGAACGGTTTTGGAAGCTATAGCACTATGATATTTTGACGATTTTTTCGATTTTTTTATGATCTAAACATGGTTTTTTGGTTATATTTTCGGTTCTAATCGATCAAATCAAGCGTACGCGGTCTGATTTTCTTCGTAATAAAGTAAAGAACGCAAGGGACCTTGCAGAAAGCCGGTATGAGCGACCGTTTTGTTTGTCGGGCGGATAACGTCCGCAAATCTTAAAAACGCGATTTCTCCCGAGTCGCTCAGTAGAATTAGGCGTTCGAGGTCTTGAAATGTTTACAATTAGGTACTTGTTTTACAATGCCCCCAACGGGTTTCACTTGACGGAGTTATAACGGTTTTAAGGGCTATGCACCGCCATTATTTCACTTTATTTCGCCTTTTATCGATGTAAAGCTGAATTATCTCGAAAACTGTTCGAGATATCGAAATTTGTCATTGAAGAAAAGTTGTAGCTCTTGAAATTTTCATTCGGATGGACTACTTCCACTTTTCTATAGCTCCAACCGTTTACGAGCTATGAGCAAAACAAAGTTTGCCCATTCACGGGTAAGGGTAAGAAGGTAGCAGTGGCAAAGGGAGTTAGTACCGCTCGAATTCTACCCATGAGGTGCGGCAGGGTGGGGGCAGTGGTGCGGACAAAGGAAGCGTCAGAAGTTCTATAGAATAAAACTGAAACATCGATGGAAGAAAAACCTCGAATTTTCAAAGAAAATGAAGCCATTTCAATGGCTCTGAAAATTTCATTTCACGCTCTTTTCGGTTGAATTAATTTTCCTTTTTTTTTAATTAGTTTTTTTCCGTGAATATTTTTCTATGTCAAAAAAATTAAAACATCGATGTATCGATGTTTTGAAACATTGACAGGCAAACATCGATGGGAGTACATCGATGTTTTTCGCAATAACAGCGAAGTTTTAAAAACATCGATGTATTGTTGCCATCCCTAGTCTGAGCGTCAGTTGTTCGCTGAACTTGGGCGTGTGATTGGTTTGAGCTGACCTGGCAGGCCTTTTTTATTCGTTAAAGGAAGCAACTACACCAAGTATGAACAAAATCGGAGGGGGTCGGTACATTTCGCGTTTATCTGGGTATGGAATGACCCTGTTGATAAAACAAGTAGTAGAAGTAGTAGTGTTGTCCTTAAATGTTCCTCATACGGTGTATCGCATCTTGAAGGTCAATTTTTTACTTGAGTAAAATAAGACTGGCGTCCCCCAGCAGGCCATTCGCCCTTGCTTGGGGTTGCCAATACGACATTGTTTCCACCGAGCTGCTTTGTTGTCTTCATGTCAACGCTCTATCAATCAACCTGCCAAAATATATTCGAATGGCATTGACCGCAAAATCCCCAAACTACCAAAGACATCAGATTTAGATGGACTAGTTATTTGAAATCGGCTATGGGATACCTGTGTACTTCGGAAGTAACAAAGGAGGTTTTATTGAACAATAAAATTCAATTAACCAGACTCAACAATTATTTTAGGCTTTGAGAAGTTGGAACAATATGTGAATGAAAAATTCACTTTCCAAGTTCATGAAAATATTGAGCGTCTAGAAGTAAAACCAGTAATGTTCACTCTGCCCTACCTAGTGCCGGTTTTCCTGTAGGAAATGCCCTAGACATCATTCAGCCTTAATTTTTGTTCTACCCTCCTGAAAGTCGCAAACGACCACGTAACGACTTGCAAAACGGCTTTGCTTAAAACGGAGTTTTAAATGAGAATTGGGAGTATTTTCGTTACTGTAACGATTTCAAATTTGAAAATAGCCACTTTTGCTTCTGAATCTCGGATATTGACGGTTCTGCCTCTAACTGGAGTGGAAATGGCTGGTTTGGTTCCTCACATTCCACAGTAACATTATAGTATGTTCTTATCTCTATTCAACAAATTTTCAGAATGAATTCAACCTTTTCCTTATTGAATACAACTTTGTTTTCCCTATCAGTAAGACCTCTTTCCTAATGAATTTCAATAACAAAGATTGTATTGAGTGTGAAGGAGGTTGTAATGAACAGGAAAATATATTGGTAAGTAATTAGTGTATTACAGCAGGTATGGGCAACCTTTGATGTGTTGTGGGGCGAATTCCAGTGTGCACATACGCGTTTAAGAGTACTGGTCATAATTTTTAGCGATAGACATCAAACATGAAAGAATAGGTACTACAATGTTATTAAAATGACAAAACGAAATGAAACAAATACGTACAGCATTATAATTGTACCGTTAAATTTCGAATTGTTACAAACTTCGAAAGTTAAAAAGCGACAACGAAATCAATGAGACACCTGAGGTTGAATTTGGGAAACTAATTCACCGATGTTTGGATTAATTCCACTGATGCAAAGATGACAACAATTATGCGAGTTGGTGTCCGTTAGCCTTAAAAGACGAATTGATTTTGATTGATGAAAAGAACTGTTTGCATTTATAAGTACTGACAAACGCACAAATCAATCTTTGTGCTAATTTTCTAAGCTGCGGGAAATGGTGGTTTTCGGGATATTTTTCGTACAAATCGCACTACTTCACGTCTATAAATTTAGATTTTACGAGTGAGTTTTCTTGAATCTTGATCAACTTATGTGCGAGTCCATTGGGGCATTTTGTGCATTACGTTTTGTTGGGGTAGCAAATAAATTGAAACAGTCTACCGTGTTTTTGAAATCGCTAAATCCGATCGGAAATAACTCCGACAGTCAGTTGAGTTCTTCGACGTATTGAAGAGATGGTAGCTGTTACCTGACAGCATCATATTATGTGCCATGCATCAGAAGGTCGTACAACTAAAAAGTTGTATTCAATAGGTCGAATTAATTATGAAAAGGGTTAGAAAAAGTTAGCTGAAAATATACTGTCCTTAACGATTTTTTTTTTTTCAGTACAAAAGTAATTATCTACCTATTAATTTATACGGAAACTTCTAAACTCGCGTGAGTTTCATGATGTTGTGTAATGAAAAAATGGAGTATAAACCAAATATTAATAATAAAAATGTTGAAAAATAAAATTTATTTACTGTTTATATAATAAACCGTAGGGAATTTTTAAAAATGCGAAGAAGAAATTACGAACGTGGGAAAACAGCTCATCAGATGGAAATTCGAGAAATGTTTCGCGCGATCGGATACGCTACCATCTAGTATTGAGGTTTCAGGTTCAAATCGTAGAGCAGGCCAATTTTTTCTCAAAATCTTACTTATATTTGGTACAAGGTCTTCTTTCTTTGCAGTTTTGAAAACTGAATGTGGTAGGCTTCACACTACTTTCTCCACTTTTTGATGGCTGTAAAACCCAAGCTCTGAAGGTTTCACCATTTTTTTCCCTCTCATATTCGGTGGGTGCAAGGGGTTGGCTCCACCACAAATTGAACTAATCAATTGGAAAACACGAATGAGAGAAAGGTAGGCTGCCTATGGATGTGACAGAATTAATGTATCGGAGTCAGGGTGATGTATTATTCATATTATATTGAGCGAACTGTAATTCATTTATTTTGGGTGAACATTTGATTTATTGAGGTAGGTATCATGGAGGCAGAATGATGCTCTCTATTTACCTATAGGAAAAAAATAATTCGTTGAATTCGTCTTGAGGTCCCAGGTAAAGGAGATAATCTCCCCAGCAGTGTATGCACGAATCTTAGGTAGTATTAAGATAAAACCACTCCAGTCTGCCATTTCAAGTTCTTAGTTATTCGGCCAGTCACCACTCATTAAAGCGGATCTTATCCGTGATTCATTGAGAATGAATCGAACTGGTTTTCGCTGGAGCACCAGACTGCTGTCGAACGAAACTTTTGATTGATTAAGATTGCCCGGCTATCGTTTGATAATTGTATATGTTTGTTGTTTAAGCGTACTTACCGAACAAAATTACGGTATCCGAAGAACGGAATTTTACCATCACAGGATAGTTATTGAAGAAAGAACACGTGCCGGACTGCTTGCTCGGAAACTCAACTAAACGGCTGCAAGCCGAGAACTGGTCTCTGCTCGGGTAGCCTTTTTCAGAAGGTTGGGCAAGCTGGGTGCTCTCTCCCCCCCACTCTTCCAAATATCTCCGTCGGCATATCCCATTTGTTCTGCGGTCTGTAGAAGAGGTCTATACGTCACCAGCACCTCGTATCGCCTCGACGTCCGGGTACCCACGTGGACGTCTGGACGCCAATTCAGCGTTTCCTCGGGTTTCAACAGATGAAAGTTTAGCGGGATCTTAACGCCAAGCACCTCGATTGAGTCAGCTAATCTTGAGCGAAATCATCTGTTCCGACACACAATGGGAATGGGCGTTATCTACCAGACCCTTATCTATTACACCTGTTTTTTAAAAAAAAGTTCCAACTTTTCTCCTTTTCACCATTTTGATACGTCCCTCTGGAGCAAGTCACAAAAAGATATACACCTACTTATTGGTTTAGTATTTTCAATAATAAAATTATATTCTATTTCCTAATAAAGTTGTTAGTCTACGTCTCAAGATAACGTCGATTTAAAAAATTGAATTAAAAATTCCATCCATCCGCCGTCCAACCTTTTCTCCAAAACTAATGGACCAAATTTTACGAAGTTTGGCTCAAAAATCCAAGATCGATCCAGGATGTGCCGGTGATATTGGCGTCTTGAAAAATCAACCCTATGAGATTATATTCAAGGACTAATCTATCAAAAAATCGAAATCTCAAAAACATTCAATATTACCCTGAGTCGAATGAGTATAGAAACCTGGACACCGAGCCGGGACTTCACTTGGTCTGTTAAGCTAAAAACTGCCTTAAAAAAAGCCTTGCAATAACCCTTGTTGCGGATTGGTTATAGTAGGTACACCTTTTAGCCTTTTCCTTGAGGAAGAACTCCGGAAGACGCAGAAGTTGTATTCTGGCAATATCTAGTCCCCTGCTCAATCGCCTCTCTTCACCTCAGAGACACAAAGCCTGATGCTGCAGACATAGGTCTGGGATCATCGACTTCCTCTGCACAATATCCGTCCTATTCCAAGTTAGAGTGACTGGTGTACGCGGACTATATGTCACGGAAACACCGTCACCCGTAACTTACCTTCCATCCTCTCTGTAGATTTTTTTTTTAAGAAGAAAGATTATCGGTTTAAGAAAAAAAGTACTGGTGTGGGAATGATATCTGTACTAATTTGTGATGATATTATTTTTGTTATCACAACTAATCCGGATTCGCAAAATTAGAGTTCTATTTTTCCAATATACACCCCTAAAAATAAACTGTATTGAGCCTCATATTCTAATCCATTTACCTCCATGGTGCTTTGAAAGTAATACCAAGGAGGGTGTCAATTTTGAGTCTCTGTTTCCCGAATCGCAATCCCATTAACCAGCAAGTTCTAGAACTTTCTAGGACGGGGTCAGTCGGCTGATGACGATTGGTTGTAGTTCAATGTGAAACTAATTTCGACTACTTGATAATCAATTGGTCCGTGACGGCTGACGGTAGTGGCACGCAGTTCGAAGCAATAAGCTAATACGTGTAAACTTCTTTAGAACAACCGGATCACGTTAGGTAACACAGGTTCGTGTGTACACAACAAAAACAGTTCCACAATGAACCCAAAGTGCTTAACAACAGATAGTAGCGTACGTGCTAAGTTCAATCAAGTTCACAAACAATCACCTTTACTTTTGACTTGGTATACGAACATTATACATATACCTAATATATCCCTGTTCATCTTTGACTGTAGGTGTCAAGGAGGAAGTAATAGCCGTTTATTGATTTTATGTTTATTTAAGATCGAATCTGCATTAAGCACAACATGTTTTGCCTTCGGGCCTCACCAGGTGCAATATGGTCTAGAATAGAGGTACAGGAATGTTTTTGTATGATTTAAAAAGACAGCATAGCACTTAGAATTTAGATTACACCTCTACAGGCTGAACTTACGATTGGTGAATTGAATTGAATCCAAAAGATCGATTTACTGAAAAATCGTCACAAAAGTATCGATTTTTTATAAAATCGAGTTAAAAATCGGGTTTTAAAGAAATTATTTTTCTGAGATACTATTTTTTTAAATAATTATTGTAATGATAATACCGATACCTAGCAGCATGTTCAAGTTCAAGTTAAGTACAAAAATAAACATGAAGGGCTCCGACAGGTTTAAAGAGATATATTTATTCAAACTTCTTTTTAGGACCTTTCTCAAGTTACAATAGTCTTTAGGGAGACAAATTTGGTCCGTATTTAAAATAAAACTGTTTATTTCGTCGGAGCTTTCCACAATCTTCCAATTGTCATCATCAGCTATTTCAACAGAAACAAAATGGTCTCAGTTAATCGCCAATCAAAACTAGTTTGAAATAAACAGTTTTTTTGAAAACTACGGACCAAATGTATTTCCCTAAAGACTGTTGAGATATATTCAACAAGCTTAGAAGGTGCCTAGATGACTTGTAGATTGTTTCAGACTACAAATTCAAAATTGTTGACTTGAAACTGTTGATGTTTTTATGTATTTTACAATATTATTAACATTCGTTTTGGGGCCAACTCACAGGGGGGGGGGGGGGGTGCGTCATGATGCTTGGGGAGGGGGGGGGGGGCACCCCTGCAATATTAGTAAATTTTCTCAAATACTTGAAGAAAGTACATTAAGTTCCCTATGTACTAGGGTATCCCAGCTGTGGTAGCTGGACATCGATGAGTCACTGTTCAAGACTAATCAGTACTTTCTGTTTATTGCATTCACTTCTCACAAAACCTTGTTCAAATAGAACTACTTGAAAATAATTGTTTTCTTTCCTTGTTTCCAGCTTGAGCCGAAAGATTCCGAATACGTTAGCGAGATGGGTACGTTACGTTTTCTTATTTGTGTCCAAGGAAGTCGACTTAAGTAAAGATGTCCTTACTTGAGGAAGTAAAGACATGTGAACAAGGAAATGCTTAAGGTAGCTCTGGACCTTCCTTTATTTTTAACGCACTTACTTCAGCATTTCCTTAGTTAGCGACTATGAATAGCTCTAGTAGCCACCACATCTCAAAGCTTCATTTGAGCATTTCCCTTTGACTAAGTAAGGACTATGAATTCCACCCTTCAACATGTGTGGTAACACGATCATTTATCGATGCATCGCTTACTCAAAAACCTCACCTTGTCACCTTACTTGGGAAAAGTTTGAAGAATTGGGAGGATTATAAAGCCACTATATGAAGAGATCTATTTGGAAGTGTAGCCTTAATCAAATCCTGATTTGTCCACAACGGTAATGTACCAGATAGTTATGCATTTCATAAAAGCATAGTCTCAGTTGGTGCATGGAACTGGAATTTTCCCAACTTTCCTTTGCGTTTCTCATTTTGGGTTTAGATATTATGCTAACATGTGAATTTACTCACTTTTCAGGTAGTTAGTGTATTTTTTAATTAGCATGCCCACGTGCCCTCCGAATTGTGAAAAACCGTTCCATCTACACTAATTTCATCTGCTTTCTTTTTAAATTGAAATCGGGAAGGAGGATGGAAGGAGTATTGTTTGAACGTACCCAATGTTTTTCGCCTTCAAACTAGAATTGATACGGAATCTCAAAGTTGACCATACCATTGGATAGCGTATTAAATTTGCATGCTTCCCTTTAATTTGACAGTTTCCCGTATGGTTTTTTTTTTTATAATGGAGTTTAAGTATTTTCAGAAATGTTTTTTTATTTTTATGTTGAACGTTTGAACTGCAATTAGGTAGCGCTTTTGGAAAGTTAGTGTTTGATTATAAAAATTCACTATGCATGTAGCAGATTCAACGCTGAATCCAAAAATGTGGTCGAAAGTTGACAAAAGTAGTTATAAGTGGAGAAATTCGTATACATTTCATAATTTGTGTACAACCCCAACTTTTGTATGCTTAAACATGACCTTTAAGTGTGTCATTTTTGAAAAGTTTGTTCGCACAGATACGTTGAACCAAAAATCGTTATAATTTCAACAACACTCTTGATTCCCTTGAAGTCATCACTCAAGCCAGCTTTCGCTGGGTCACACGGCCGACTTTTCTCTCTGTTCTGGCGGTAGCCTAATTTCTTCTATTCCAAATCCTTCCGCGGGCCGTAATCAGGAGACCCCTGCCCTAAGGGAATAATTCTATCCTTCCCTCTAGCAACACTCTGTCCAAAAACCTACTCGCTCGTTGTCAATTCAAAACCTCAAGTTCTCCAGATGTCGTAGCTTCCATGCTTGCTCCACGAAACATTTAAACGCCTTCAGGGCAAAATCTAAAATCCAAATTTCTAAATGTCATTCAAATTCTAAATATGCTTAAACCTTTGCCCAACTATTTAAAATAATTTTTCCGAATATAAATTCACAACAGTGCATGAAAATGCATTGAGCGTGTAGGAACTTTAACGCTGAATCCGTAAATGTGGTCAAAAGTTGAAAAATGTAGTTTAAAGTGGATAAATTTGTTGATTTTCTTTAAAAACGTTAAAAAAATCATAACTTGGGAAAAATTTGAGTTAGAAAAGTATGTTTGGTGGTGATTTTTTCCAACATTTTTTTTACATCAAGTGCGAGATACTCTTTATGTTACCTATATCAAGGATGATAGCAGACAGTCAAGTTGCCTTCTTGTTTCTTTTAGCGTTGATCAAGAATGCTTACACTCCTGGACAGTGGTACGTTTTCTTTTACGAAGAGAAAACCGTCGAACAGACTTGTTACTACAACCAAGTAGTACAGCAGTTTACTTCGTGGTACTCATTCCTGCAGAAAGACCAAATTCAAGGAAAAGTTTTCGATTTCCTCGGTATTCCCAACTTGTTCGGGAAGATAAACAAGTACGGTGCTAGCATTTAAGTACGTTAGTAACACAAATTTATGGATAAAAATTTTGAAAGAAACTGAGTTGGTGTGGCACCTCAGCGTTGTGATGGTCATGATTCTTGAGTCCGCCGCTTCGGGAGATAGACCAGACGCCTTCCAGTGTCTAGACATCCTCTGAGTGTTGCGGGTAGGTATCCGTATTTAGCTCTTAGAAGGGGCAACTATACCATTCCGCCACCTCCCCAAGTTTCGGCGTCCACATATTCATTGTTTGATTGGGAATCAGAATGACCTGATCATTATTACCTCAACATTATATTATAATTTATTAAAAGTAACATCGATTGAGGAATTTAAATAGGAATTTCAGGTGGAAACTCAAGCTTTTTACCTAGAAAATTTAAGTTTAACAAAAAAAGTACTTATTTCAACATGAATTTAGTGTGAGAATTCATGAAAAGTTGTTCATATGATCATGCTTTATGTTTGTTAATAAAATAAAATACCAGCCTTCGCTTCACAAGACCGCGAATATATGAAAACATGTCGAGTAAACTCAATTCCTTGATAAGGAAATTCTATTGCAATTATGATAAGTGAGTCGATCGTCATAGATTTGAAACAAGATTTTCACTACGTTCCCATTTACAATCGGAACATTTTCGTGATTTTAATTTTATTATTTTGAATTAAAAGCACTATCCTGAATTAAAAGCAAAAAAATATTTCAAAGCCCACCATAGTCAAGTACACGAAATAGTAGATCGTTAGGACACTCTACTTCTACTTTGCATTTATTTTAGGAGCAAGCTGCGGAAAATTTACCAGAACGAACATGCCAAACACACTAGGTTTGACAAGTTGGACGTTCAAGTGCAAAAAATTCAGCTGATAGATAATCCTCCGTCCTCTACGAAAAGCTTCAAATTTTTCAAATCCAAGAGCGCTCTAGTCCGTAACGACAAAAAAACACAAGACGACAAACGCTCGAACCTAATTGAACGGCAAAATTCAGATAAACAAAAGAATACTGATAGCTTCCCAAAAATATATTCGAAGCGTCAAAGTTTGGATGAATTGAAATCATCTTCGAATGCTAACGTTATTACTATTGACGATTCAGCCAATATTTCGGATGAAGACATATTTGTTGAATCTGAGCGAAAGTTGAAAGACTCCAAAACTACCAATGTTCGACCAGTAAATAACAAAACAGACGGAAGCTGTAGTATTGCAGGAAAAACTTCTCGCCCTGACAGTCATGAAACATCGATAAAACCAGAAGCAAATAATCAAAGAACAAATACATTGTCAATTGGGGTTGGAGCGAATACAAGTAGCTTAGCCCAACCGGTGTTCACAACTTTGTTCAAAAAGAAGGTGGAATTTAATAAAGAAAATGAGTACTTTTACTTCAATGAAATCCATTCTTCAATGAGCCATTCTGGTGAGACTTGTCAGAGAGAGGGAATTAAAACCGACACTAACTACTGTAGTCCTAAAGACGACGACAACGCTTTTGACACGGGATTCTTGTCCCCTGTTCCGGAATATTCCTCTTCAAGTTCTTTACAGTCACAAGAAATTATCGGCAGTTCTGATCAGCCATCCTCATTTAGAAGATCATCCGAAGATCAGAATGGTCGTTCTTTATCAATATTCAAAGACAATGGATACCCCACCGTAAATAAAAATATTTGTGGCATCAAAGTTTTGGAGTATTCATCTCCCGTTTCGGACCTGAACTTGTCAAATCTCCCACAATCCGATCCAGTGATTCTGCAAGAACCTGCCACTCTCAAAACTTCAGCTAATACGCTTGATGAGAATTCTTTGTCTACCTTCGAAGACAATGGATCAAAGGACGATGACAATGGTTTCGACACTGGATTTTGCTCGCCTGTACAGGATTTTTGCTCGGAGAGTACCACACGGACAACAAGAAAAGCCGACATACACGAATTCAGTTCTTCTAAAGCATCAGACAGTAATAAGAAATCAAACTCAATGATAATTGATAATGAGGGAAGTTTGAAGGGCATTGACTCATCAGGGTCCTTGCCGTGTGTTCACGAATCGAAAGATTTGGCCATTGCTGGTGTTTCTCAAAGTAATTCAGAATCGGAGTTTTTGATTGATCAAAGAATTTCTCGTCCTTTGAGTTTGAAATCAACTGATGAAGAGGCCCTGTCTCAGACGTCTGCTAGGACAGAACTCTTTGCGACGAGCATTATGGTTGATTTGAGGGTCCCAGGAGCCCTTCAATACGTAAATGAGAAATGCATGAGGATGTTAAACACCTTTACGTCCCGCCATTCTTTTTTTCACAGCACGGAAAGACCTGGATCAAGTTTTGATATTGCGAAGCTTGGCAAGGAAATAGCTTGCATAGGGGATAATGCCATGACCCGGAGTCTGAGCTGTCCATTTTCACTTACAAATAGCATGTCCCGCGCCTGCATCAGTATTAGTAGTCAAGATAAACTTATAGATATAAGTAAATTGCACTTGAACTCTATTCCAAATGAAACAAAAAACCTTGATGATGATGTATCTACAATTGCTAGGGTTCCCGGTATGCCGTTAGAAATGAACTCTATTTCTAGTGTACAAGGTATCCTAGATCATATTTCTTACGGACAGCCTGATCCTTTAAATGTTGATGAAGAAAGCCCAATTAAGATAAGAAGTAACAATACTCCAAATGCATCGTCTTCCAATACTGAATGTGTTACGACTTTGAATAAACAAATATTGCCATTGAAGAAAAGGGAATTTTCAAATATCCGTGAATCTAAGCTACGGGCAAATCTAGGGGACCCATGCAAACCGATTTCAACAGGAAACCACATTGTAGATATAACAGAAAAGTTCCAGCCAACTCATGGTAGGATGGTTGAAAAAAGTCAATCGACCGACCCTGCAGCATCAGTAAAATATCGATCTGCGTGTAAGCCAATCTTCCCTTATGAAGAAATATGTAAACCTGCAGAAGAGGAGTTACTTTCACTGAAAAGCGGAGTGGCAAAAACCAAAAGGCACACTGTTGATTTAGGTTTGAAGCTATCTATGAGGCACATCAGCGAACGGTTTTTCAATGATCCGGATATATCTACCAAGTACAGAGAGGGTTCGCTGAGTTGCAGTGCAGCAAGTCGTGGAACTTCGTCGAAATCGACACATCCTAGAAGATATGTATGTGATGAGCCTGAAGCAGGATCTAATATGGCTTCTAGTGTTGAGTACGAATTTCAAGAGATGGATTTAGATGAGCAAGATAATTACATCGCCGAAGCTGTCACACCCTTGGTTTCTATACCGTCTACAAAAGATTTAAGTGGAACCCCAACTCAACACTCGACAAGATGTGAATCAGAAATGAGTCTAGATTCGCCGTTTGTGAAAGACTTTTTAGGGGATTCAGAAAGCTTTATGCAAAATCAAACTTCACGAGTGTTGCAAATCTACGATATGGAAACCCAAGCTCGTAAAGTTGCATTTGAGTTACCCAAAACACCGAAGATTTCAGCGGGCGATTCTGAACGGGCTTCAATAAAACGTCCAGTAGAGGACAGAAACGTTGATTCAATACACGAATCCGTTACTTACAAACCGTCGCTTGAAGTTAACTGGAGGAAAAGTGAAAATAAAACTCCGTCGAAGAAACATAAAAGCGAATGTGACAGTTCTGAATCAAACGATTCTCTTCGTGTCCTACCATCCACGTCCCAAAGGAGACACGAGAAGCCGGTATGGGAAGATGTAGCTAACGCCGCGTACTGCGCTTCAGTCCTGTCATCGAAAATCAGTGATCATCCGTCGAGGACTGGCTCAAGGCGGAATGACGATCATATGCACTCAAATATATTTGCAACAGAGGAAAACTCGAGCGGAATTATACAGACGGACGTAGATACAAAGGCAGAAAATAAACAATCAGTCGATGCAGCTCCACACGAGGAAACTGCCCAGAGGAAAAGAATGAGTTTCGTATTTTCTAACGTTATAACAAAACCGGTTGGGTCAGAGCGTCAATCAAATGAGCACGACTTTTTGATTTGCAAAGACGATAATTCTACAATCTCATTTTCTTTAGACGAGTACGATAAATAATTATCACACATTCCTACTATGCTCAAAACGTTTTGTTGTACGTACCTGAGCTATTTTTCTTAAATATTGCTTACATAGTTTTGTGTTCTTTTCTAGTAGTTCTACAATAATCAATATATTACGTTATTTATCAAATTAATGATACTGTACCTATATCATTTTTTTTTTTTTTACATGAGTTTGTAGGTGCTAAATTTTCCAAAATTGAAAGTTTATGGGAAGTAAAAAGTCCTCCGTTTTTGGATTACCAACCAAATGTCAACTGTCAACTGTCAAAATGAAGTAATTCTTGATAGAAAATATTATTTATTCGTTATGCAACTGTTCTAAAACGTTATTGCAGTTAGTTGTAGTATGTTTTTTGAAGTTATTATTCCTAATATTACACCTTCTCACCTTCATTTGCAGGTATAGGTAAATATAAGTTCAATGAATAGGATCTGAAATAAATAACTAAGTACCTATTCAATATGTCTCAGATTCAGAAAGTAAGGTGAAGCATCTCCATAATTCTGTTGCCAAGATTTCCTATATTCAATTATGTTAAGGATAAGCGCTGTTTTCTACGTGAAGTGCAAAACTGTATATTACGCTTGCCTTGTGTTCTTGTATTTTCACAGGTAACGTCTATACAAATTCACTGGGAATGTATAAAAAAATAATTTAAAACAGATACCCGCCGATCCCTGGCTCGCCCTGTGGATCCCCAGGTGCTTTTGGTAAGAGCCTACATCCAAAATTCAAGAAACATGGGCACGCTTTAATCGCGCTTTGTGGTATACTTTATAGAGGTAGAATTTGACAGCCCCCATTTATACTCTCGGGAGACTTTTTACTGCTCACCCGTCTTGGTGTTCTGTTTACAGTTCACTTTATGCTCTTGAGAGACTACCTATAATAGGGACTATAAAAGGCTGACAAAGCGGGTCAGTACACCTATTTTCCACTGCCAAGGGAGGTGAGCATTACATTCTGGGAATAAATTAAAAAAGCAACGGGCAAGCACAGAAAACAACAGCTCTCAGCCACCTCATGCAAAACATGAGTGGGCCAAGACTATGCAAGCGTCGTCTGATGATGAGCGTTGTCCAATCTATTCTCTTGTTAGGCGCGGAGGTGTCACAGACGCCTTAAGCAAAGCCTATTACCGCAAAAGAATCCTATGTCCAATGAAGTGGAGCGTTAAGGATTGCGTGTGCCTACCAAACAGTTTCAGAGCTCTTAGAAGGTATTAGGAGACTAGAATCTGACAAGAGCTCTCCTCGCCCTCATTTCCAAGGAAGTTGGGCAGTAGGAATGTGACATCGACATCGATGTTTCTGGTAAACATCGATGATTTGAGCCTAGACGTTTGATGGCAATGAGCTCTCCTGGCCCTCATTTCCAAGGAAGTTAGGCAGTATTCTCAGTATCAAACCCATATAAGGTATTAAAAGGCTAGAATCGGACAAGAGCCCTACTCGCTCTTATTTCCATGAAGTTGGGCAGTATTTTCAGTTTCAAACGCTTAGGAATTATTAGGAGGCTAGAATTGGACAAGAGCTCTCCTCGCCCTCATTTCTGAGGAAGTTAGTCAGTATTTCCAGTTTCAAACGCTTAGGAGGCTAGAATCTGACAAGAGCACTCCTGGCTCTCATTTCCAAGGAAGTTGGGCAGTAGTCTCAGTTTCAAACCTCTAAAAGGTATTAGAGGCTAGAATCTGTCAAAATCTCTCCTGGCCCTCATTTCTGAGGAAGTTGATGCGACATCGATATCGATGTTTTGGAAACATTGATGTTATGAACCTATAATGTTTTGATGGCGATGTTTTTTCATCACTACCGATGTACCAATCGATATTTCGTATATTTCTGTACTTGTTTGGTCGGGAGGGGGGTAATTTAGTTTATGACGTAAACTAATGGATTAACTTGGAATACTTCGTATAGCATACATTGGAAATTGAAAAAGAAAACAAAACTTATGGAAGGGATAGAGACGATTGCTCCGATGCACACCGAATTAGCTATGTATTTGAAAGCTTAATTTCCCTCAAAGAAACCAACCGAATCCCGATCCTTTTGAGATCTGGAATGAGAGTCAACACCGCTACTTCACTTTATTCAAACTGGCCAAAAAGTACCTGACCATTCTCGCCACCTCAGTGCCTCTGAGAGATTGTTTTCGGCTTCAAGCGGTATCTTCCCAAGCAAGAGGAGTCGGCTGACTGAAGAAATGGTTGAAAAGCTCCTTTTTCTTCGATCAGTGAACAAGAAGTGTTTGTACAAACTTGTTATAAAATTAGTATAAATGTTTAAGTTGTTTGTTTGAATAAACGAAGTTCGTTATCAATTCGTAATTTTAATTCCTTCCTTTACCTACTTTAATACGTGTGGAACAGAATTATTATTACCTATGCTACGAAATATGAGTAGGGAAGTATTTAACCTAGTGACCGATAGTGTTTTTTAATGGAAAATAATATTTATTTTAATCAAGTAAATATAGGCAAGCATTTTTCAAATAGATATCCCCAAAATATGGATGATCTTGAACATCGATTTCGACATCGATGGCAAACATTAAAAGCATCGATATCCATGGACATCAATGTGTCCTATCAATGTCGCATCACTATTTGCCAATTTCATACTGAAAATAACAGTACTTAACTGAAATTTTCATACGCTTAGGAGGTATTAGGATGCTAGAATCTGACAAGAGCTCCCCTTGCTCTCATTTCTGAAGAATTTTGGCAGTATTTTCCGTTTCAAACGCATAGGAGGCTAGAATCTGACAAGAGCTCCCTCGCTCTCATTCCTGCAGAAGTTTGGCAGCTTTTTCAGTTTCAACGCTTAGGTAGTATTAGGAGGCTACAATCTGACAAGAGCTCTTCTCGCCCTCATTTCCAAGAAAGGTTGGCAGTATTTTCAGTTTCAAATGCTTAGGAGGCTAGAATCTGACAACAGCTCTACTCACACTCATTTCCAAGAAGTCAGTTTCAAACGCTTAGGATGTATTAGGAGGCTAGAATCTGGCAAGAGCTGTCCTTGCCCTTACTCTCAAGGAAGTTGGGCAGTACATATTTCAAACGCTTTGGAGGTATTAGGAGTCTAGAATCTGACAAGGGCTACCCTCCCTCCCATTCCTGAGGAAGTTTGGCAGTATTTTGAATTTCAAACGCTAAGGAGGTATTAGGAGGCTAGAATCTGGCATGAGCTCTCCACGCCCTCATCCCAAGGAAGTTGGGCTGTACATATTTCAAACGGTTAGGAGATAAGAGGAGGCTAGATTTTGACAAGGGCTCTCCTCAGTCCCATTCCTGAGGAAGTTTGGCAATATTTTCAGTTTCAAAAGCGTAGGAGGTATTAGAAGGCTAAAATCTGACAGGAGCTCTCCTGCCCCTCATTACCAAGGAGGGTAGGTAGTACTTTCAGTTTCAAACGCTTATTAGGTATCAGAAGGCTAGAATCTGACAAGAGCTCCCCTTGCTCTCATTCTGGAGGAAGTTTCGCAGTATTTTCAGTTTCAAACGCTAAGGATACCTAGTAGCATGTTCAGGTTATTTAGGTTGTAAGGAAGGAGAATTGGTACTAGTCAATTCATTTTTATTTTTTATTATAATTTTTTTTCTTAATTCAAAATTGAAACCTAAATCAATTACTCTAAAAATAAACTAGATTATCCAAAATATGAATTATAATTTTTTCTTATTGTTATGAAAAAATTGAAAGTGAAAAAGGTTTCTTATTTCCAGGAAAACAACAACATTTTTTTGTATGGGTAACCCATTGACCTATACAGTTGTTTCCAATTTCAGTAGAGAACCAAAAATAAATTTTCGTTTTGTGAAAAACCGCCGATTTTTCAAAAAATCGATTCACATAAAAATAGAAAAGAAGAGTATCGATTCAAAAAATAGTTTTTTCGCCAATAATCATTGATTTTTTTTAAATTGCTAAATCGTTCCCCATCCCTACTGGCTAAAAGAAAATGAGGTTAACGTCGGATTCTATGTACTCAATCCATCCGCTTAACAAATAGCGGATTTTCAACCCTTTCCCCTGGTCCAAAGACCCGAACCATTAAAAATCGAATTGTGTCTTACAATTGCAGTTTTCGAATTGAGATTTTTAGAAAATACCCCGTGATTGTTGAACGAGGATGCACACAAGAGTCACCAGCCAAAAAAGATACGTGCAAAACTAATTTATAGGTTCCGAAGACTCTCTTTCCAACGGTGCGCTCGAAATTCTTTTTAAACAGGATTTCAAGGGAGCTGATGCCATTTTAGTGACGTAAGGTCAGAAACACGAAAAACATTCTAAAAGTGGAATAATTCGGAAATTATGAATCTAAAAGACAAAAAGCCTGCGAGGTATTTTTTGTTGAAACTGACCTCCAAAATCGATCCTTGGATTTTGTCACCAAACAATCAAACCTGCTCGAATTCTTAGAGAATTTTAGTGTTTTCTGTTCGATTAAGAACATGTTCTAATTTTTTAAATAAGAATGGACGATAAATAGTGTTTCACTCACACCTTTTGGTAAAAATTACATCTTGAATCGATCACCTACTAGTTTCGTTACGTCCTGTACGGTTTTGCACTTCGAAATCAATGTATACTTAATTTGATCTGTGAAACATCACTAAAAAGGTGAATTACGTAGAAAAATGAAGGGATAGAAAGGCACCTAAACGGAAATTGCCAAAAGGACCCTCAAGCCGATTTAGTCATGTTACCCACGGTTTCTGAGGAAATGGCCGGAAAATATTGGTAGGTACCCAAGTGAAAGTTGGGAATGAACTTGCTCCTTCACCCTGCATTACAGCCTTGCCAACGGCCAGCTCTGGTGAAAAGAATTGATAGATTCGATTCCATCATTTCTTTTCAAGCTAATGGGTACCTATTCATTTACCACAAGAGCTTGAACGGGGTAGTAAGACTACCTAACGTTGAGAAAGTTTAAGTCATTGAGCATGATCGTATTAGCTATGCCCTAAAATTGGTAACGTGGGTTTTTTAAGGCACTGACTAATTCTGATTTTCAGTCAACCAGAGATTAACAGACTCATGAACAATTAATAGACTAAAATCAATGAATATGATCCCTCCAACGGTACAGATAACTCATGGTACTACCATACGCAACAAATCAGTCAGGACAAATAAATTAGTTTCAGAATACTCCAACAGAGTACTTGCGATACGACTGCACTACGAAGTAATACAAAAACATTGGTTATAACAAAGTCATCACTGTTGTCACGTTAACGTGAATATAAGGTTGATCGCAAGTAAACACGTGACTTCCTCCAGGTTCCTCTTTTACCCTGCTTGCGGGACTTATGATTTACAGGTTTACCTATTTTACTTCAGAGCTTCACACTTATAATTTTAAATTGGTAGAATACGGACACGGTTTCAATGTGGTTAGTTTAAAATCAAGATTTCCTGAGAGAAACCGCTGAAGAATGGATTTCGCTCGTAATCAACTTGAAAAGTATGGATGGAAAGAAGGTGAGTTGTAAGAACAATTAAAAGAACTAGTCAAAATTAGTCACGAACATCGCGCAAGACGCTTAGGAAGACGAAAGACGGCCTTGTCTTGAGGTTTCACTGCTTGTTGTTGGCTGGCTTCTTATTTTATGCGACATGAAGTTTGTTGAACACAAATAATTGCCGCTTTTATCATTAATTTTCTATTATATTTCCAATTTAATATCAACTGAAGACTTATTGGGTTGAGATGTGGACTGTTATTTAATGTATGAAATACACTGATGTCAGGTGAAGGACTGGGGAAGAAAAAGGACGGGCAAGCAGCACCCATTCGAACCAAACTCAAGCTGAACAGCCACGGAATTGGATACAATCCGGGAGTAGAGTACAGTAATAACTGGTGGGAGAGAGTATTCAATGAAGCTGCCTCCAATATTCAACCAGTAAAAGATGAAGTAAGTACCACCTAGTCGTCAATCGAGTACCACGTCAATCGATACTACGAGTAATGAGTTGCCTTAGAAGTTGCCCTCACATATCAGATTGGTTTGGTTGTAATGTCCAACCTGCAATCACAAGGAAGGTAGATTCTAGGAATACACATCCAAATAATCTTCATTTTATCAGTAGGAATGATTTAATTCATTTCATTTCTTGAATATGTTCTATTGTTTTCTAAATAAGATGGACCCCTGAGTGGATTTCACTCGAGGTAGATCCTTTCTATCATAATAAGGAAGACATTATTGAAAATTCAGCAATTGAAAATAACTTTTGATTTATTACAAAATGTCGAGAAGACGTTGGAAGGCTTGTTGACAGCTTTGTGAAGTTTTATTCCCCTACCTAAAAACAAGACCTCTCTTGTTGCTGGAGATTTGCATCCCTGTTTCTGATGTGATGTTGTGTATGACGACACTAACACCGCTTTCACAACCATTCCCCGTATTTCTTCCAATGGAAATCAGCCCAAACATGCCTGTCCCTTCCACAGACAAAATGCTTGATCACTACATTCCTGTTCCCCCCCACCTTCTTTTTTTCATTAGATCCATTCGTTTCTTAATTTCGTTTAGTATCATTGTTAATTTTATTGATCATTTCATTTTATTAACCATTCCAGGATGGGTCTGTAACTCAAGTAGAAACAAATGGCGAGGTGAAAATTACCACAGAAAAGAAACGGAAAGGCAAAGACTTGACCTATGGTAACTTCAAAAAGGTTGGTGTAGTACCCATAAAGGTTGATCTGATTAACCAAGTTATATTAATTTTAAAGAACTGTTTGTTTCATTAAAAAAAAGAATCATGTTTTTCATGATGCAGTAACATTCTTTAGAAATATTTACTTATTTGTTCTTGAAATCCAATAATCTAACCACTCTCGTGTTCTAGAAATCCTGTCTAAACGGTCACCACACTGAAGAAGTACCGAGTCTTGAGTCAGATTCATCAAGTGAAGATGATTCGATAGATGCTGTTAGCGATGATAAACTCTTTGAGATATGTGGAGGTCGGACTGGACACAAGTGCGTACAAAGTTAATTACAAATTAGAGTGATGATGAAGTACGCACATGTAACTTTGCAACGGAGAAAACTGGAGGTACAATCAGAAGCCTACAGCGTTCCTCCTGAAGGCTGTAGATCCCTCATTTCTTTTGTAGTTTGAATAATTAGTGTCAAATGAAAATGAGTCTATTCAAAATAACTTCTCGAAGGCTTTTACGTGAAAAGGACATAGTGAAGTCGAAAAATTGTAGATACTTCAGTTTCAAATAATGGAGAGTTCTTGCTTCGCATGGTCAGTCGGCGCCATAACCGTAAATCTAGGAAAACATGAGGAAATGCTAACTTAGCGCAGTGTTTACTGCCGGCTTACTGTGGTGTCATGTGACCACCCTTATCACTCTTTCGTAACCTGACAGCTAACATCACCACATTAAATCCAACCGTATTTTGTCAATTTTACCAATCCTACGAAAATATGAAGTATCTTTGGGGGATTTTTGTAGATACGACACACTTGATTGCACAAAATGTAGGATCAGTGAACAACAACGTCATTTGTACCTCACTTACAGCAATGGAAAACCTCATTGAAATGCATGCGTGTGCATTCTCACAGTTCTTCGTCACGTATTAATAAAACAGAAAGTTTTTATCTGAAAACAATTTAGATAATTTAGCTTAGCAGTAGGGGTACTACTTTCTCTTGTAAAATTCATGGTGGGGTCGACGTTTAATTTCAGAACATTATAACATTTTCAAATAAAGCTGTAAGGGAACTTACCCGGAAGACACATAATTATTCCAATAAACGGGAGTAGCGCAGGGACCAAGGCGCAAGGGCCAGGACCTTCTTCCTGTGGAAGGGGAAGGTGGCAGAAGGGATACGACCAGGTATAAATACTCGGACACCGAGCCGGGACTTCCCTTGTCAGTGAGCTCTCCTGAGCTGAAAACCTTGCCTTACTACTGCTAAATACCCTGAATAGCCTCTCTTGCGAGTAGGTTGTAGTAGGTACACCTTTTAGCCTCACTCTTGAGTAAGAACTCTGATGTCCGCAGAAGTTGTATTCTGGAAACATCGAGCCCTCTGCTCAACCTCCTCTCTTCACCCCTGAGATACAAGGTCTGATGCTGCAGACATAAGTGTAAAGTCATCGACTTCTTCTGCTCAATATCCATCCTATTCCAAGTTAGAGTGACTGGTGTACGCGGACTATATGTCACCCGTAAAACACTGTCACCCGTAACTTGCCTTCCATCTTCTCTGTCGGTTTGAGCGTTATGCTGCAGACGTACCACCGTCTGGAATCATCAGTTTACACTGCAGCCAATACGCTAACCAAAAACTTAACAAGAACCACTATATCCCTGCAGAAGAGAAAGTAAAATACTAGAGAAACCAAGATATCAAGTCGCCTACAACAAGGTATGAGGGCGGGGGTGTCCGGTGTAGATAATGTACCGCAGACTACGTCTAGAAAGAAGCAGAAAGATTATCGGTTTAAGAAAATAAGTACTGGTGTGGGAATGATATCAACAACCAATCTGTACTAATTTGTCATGATATCATTTTTGTTATCACAACTTTCCCGGATTCGCAAACATTAGAGTTCATTTTTCCTATAGACTCCCAAATAAACTGTACTCAGACCCATATTCTTATCAATTGGTACTTTGAAAGTAATACCAAAGAGGGTGTCAATTTTGAGCCTCTGTTTCCCAAATCGCAATCCCATTAACCAGCAAGTTCTAGAACTTTCTAGGACGGGGTCAGTCGGCTGATGACGGTTGTAGTTCAATGTGAAACTAATTTCGACTACTTGATAATCAATTGGTCCGTGACGGCTGACGGTAGTGGCACGCAGTTCGAAGCAATAAACTAATACGTGTAAACTTCTATAGAACAACGGGATCACGTTGTGTAACACAGGTTCGTGTGTACACAACAAAAACAGCTCCACAATGAACCCAAGGTGCTTAACAACAGATAATAGCGTACGTGCTATGTTCAATCAAGTTCGCAAATAATCACCGTCACCCGTACCTTAACTTCTGTCCTCTCTGTCAGTTTGACCCTGATGCACTATGGAAACTTCCTAAATACTCCTTGCCAACTCCAATCGATCCGCTAACCAGAACCTTATTTAAAACCTTTATCTTCCTTCAGAAGAGAAAGTAAAATTAGTAGAGAAACTAACATAACTAGCTCCCTACAGAAGCAACGTGAGGTTGAATTGTAGTTAGGTACATTGAGATTCCCAGAACAGTGGATAAACGTTAGTGCTTATGAGCTTGAAAGCTAGTAGATAGATTCAAACAATTTCAACGATTCAGAGTGAGCAACCTTGTGAATCAAAACCAAGATATAAGGCACAAATATATATGGTCAAATCCAGTAGGGCTTGATAAAATGATTGTGTACACGTAACAAGATGAAGCTTCAAAGCCTATTTACAGAGGAAAACTAGTTTTATACTATAAATTGTTGTACCTACACATTTGATTCATTTAGCAATAAATAAAACTGATTTTTCAGAGGTGCACGCCACGGATTAACGCTTAGCGGAAAACTTGCGAGGTTGGAACAACAAGAAAAACAACTTGCTACCAACCCAAGCATTGGCTCTACAAAAAGTCCGACAGCTACAGTTTCCACGGGATTAAAAGAAGACAGTGTAGTTTCCGGTGACGGCAAAAAGAAGAAAAAGAAAAAATCTTCCAAGACTGATTAAAATATTTCAAAATTCATTTATAACTTGGGTGGTGTGTTTCCACTCAGGGCACATCCAGGTATTCAATGGAGTCCACTTATCCTCCTGCTCTTCAGTCGTCCTTCCTAGTTGTTATTCGCCTTTGCAGAGCATCGCCAGACTGGTCAGAGTGTCAGGCATTCGTTTTGTTATAACTACCGTATTCTGTACTATATTTGAAGACCCTTTGGCGTCTAGATGCTGTTAAAACTTTCTCGCCCTTCCACACGATAAACATAGTAGTTCGTTTGTAAGGTGAAACGCGAAATTTGCTGTGGCACAACTATCGTATCCCTTACAATATGTGAGGACCGTCAACCTCCCCTTTTGCTGAGTAGATGCAGATTGGTTCTGCTATATTCCCTTTTGAACTCACTAACTCATCGCCTCCCTCAAGTTAAACATATAGTAGTTCGTCTGTAAGTTGAATTCTTGAAACTTGTTGTGGGCACAACCGTCAAATCCCATACAACATTGGAGGACCCTTGACCGCCCCTTTTGCTAACCAGATGCAGATTGAACCTGCTATATTCCCTTTTGAACTTAAACACTGGCTCGTCCTCCCACATGTTAAACATCTAGTAGTTTGCCCGTAACGCGAATTCATGAAATTTGTTGTGGCACAACTGTTGATCACATACAATATTTGAGGACCATCAACCAATGAATATGTGTATCCTCTGTTAAACTTACACTTTGACCTACCCATCCCATCTACCATTTTTTCCGTTACGTGAATTCATGAAATGTTGAAGGGGTCCTGAGTCACTGCTTACCCTGAACCATAGCTCTAGAAATACCGTACCTTAACGTTGCTGGGATACAAAACGTACTCGTGATTGAACTGCTTTTTAGCAGTTGCAGTTTCCATTACCAAAATATGTAGTTTTCCCTGAGAAAAGAGAATACGCCTGATGTATTTGACGTCTCAAAATTGCTTTTGAAATTGACCAGACTGCCGGAACTCCAGAAATTAATGTACTTCTCACTGTTGAATTACCCCAAAACGTTATTCAAGTATGTGCCTTTGGTCAAATAAGATATTAAATAAGATGTGTTTATCCGTATTGCTATTGCACTGCAACTTTTTTTTAAACAATGACGTACGTCCCAAACTTTACCTTTTTTTATAAATGGAACTAAACATTTGACCACAAATTAATCGATACAAGAACTTGTTCTGCTCCTCCAAGTTTTTCGAACCTTTTCTATAACCTCCCCGTTCACGACTGAAGAGCCAGAGGGCAAATGGTTGCTGTGGCAGGAGAAGTGTTGGTACATCATCCAAGAACCTCTATTCGTGATACCCCATATGCAGGAGAAATGCTGGTTTTTGGAGTCAATTTACACTTGCGGAGTATTGTACAGTAGAAAAAGTCCGAAAGTTAACATCAAACACTCAAACTGTGATATCTAATACTTGCAAGTATTACCTACACCTAAAAAAGTGTGAAATTGTAAATTAAAAAAAAACACCAAATAAATAAAGCAATTATTATAATTCCAAGAGAATAGAAAATTTGTCACTTTGAACATAATCAAGATGCAACATTGTTAAACTAATAGTAAAAATGCATTGATACAAACATAGTTAGAACATCATGTGAGTTTATAACATCGAGTAAACTATTAACCCCATGTGGAATGGTCTGGGGGATTAAAATAATTGCAAACGCGAAAACTATTTAAAAATGGAACAACAACAACATAATTCATAAGAGTTTACTAGCTAAATACAATGGGCCACGTTAAGAAAATACTGTTTTTAAGGTTTTACATTATGTACATGTTAAGGAAGTTCCAGAGGGAAAAATGTTAATTTTCAAGAAGAGTTTCAGATTTAACAGGCATTGCTGATACGCAATCTTTTGATTGAGGCAATTTATGCGTGACTAAATTCCTGTTAGACAAAGCAGTTATTCGAAAAACTTTCAGATTTCCTGAGTAGAAGTTTGAAAAGGAATAAGCGCTAGTAGAGCGCATACTCTTTCTAATCATGAGGGTTTTGTTGTCATAATGATGTTGAGCTGCTAATATTGAACGCCTTCCTTATTGGACGAGCGCCTTCTAAGAGTTTCCATGTTGCAAAATTCAACTTGTAAGAAGGTAGGTTTGGTTAAAGGTCATTGACTAATTTCCACCAATTCTTTTCGTTTCCGGGTCTACATATAGGTAGCAGGATGGCTTCAACTTTCCAGAATCGTTTTCTCAAACAAATTTCAAATTTACATCAAATGAAGCATACGTTTTCTTACAGCAAATGAAGAATAACACTTCGGGAAATCATAGTGAGCCTTTTAATGCTGAAAAAATTGCACTTCTTCCTGTTCAAAGCTCGAGAAGACGAAAAAGTGATGGAAAAGTGTTAGTATGATGTTTCCTTTAGGTTAGCCTATGCTGTGACAAGCGGCTATTGATAGACCTTTAGGTGCAGTGGATTGCAGATAGTAAATGGTTGTCTCGTTTCTACCTTGTTCATCAGGCTACAACTCCCATTGCTTCTGAGACCCTGTAAGTTGCCGAGAAGCTTTCAACGGTGAAAGATGAGCTGATTCAACTCTGATTTGCTCACTGCAAGCAGATTATGTGATTTTGGTGGGGAATATTGTGAAGTACACGGTTTCAGACAGGGATTCTGTAGGAATCTGAATTGATCAAATCACTTCCCTCTCTTTTTCCTCATTGCTTCTCTTACTGCCTTGTGTGCAAACGACGGTATGATGTGTCCCAGCTACCATCCACCAGTCCTGATGTTTCAGCCAAAGGACATTAGCTAAATGGACTAGGACTTTCTGTCTCGTTCAAACCACGTCCGCCCAGTTTGAGGCCAACATTTAATGCAATCCATTCAATCGTTTGCAATAGGCTTCATCTACATGTAATTTTCTATTAACTTCACGAATTTCAACAACTAACGATAATATAAACAAAAGAAAAATTAAAACCGTTTGCCCTTGAAGACGAAAATAATTATTGCCCATTGGTTCTAAACCCTTGGAGCTTCAAGTAGTTCTAGTTTTGGAAAGACACCTTCTCCTCACAATCAACGTACACAAAATGAAAAACATTGACAGCAAGACTTGGCCACATTATGTTAATTTAAAAATATATAAGTAGATTTTCACATTTTAATAAAAATATTGGAACGCGTATACAAGGAAAAAGAAAATACCTAAAACAGATCACGACTCGTGAATTACTGGACGTGATTCACTTTGCAAATTCGAATTATTGTTTCTTAAAAAGGCACTTTATGGAAGTCAGTACAGATTCTATAGTAAGCAGTGGGAAATTGGTCCCTGAAAGTAGAAGACGTGGTAACTTACTATACTAGGTATGAGCAACAATGAAGAAATATATGGATCCAAAATAACAACATTACAGCTAGTAACATTGCAGTTGATTTAATAACATTAAAGCAGAAATATTCTCACATTTCCAATCTTTGGAAGCACAATGAAGGTGGAAAAAAAAAAACGATCGGAATGAGTCAAACATTCTCCACATAGACAAACATGTAGAGTTCAACTTGAAACGTGGGACAGCTTCGATTATATTCAATAAAAAAAACCACTGTCCTAAAATAGATCCAACAACCAATTCACAGAATGGATAGATTAGATGACCAATAATACATCCAATCGATGTAATAGTATTTTCTTTTCTCTAATGTACTTTACTGCGACTTCATTTCATAACAAGTAACCCACTCTTTAGCGATAACTGCCAAGTTATATTAGATATATCAAATTTAGAAAATGATGATTCTAGAAGAAAATCATGCATAACAAAACTTGATTGGACGACAATAAATGTTTAAAGGGGTACTTGTGTTGCCAATCACTTTAAACAAGGATTGAGGTAGATGCATCCAGCACGAATTCATCTCCAAGTCATTAACATAAAAATATACAATCGTTCACAGAAGAATTTAAAACACAGCTTTCTGATTGCTAGAAAAGAGCGTATCAACCCATGTAGTGCAAATCTTGTTCATTTTTTTGGGACAGCGGTTATCTGATTTCCCAACTTTAATTTTTTGCTCGCAAGATCAATGTCTTCAGAGACAATGTGGGTAACTAATGCGTTCTGAAAACAAAAATTTCACAAGTCGACTTTGTATAATAAAATAGATACACAATAATATTTTTTTGAGTCAAAAAGACTTGTTCTTGAAACTTGTAAACTGGTTTAAAACGAACACATAAAACGATTCTTATTTACAAAATAAATTATATAACTACTAAGTAATTATGTTTAAACGTGAATTTAAACTGGTGGAGCGGAAGAACGGAAACACACAAATATAACTGGCAAAGTTAACTAATGATAAAAACAAATGAACAGAAATAATTTAAACTGAGGGTGGGATGAGAAAACGTTGATAAAATGTGTCAAAGTTGCTACTATTTAGCAACTTGTCGACAGAAATGTGATGGACAGGAAAGAACGTCGTCTTTTTTAAAAATTAAGTATGTAAGTAGCATAAAATTATGAGTGAAGGGGTAGCGATAGGATTGGTGTGAAAACGGAAGAAAACTGTTTCATAGGGCGGGTTCAACGTAGTTGGCGGGAAGCATCCCCATTTGTCCCGTCCGTTGAACGAGCCCTGTCATCCAACCAGCGTCGACTGACGTGCAATTGACGATAAGATCGCCATCTAGGAAGGACACTTCGTCCCCGTCTTGGGCTTCGTAGTCGTACATGGCTCGGAACACCCTCTGAAAATTTCATTTTCGAAAGGTAATTTTTATTCATTCGTTGTTATACGTCAACAATTGTATTTGCTGAGAGCCACTAGTTAGAACTGGGTGCCTGACATTTTCTGTCAACAACCAAAAACCGGACAAAACAATGATTTGATAAAATAAATGGTAAAAATTAATAACAAGCTAACAATAACATCGTACTGTGCATATCATTCATATACCAAGAACAATTTTTCTTATTCCCTGTAAGTCAAATTTTTCAAAGTTTACAGGAAAAAAAATAAATAATGAAATTTTCTGTTGTTTATGATGGTTGAATTAATATCCGAACGGATTATCTCATCAATTTGAATATTCAAATTGTGTTCCCATTGTCCATATCTTAAATGTAGAACAAAAAGGCGGAGATGAAATGACAGGTGAAAAATATTGCGAAAGCTGACAAAAAACCACCACCCCGAGCCAAAGAAAACAAATATATGAGGAGGCAACTCGATCTTTGTATGTCAAGGCAGCGGAGGAGGATGTAGTGTCTTAGTGTAAAACACAGGAGGATGTAGTATCTTATTTGAACGTGGGAAGAAGGTAAGCACAAGCGAACTTCAGCGGATGATGGCCGGCGAGATACTGGTCTCCTATAAGACCACCATGGACTCCCTGACAAAACAACGAACAAGCCCCCCACAACGACTCATGCCTCGCCCGATTGTTCACTATTTTATCCATTGCTGAATCGGGCGTGACATGTTTCTATATTTTTTAAATCGAAGGGAACTGCCCTCCTTTCGGTTTATTATTCAATAATAAACTATTGTATTCGCTCTTGAAAAAAAAATGTCTAACCCCTCCCTCAAAATTTCATGGTTTACGTTTCAAAGGGTGTAGAATCCAAATCTGCAATAAAAATTTGTACGTCCGTCCGCCGTACACACTTTTTCTCCCAAACGGGTAGAGCAAAAAATCTGAAATTATCAGGAAGAATCAATATTGGTCAGACAGCGCCCCGATTCTTTAGCCAGCTCTTTAAAGTGCCCTTTAAGGGTTGTCAAAGTTTTGTAAAATCCCTAAAAACCTCCAACAAAACCAAGGCAGAATAAATGCGGACTTTTTTTGAAGAACTTTCCATGAGGAATTGAATGAGCCCCTCCCCAGGTCTGTAACTCAAACCATTCCCGATGTATGGCATGATATTATGCTGCCAAAATTTGCATCCACATTCACTACATCACTAGGTTACTACGATCAAAACAAAAGCAACATTTTTTTTTTTTTTTTTAAATCGCAGTAACCTAGTGATGTAGTGAACGTGGGTACTGGAGTAAACTCCTAAAAGGGTTTATAGCCGATACACTGGTTGAAGTATTCTGATAACCATAAAAAAACGCTGCAAACTCTTTCACTGGGCTTATTCAATTGGCTTGCGATCATGATTTGAATTTCTACTAAGCTTTGGAGTGTGCGTGTTTCACAGGTGATAGAGCGATTATTGAACTTCAGGAGATATGCATAGAGCACTTAAATCGGTTCTCAACCAAAATACCTATTTGGATTGATCAGTTGATCATATTTGTGTGCCTCCTGAAATTCAATAATTGCTCTATCACCTGAGAAACACGCACACTCTAAAGCTTAGTAGGAATTCAAATTTTGAATGTAAGCCAAATGAATGAAATTGAATAATAAACCCCCGTGAAAGAATTTGCAGCGTTTTTTTATTGCAGATTCAAATTCTACTTTTCAGAGTGAAAAGTCATTTTTAGCAGTTTTCTAATATAAAACGTTTCCAAATGGAGACATTTATTCGAATGAAGTTGTTTCTGTTGTTGTAAGGAACACTTTTCAAAAACTTAAATTTTTGTCATGGTGATTTCTGACCGAATTAGTATGATGCAAAATTTTTTATAATGTGTTTGCTCAGACAACGAGGATAACTGGATGAGGGAGAGACGAATACTATCTATAAAACGTGCCAAATTTTTGAAATTACAAAGTGACTCTTAACTCACCCCTGAAGAACGAGACATTTGCGGCTGCTGTGGCTGAGTTGGAGCTTGGTGGGAAGTTAGCGAGCCGTAATAATTATTGACTGGGTCCAAATCCGCTATGCTCCCGATGTGTCTGCCAGCTGGGCTGTTCACTGCAAGCAGAGAAAAAGACATTATCAACAGGAATGTGTACGTTTGAATAATCAGAGTGAAGCAATGAACATGTTGGTGAAAAAACGCAGCAAATTCTTTCACTGGTTTTTTTTTTTTTAATTGGCTTGCGTTCTTGATTTGAATTTCTACTAAGCTTAGGGGTGTGTTTCACAGGATTATTGAATTTCAGGAGATGTGCATAGAGCACGTAAATCTGTTCTCAACCAAAATATCTATTTGGATTGATCAGTTAATCATATTTGTGTGCCTCCTGAAATTCAATAATCGCTCCATCACAAACACGCACACTCCAAAGCTTAGTAGAAATTCAAATCATGAACGCAAGCCAATTGAATAATAAATCTCAGTGAAAGAATTTGCAGCGTTTCATGCATATCGGAATGCTTCAACCCGTGTATCGGCTACAAAGCCTTTTAGGAGTTCACTCCAGTATCCACATCACTACATCACTAGGTTACTGATACCAAAACAAAAAAACCTCTGCCAAGTGGGTGTGGCACATAGCTTCCTCGTATCCATAACATGACTGTATAGATCATTGAAAATTATTATTGACTAAAGAACTTCGTTCAATTAGGCGAAGTAAATGTTGAATTAGGGTAAATTTATTGTTATGCAGGAGCATAACTTGAGAAAATAAAGGTAGGCATGTTCAACTATTGAACAAACTATAAAATATACCTAATAAGTCCGAACAATCCCTGAAAATTTCATCGAAATCGGTCAAAAACTCCCGGTGTTATGCTTGTGGCAAGGATTTCACGTTTGCGCATGCGCAGAGGCTACTATTGATCCGGGGGTCATGAAACTCATAGCTGACCATCTACACAACAAACCGAACAATCCCTGAGAATTTCATCAAAATTGGTCAAGAACTCCCGGAGTTATGCGCGTAACAAGGATTTCGTTTGCGCATGCGCAGAGGCTGCTATTGATCCGGGGGTCATGAAACTCATAGGGGACCATCTGCACATCAAACCGAACAATCCCTGAAAATGTCATCAAAATTGGTCGAGAACTCCCAGAATTATGCGCGTAACAAAGATTTCACGTTCGCGCATGCGCAGAGGCTACCATTGATCCGGGGGTCATGAAACCTATAGGGGACCATCTACACCCCAACCCGAACAATCCCTGACAATTTCGTCGAAATTGGTCAAGAACTCCCGGAGTTATGCCCGTAACAAGGATTTCACGTTTGCGCATGCGCAGAGACTACTATTAATCCGGGGGTCATGAAACCTATAGGGGACCATCTACACCCCAACCCGAACAATCCCTGAAAATTTCATCAAAATTGGTCAAGAACTCTCGGAGTTACGCAACAAGGATTTAACGTTCACGCATGCGCAGAGGCTACTATTGATCCGGGGGTCATGAAACTCATAGGGGACCATCTACACAGCAAACCAAACAATCCCTGAAAATTTCATCGAAATTAGTCAAGAACTCCCGGAGTTATGCGCGTAACAAGGATTTCACGTTTGCGCATGCGCAGAGGCTACCATTGATCCGGGGGTCATGAAACCTATAGGGGACCATCTACACCCCAACCCGCACAATCCCTGAAAATTTCATCAAAATCGGACAATAACTTCGTGTAGTTTTGCCCGTAACAAGGATTTGCTGACAGACAGACAGCCACACAGACAGACACGGAACCAAAATCGTTCAGAAAGGTCTAAAACGCAAAATGCGAGTGGAATTTTTGATTTTGGAGACAAAAAATTTTTCACATTCCGAAAGTGAAAACAATGCTTCCGCTACTTTAGTAGACTCGGAAGCAACAATAATAAACCAAAATAACGCAAATGTTGGCACCATAAATCGGGCCATACATCGGGAATGGTTTGACCTACGGTACTAGTGGGGAGGGGCTCATTCGATTCCTCGCGGAAAATTCTTCAAAAAGAGTCCAAATTTAGGCCGCCTTGACTTTTTTTGAGGTTTTTAGGGATTTTACAAAACTTTGACAACCCTTAATTAAAGGGCACTTTAAATTACGTGAGAGAGCTGGCTCAAGAATCAGGGCGTCGTCGGACCAACATGAATTCTTCCTGAAAATTTCAGCTTTTCTGCTTCAGCCGTTTGGGAGAAATCGTGCGTACGGCGGACGGACGGAAAATTTTTTTATTGCAGATTCGGATTCTACACCCTTTGAAACGTAAATCATGAAATTTTCAGGGGGGGGGGGGGGGGGGTTAGTAATTGTTTTTTCAAGAGCGATTACAATGGTTTATTATTGAATAACAAGCCAAAATGGGGTCAGATATTAAGACTGAAGGAGGTGATATGGCAGCAAGTATAATATATGATATGGCATGGCAAGAAGTAAGCCCTTGTTACGGGCAAAACTACACGAAGTTATAGTCCGATTTTGATGAAATTTTCAGGGATTTTGCGGGTTGGGGTGTCATGATCCCCGGATCAATAGTAGCCTCTGCGCATGCGCAAAAATGAAATCCTTGCCACAAGCGTAACTCCGGGAGTTCTTGACCGATTTCGATGAAATTTTCAGGGATTGTTCGGTTTGATGTGTAGATGTCATAATAATTATTTATCACTTTAGTCATCTATCCATTCAGCGTCGATGTCAATTTTTATTATTAGGTATATTTTATAGTTGTTCAATAGTTGAACATGCCTACCTTTATTTTCTCAAGTTATGCTCCTGTATAACAATAAATTTACCCTAATTCAATATTTACTTCGCCTGATTGAACGAAGTTCTTTAGTCAATAATAATTTTCAATGATCTATACAGTCATGTTATGGATACGAGGTAGCTATGTGCCACATCCACTTGGCAGACGTTTTTTGTTCTTCATTATTCTATTTTTATGTAAATTAAATACTTAATAGAAGCGATATTCATCTCATTTAATTTTGTCGTAGGGCTATTTCCATTAATAAACCGTCACCGCTCGTCTCTTATAGGGTCTTGCCTTTAGTTAGCACATCTGCTCCTTCAGAATGTAAAGCGTTCAAATAGTAGTATCACTTACTTCAAGTCATTCAATTTTTTTGAATTGGGACGTCATTTGTTCCGTAATTATTAATTGTTCTATCGATAAAATTGGTCACTCACCTTGATCACATTCATAGTTAATACCGTAATTTGTATACATGAATATGGATTACATACAAGTAACTACAAGACATGTTCTGAACACAGCAGGACGAGAACTAAGGAGGTAGGTTATTACCTGGACCACGTTCTGACGTGTAAATGACAGTTGAGGTCTGACGAGACGCTGAATAAGGAGAATTGTGGTTGTTGGTCTGAAGGTGAGAAAAGTCTCTTGTGGGGGCCACGTGATGCTGCTGCTGCTGCTGATGCTGCTGAGGTGGCGTCATATGCTGCTGCTGAGGTGGCGGAACGTGCTGCTGAGGCGGTGGAACGTGCTGGGGATGCGCCATTTGATTCCCAACGTAATCATTCGTCGGCCCGAGGTTCATATTTTGCATGTCCATCACTGAAAAGTGAAAAATTAGTATCAATATTCAATTATCTGATCTAATCCAATGTTTATTTCTGGAAAAATTGTTGGAACTTTGTGGTGATAGTGTGAGTCATACAACTGAAGTGTTTGAAGCAACTATAGAAATCCTTAATCAAGCAACCATAGCACATATGAAACTAAACGCTCTAAGCACTATGACGTAAACTATTTTGTTCGCCATTACGTTCAGAAGAAAGTGTTCAAGGTTGTATGCATAGATACCAAGTTTCAGATAGATGACGTGATGTTTGCTGAAAGATGTGTTTGTTTAAAGTGTTTAATTGTTTGCTAAAATGAGCCGGGGTCTTAGAACAATTTTACCTTGTTTCAATATCAAGTAAGTGATACCAGTGAAGGGGAGAGGGCCCCAGTGGGGCGAATGACGTGCTCCCCTCCTCGGGGACTTGGAATATACGATTTTTTGACTTTGCGTATTGTTTTTATACTCCCTTATTGTGTTATTCACATATTTCTTTTTAATACCTACTCTTTACTTACATAAGGAATTTCCCGGAATCAAATTCTTCAATCCTTCGTCAAATTACTACTCACTCTTGTTTTACCAATAATCTGATTATGGAAAAGTAATTTTTTCTATCTTTATACAAATATTAAGTTGCCAATTGACTGTCAGCGATTTCAGATTGGTTGTAATATTTTAAGCAAAATTAGCAAGTTCAATCTCGTAATTGCTATGAACGCAACAAATTATTACACAAAGGTTTAAACATTTTCTGGGTAGATGAATTTTCCAGAGAACACGCACTTCTTCTAAGTAACAAACCCGAATCTAATTTTATTTTCAAAGATAACCCACTAATGTACTATAGTAGGAAGATTTGCTATTAGTATGGTTTTACGTTAGAAAAGCGTCAGGATTGGAATTGCATAGCAAACTTCAGCTGTGTATATGGTTTGAAGTCCATCTTGGGGGTCCCATTCGATTCATTGGAATTTGACTTGGATCTTCGAAAATTATGGAATAAGCAGCCTCTGGAATAAGCAGAATCTGCTTCTGATGCCTTGCGAATACATGATTTTGAAAGTTTATAAACAGATAGAGCATAGTCGCTAATACCTTGAATTTCAAAATTGATAAAACCCTGACATGTTTATTACATTGGCCTTCTATGTTTGTTTACTGAGCTGGGAATGTTCAGATTTTCCTATTCGAGGAACACTTCCTATCAGTTTTGAACTGAAATCTAGTTTTAACTCGTTTTTCGGTCGTGGCGGAAAGAGGACGAAAATGAGCTGACAGCCTCTTAGGAGAATACGAGTAATGGAATAATTGGTGCGCTGGTCTGGTTAAATGGCCAAGGTCCTTGAGCTTTCAATTAGCTCGTTGCGAGGAAAATGAAGCCGCCGGCAACGCTTAGCTCTGCCTTCTAGACTAGGTCTGGTGGAGAGAGCGTAGCAACAGTGAGAGGAAAAATGGTTAATCATCCGCCACGTAATTAATATTTTTTACAACAGTTTCGAAACTTAAGTTCTTCAATCATTTGTCTTGCATTCATGATTTGAATTTCTACTAAGCTTTGGAGTGTGCGTGTTTCACAGGTGATAAAGCGATTATTGAATTTCAGGAGATATGCATAGAGCACGTAGATTCAGTTCTCAACCAAAATACCTATTTGGATTGATCAGTTGATCGTATTTGTGTGCCTCCTGAAATTCAATAATTGCTCTATCACCTTGAAACACGCACACTCCAAAGCTTAGTAGAAATTCAAATCATGAATGCAAGCCAAATGAACGAAATTTAATAATAAACCCCAGTGAAGGAATTTGCAGCGTTTTTACGTCTGAAGCTAATGAATTTCTTTCCATCTTGATGATCTTAAACTCTCATACCTTCACATGTACATTTTTCCTTTTTTTTCCATATCGTTTGTGCAACTGCAAGAGGGGATTCGTTTCCCAGGGCTAATTGTAGCGGAACAGCGGGGTTGGGCATTTTTTCCCCAAATGTATGAATTATCTGAGGACAAAACCAATTGACGGACAGAAAACTTGTAACCCGCAACGCAGACACCAGTCCGAAGACCGCTCGCTGTTTCTTCCCCTGAGGACGGTAAGCCAAACTTGTGTACTTCATCCACGTAAAACACTCTTGAACCACTAGGCACCCAAAAAAAGGACTTCAGACCGTCAGCACGCCCGCCGGGTGTTTTCACGCGAAAGACACGATCGTGAAGCGCAGTGCTTTGTTGGAACATAGGTAGGATGTTGGAACTCTTAGGTCAGAAATAATTTAGCAATTATTGCTAAATGTCACTGTTGATTTAATCTCCTATTTTGTTTGTTTTTGCAATCCGCAATGTTTAATCGTATTAATCTACATTGACCACAACTTAATCTGAATCTTTATATTTACTTACCTTTCAGCATTTTTCAAAATTAAGAGATAGACTAGCTCTTTGGAAACAAACTACAAAGGGGGTTCAAAATTAACCCTGGGAACAAATCCCCTCTTACAGCAACCCAATAGTGATTAAGTAGGTATGATTCATTTCAAGGGTTTCATTCTATTTTAAAAATTGTTCTAATTTCAGGCAAACTCATCCGACGATGAGATGTAGAACAAAAGAATGAAGATTATTGCAAGTTGTTCAAGTTTATTGACTAAGACTAATGTATAATTCATTTTATCAAAGGCATGTTTTCATCCATTCATTATTTCCTGTAAATGACAGCTCCAGCAGAATAAAAAACCAAAACTCCAGATTCGGTTGGCCTATCAGTCTTAAAACAGTGTCAAATGTTTACGGTTAGGTGAGTTGCAAGGCATATTTTGAAAGTCGTTCATATTGCAAAACTGATACTTTCAAACTAGTTGGACCGAACAGGAGCAGAATTTACGAGTTCGCTAGGTTGCGGTTGCATTCGAAGTAGAATAGCCGAAAAATGTGTCAAGTCAAAGGAGGGAGCCCGACCCGAAAACAATGGAGCAATTACCTGTTTGAGTGGCTCGCATTCCATTGTGCGAACGAAAGTCGAGCGTGGGGGCTCCGGAGGGTTGTTGAAATCATCGACGACGAATCAAACTGAATATTTATGAGTAGGTGGGAAAATAACGCGGACGGAAGGAATTTATGTCTGGTTTCGAATGAATCGGCATGCGGATGAATGATGGGGCTGGGATGAGTCAATGGCTATGAGTATTCAACATTTCAGAATGAATGAGTGACGTGTCCTATCGTTTCTAGTACTCGTAACATATTGACACAACGGCGAAAGTATCATTCGTTACCGAATCAGACAACGTAGCGAAGGACTGATGACCGCTAGTCGGCAAAACACATCAGCCGAATGCGAGCGGAATATTAACTTCCTCACTTATCGTAACATGAGTATCTCTATATACATAAAACGGATTTGTTGTCCCTTAGAAATCCGGATCCGGACAACCAATGACGTAAAATTTGGTACACGTACCTACAATTACATGAGGACATTCTTAAGCAGGTTTTGTTCCATCCCATCTCATTCAGGCCTCCTAACACCAAAATTAGCGCTCGATTTGCCTGTTATGAGACGTGATGTCTCTGGCATAGCAGCAACTATGCTTGCAGGTGGTCGAAAAGCACATTCGGCCTTCAAGCTGCCACTGGACTTGGCTAGATCAGAAAGTGCTATTTGCAATATTTTCAAGGAACAGGACAGGGATATGTTCTCAAAACAAGATCCGGAATGGCTTTCAGAAAGATCAATTCTGGCAACCAGAAATGAAGTAGCCGAGAAGTTGAATGTTGCCATTTTGAAGCGCTTCCGGGGCAAGAATATGCTTACAAGTCCATAGACTATATCCTTAATGACGATGAAGCAGTGAAGCAGTACAATATCGCATTGAATTTTTGAGTTCCATCCAGACTCCTGATTTGCAAGCCCACAACTTGATTATAAAGGTTGGTGCTCCAATTATGCTAATCCGAAAAATTTGATGCACCCAGGTTGTGTAATGGGACAAGATTGATCGTGAAAAAGGTGATGCGACACACCATTCAAGCCACTGTACCCCAAGGTGCGCTAAGGGCGAGGACACAACACCATACGATTCAAGAGAATAAAGTTCCCTTTGAAACTGTGCTTTGCGATGACAATCAACAACACAGGGACAGTCTCTTGAGATAGCTGGTATAGACTTGCAGACACCATGTTTTTATCAGTGGTTTTGGACAGTTTTATATGACCTGTTTCAGAGTGGGCAAAGAGGAAAATCTTTTCGTGCACACTCCAAATGGAACTACGAAAAATTTCGTCTATCACGTTGTTTTATACACGCAGGTGGCTTATGTTAATGGCCAAGAAATTCAAAACCATTCACCTAATGACTGTCCTGGAACAACCATCTATTTTTTAGGGAATTAGGCTACTACTGTATACTGTAAAAAGTAGGTATTCCACGAAACACATTTTGAAAATGTTGCATGCACCATGCGATTAAAATCAAGGTCACACTGCACCAAAGGAAATACCAAAAGAACAAAAAGACAAATTGGCATTTGGCAAATATGTTTGCATTTTTGTTTTCGATGATGAAATTTTGTTCAGGCACGCGCAATAGCCATTGCTGATTCAATCGAGATTATTCTGTTATTACCTCCATCAGATCGTAATAATTAAGATTTTCACTAGATTCCTCTTTGTTATTGTTTAATTTATCTTGATATATATCATAACAATTCTTCACCTTCGTAGTTACCGCCTGTTCTATGTTTGTCGAAGCGGAATCCAGGATGCAATTCTCCAAAACGATATTCTGACTTATTTTGTCAAATAATTTCCCGAAACCACAGCGTTAATACTTAAATCGGACCGTTTGGGTTAACAACACTTATCTCCTCGATTCGCAGGAGATTCCTGAAAAGGAATGTTCACTACGTCGATACTGCGGAATGTGAAAAATTGTCGTAAAATCACGACACTGACAACTGATCTCATGTGAACAACGGTATTATTCGTCATCTGTAATTCATTTTTCATTGCCCATGAAGTAGGCGCTCAATTACGAAGATGGTTATCAAACGATAAGGTTTCTATTACTAAAACGGCTAACAAGTTTTAGTAGTAAGATGAATCAAGAATGTTAGAACCAATCTGTGGAGTACTTGTGTGGCAACACTATTTCCCTATTTATCCATTCGAGGTTTTGCTGTTTTCAATTCATTTTTTGATGTTGAAAATTAATCATTCAAAGGCTTAGACGAGGCGATGTTTTAGCGAGCAGTAACCCAGTACAATGTTTGACAGTAGCACTGTGCCCTAATGAAACATATTATACGCTGTCCTATAATCACACTAAATTCATGTTCCAATTTCGTTTCTTCCGCTGTTACTTCGGATATTCATTCTCGATTCCATGCTGTGCACGATAATAAACGTTTTTCCAAATACGAACTCACAATGGTACTGTACACTAATACACTAATACAAATCATCTAGATATCCATAGAATTCTCACTTAACAAGTTCACTAACTAAGTTAACTTTCAAGTTCAAAATGTTCACTCACTAGCTGAATTGACTTCTTCCCCGTTGATATTCCTTCTCTGTTCCATTTCGGCTTTTTTCTGGAGGTCTCCGTGGTAAGCCACATTGCTTCAACAAAAAATTGAAATTGATTAAATCGAATGAATAATTACAATAATCAAAACAACAATACTAGAGAGGTTTTATGAGTTTATAGTCTAAAATTCAGTATGTTTAGATTGATAACCACGGGCTGGAAGATGTTCAAATTTTTCATTACACCCTTTTTCGCATTCATGTGAGATGTTGAAAAGTGACTGACATAATAAAAATACTTGTTACTGACTTGGACTCCATAATTATCGAATAGGAGCCTGTCATTTCCTCGCCATTCAATACATCTGTATACTAAATTTGTATATTACTATATTACTGTATAATTCGTAATTACTCACAGCATAATACCAATACCTTTTCAATACTCAGAAATAAAAGTCATGAAAAACGAAGTTGATCAAGAAAATTGAAAGCAAAATATTTAAGAATTAAGTGATAATAAGGAGAGATGAAATTAAAAGGAATTCTTATTTGCACCTCGGAGAATCAAACAAATTCTTGCCATACATTTGCTATGTTTGTAAATTTTCATCAGGGCTTGGACTGAGTTGGTTTGTTGATGCCAGATCTGTTGATTCATGAGTTGAACCATGTTTACTGAGATAGTTTGTCTTGTTTTTATTCATTTTTTTTTTTTTTTTTTTTTTTTTTTTTTTAAGTTAGAATTTAGCTGCATCTCAACGTGTGGGGGTCATTGGTGGCTTTCCACGAGGTGTGGTGGTGCTTTAAACTACAACTAGGGAACTAAACCAAGACTAGATGGACAGGCTTACGTTACAATTGAGCGAAAAAGAGCTTAAGACTAGGTGGAGATAAATATATCAGAGATTAGAAATACCACATTTCGTAATCGAGCTCTGTGGCACTTACGTTAACAAGGACTGGACCCTGTCTGGCCCAGATAGAAAATCACTCCACTGAGAGGACTGTGCAAAACTCAGGGCAGCAAGGGCTGGGCAAACCCTAAAAAGTGGTGGACGGAGAGATCACCCCCACGTATACCATACAAAATATGGCAATAAGCGGATGTCCAGGAGAGAGTCAGTGTGGGCAGCAGCTCCCAGATTGACCATGATTCGATCCCTCCTTGAAAGCTGGGCCACGAAAGGACCAAATGGGCAGAGGTCCTGAAGAACACAACGCAGACCAGTGACATCACCCTGCTATTGCTCAAGCCACATGGAGTTGGCTTTGCGTTACAAGTAGGAAATTTGATCCCAATACGCTTAGGAAGAATATCAATGGAGCCATCAGCTATGGCTCTCCTTGCAAGATAATCAGCACACTCATTACCACGATTGTCCACTTGGCTTGGTACCCACATAAAAGTGATGGTTGTGCTTAGATTGTGGCTTGGTGCAGTGATATGCGGAGCCTTTTTATCAAGGGATCGTCAGAATATGAGGCCCTGATAACCTCAATGGCACTTAGTGAGTTACTGCACATCACACAGTTCCCAATTCCCAACAACTGGAAGCGTTTACTTTCACAGCCCGCAGCTCTGCTGTGAACACAGACCCAACAGGTGGCAATCGTCTGATACAACACGTGGAGCTATCTGCAATGGCTCTCCTTGCAAGATCATCAGCACACTTATTGCCACAAATACCCATATGCTTGGCACCCACATAAAAGTGACGTCAGTACATATTTTCATTCTTACTATTCAGAAAGATAATGGGGTACTTCATCCATTTTCTTTGGTTTTGAATCAAACATCTATAAAACATATACGCATCAAAATGGATTCCTAAAATTTTGTAACATTTTTGAAATCATAACAATAGCTGCATTCACTGCAGCTTCAGATTTTCCTGTAAGGACGTTTTCAATTCATCCATGTAAAATCTTGTTTCTGTACTCTTCACACACTCAATATGTACATTCAGAAAAATGTTTCATTAAATAGATAGGTACTTTACAAAGGAACTGAACTGTATAGTGGACTGCTAGTAGAAATAAGATACATTTAGGTTTTAAACAAATTTGCAGGAATCGTTAAATTAAGAAAAAGAGAAGAACCAACAGCGAATCAAGTATTTTCAACATTAAAATTGTACGACAGAACGGAAGTAATACACCGACGCGAATGCTCGTTAAGTACCTTCTTTTTCATATGACAATACCTTAATGGTTAAGAACAAATGGTTACTTTAATGACGAAAGAATTCAATTTCGATTCATGAAAAATGACCGGCTTGTGTCAATTTCAAAATTTCATTAGAATTATACACTACTTTTGTACTATATAATTCATGAGATGGGCATTAAATAAATGGACACTTGACACGAAGGTACTCATTTTTCAAAATCATACTTTGGTACCATTATAAACTGTCCAACTTAGGCTATTTAGTTGTTACATAGTTGTTTTCTGTGTATTTGCTTGAACAGAAAGTTGATCAACGAATTTGAGCCTACTTCGTCTTGCATATCAATATTTGAAGAGCTCACCTGATTATTTTCGAATTTGCTTTGATGCGAAGGGTCTCGGGATCGTCTGCTACTTGAGTCAATTTTCCCCGGGCTTTTTCGTATTCTGCGTGATATTTAACCTAAAGAAAATAGTTTTCGTTAATGACATGAACTTTTGTAGAGTTCTGTGGAATTTCACAATGATAGGGCCTCTTGCGATTAGAATGTTGACAGTAGAAAAATCCAAATTGCAAAATAAAAAATATCTGTCAAGCCAAGACGCAAATTTCTTGCACATATCAATAACATATTTGATTAAAGGATCGGAGAACATTATCGGCCTAGCAGCAGCCTCGTACACCTAGGCGTATGACTACGCCACCATGGAGTCAGCGCCTTTTCACTAAAATTCTACTTCGATTCCTTTTGACTGAGATAAACCTGAAAAATTGAATAACCTAACAACCTTATATTTCATTTTTTATAACCATTTCTTTGATGCCGACAAATGAAGTCTCGATCATAAAGAAGTTGGAGTAGGTGTGGCTGAGGGTTTTCAATAGCATTTCAAAAGCATCACAAAATAAAACTGAACAAGCCACAAAAATGATCAAGTCAGGTAACGAATCGAGAATTTTTGAAAATGTTAGTATTCAAAGCACAGATTGCCTTTGAAATTCATGTAAGGATCCAGTTCTGAAAATAGTTCCAGACGGACGGACATAAAATTACAGGGTACTATTTATTCTATAGTTATAAGTGTAAGATAATAGCTAAGGGTAAAAACGACCTAAACGCCAGTTTTCCTCAAAATAGCTTCAAGACGGATTCCCATGTTAAAAACCACGGAGGATCGATTGACGACAGAAACAACCTCCGTTCCCTACTGGAAAAGGGCGAAAATGGCATTGAAAGAATTCTGTGAAAGAAACGACCTCCTCGAAGAAATGGAATACTTTAAAAAATGCCCAATCCAAACCAATATATTTGACACTTCTAGACAGCAAGCCCTACCAGAACGACTCATGACAATGGATTAACAGGTAACGTAAAAATCTAATTGTTTAACTCGGCTGTTCTGTTATGCTGTGTTCTCTGTCTTTCACAAATTCATCAAGATGTTTCACACATTGATGTATATTAATAAAGTCACATTGACTTTTCAGCAATCTACAAGTGTTTACATTGATTCCCAATGAATTTAGTGGATTCTTTTCACTGAATTTTGAAAATTGCTGTCGAGAAGATAGTTGAGGGCAAAAATTACCTATGTGCAGACTTTTAAATTTTTTAAATCGCAAATTAGGAAAAGAGCGAATTCACTTGAAAAGGTCTTCTGTTATATTGTCATGAGTGAAAGACAGTAAAAATATGTTTGCGGATTTTCCTCAAGCAATATTGAAAAAGTGGGAGGTTTGCTAGGTCCCAGTTTTTGGCGTTTAGGAAATGTCTGCTTTCAGATATTGATTTGATTTAATCAATGTTTCAGCACAACATCACCGGCAATCTATCCCAAGCGTAATCAATATTGAAGGAATAGACAGACAATGGTTCAATGGTGGACATTTTTATCGTAGGTAACTAGATGAAAGGTATTTTGACGTTACGTTCGACTAATTGATCTTGAACGTTTCGAAACCGAGCAAAAACGTTCGAATGAAATCCCGCAAAAGGCCAATAAACCGTAAGAGATAGCGCGCGGCAAAAAAGAGAAGAGAAAAACCGTTGAGCCTCAGCGAGGATAAGGCAGGCCAATAAAAAGCCTGCAAAGAAACACTAAAGACTTCGCATCCCATCGGAAATCTCAGCATATTCTTCGGTCCCTTCATTCCGTAGACGTTCAACACCGTTGGATCAAACACGAATCACTCGGATAGCCGCAAAGCAAAGATGCAATCGAACTAATGAGAATGAATAATGTATTAATAACACTCATGAATTATATTGAGATATTCTTGACATGAAATAGAACGCGTTTTCAGATAAGGATCAACCTACGAATATCTTTGAAGAGGTTATTTTAATTGATAACCTCTTAATTTTTAAAGGTCATTTTAATTAATAAATTAAGAACAATTGAGGCGTTAGGTGGACTCTTTTCGCAGTTTTGAACTCGTCGAGACATCGAGAGTAGGTTCACAAATTTTCAGATCGATATCTCTAAAACTCAACGAGATATTAATGTTTTACTGGTAAGAGATTTTGAAGCAGTACAGGATGATAACACCTGACGCCCAAATCGTAGCATATTTCGCAGACGATGTTGCCATACTCTCCAAACACACTCACTATGAAAGTGCCCACCTGGGTCTCCAAAGCACAGCAGACTCAATAGCTGAATGGGCAAACAAGTGGCGAATGAAGATCAGCGCTCCTAAATCTGGCATAGTTGCATTTACATATCGACGTAACTTCACCTCCCAGCCAGTCTCCATTGCCAACTCCTCAATCCACGAGCCATCCTCAGTAAAGTACCTGGGACTTGCCCTAGACCACCGATTAACATGGAGTGACCACATAACAGCCATATCTGACAGGATAAGGCAGCGAATCAGACAACTGTACCCACTCTTGAAGAGCCACAAAATATCCATTCACCTAAAGCTGGTGGTGTACAAAGTGCTCATCCGTCCTATATGGCTATATGGCGGTGAACTGTGGTGCTCAGCGTTGGAGACAAATTAAACGCATTCAGGTCCTACAGATTCGCATCCTACGTATAATCACCAATGCAGACTGGTACGAGGGTCATCCAGAAAGTAAGCTTACAAACTCCCTGGAAGGTGCAGAGAATTGTTTTTGGGGGTTGGTATCACTGCGTGTAGAGGGGTTCCTAGTAGTCACAATAAGCACCAGCCCGCATCCATCCATTACAAAATGCCGTCACAACAGCCTACTCCGTCAACTTCTGCAGGGACTGTTTGCTCCACCTACAGCCAATGCGAAATTCGGGCGGTCATCAAGTTCCTCTCTTTGCGTCGCGAATCTGCCTCTGAAATCCATCGTCAGCTTGTGCAAAAAATTGAGGAAAAAAATCAAAGACAAAAGGAAGGGAAAGCTGACTCTTGGTGTGTCCCTTCTTCACGACAACGCCAGACCCCACACCGCTCGCCGACCCAGGACCTGCTTGTGTCGTTTGGATGGGATGTTGTGACCCATCCACCATATTCACTGGACTTGGCGCCTTCGGACTTCCACCTTTTCACCAAATTGAAGGAGTTCTTGGGTGGAAAACGTTTTTCCAACGACGAGGAGGTGAATGAAACTGTCCAGAAGTGGTTTTTGGAGTTGGAACTTTTAAAAATGCTGCTTAAAAAAAGACCCATATGTAGCTACCACAACATCATTATCGAAGCACACGCACATCCCAACCAGTTAGTCGGAAACATACCAGATCAACCCCCATTGCCACAACATCTCCACCGTCTGTATACAGTCTGTACAAAATGGTATACATAAACATGAAAGTATGAGCGTAGGTACATCCGTTTTTCATCCAGGGGGGGGGGGGAGGGGGTGAATTCCCCGCCAGTGAAGGGGAGAGGGCCACCAACGTGCTCCCCTCCTCGGAGCAACCGTATATCGGAATATACGATTTTTTGACTTTGCGTAATGTTTTTATACTTCCTCATTGTGTTATTCACCTATTTCTTTTTAACCTGCGTAGCAGGGCCTTTAAACTAGTATTTATATATTTTAGAGAATGACAAGCTTAGAGCTAAGCAATAAACTCAATGGTTTAGCGTGTGTAAATAATGAAATATGCTTATGAATGTGCAACTTTATACTTACATTTGACTGTAATTTCGTGTTTTCGGCTATCCTTTTCAGTTCTGGAGTTTCTGCTACAGTGGTCGCTTTCGCTTTCGGAATGTGTCTGCAAATTAATAACAGAAATATCAGCGTCTGTGTGAATGATGTTCTCTTCCTCAAATACATAGGAACCGAATGCATTACATACATTGAAGAATTATAAGCAACAATATAAATAAATGGTTGATTCCTGCTAACGTTGAAAAACAGACACAAATAATCATTTCATTCGGTATGATTTTAAGAATCAGTAGATGAGTTAATAATGCAACATGAACCCATCTTTTTAATGACTTAGATTTCGTTTTAAGAGCTTCGACATTAGAACTATTTGACGTAACGCTGATATCTACCTACCGATTTAATTAGTTAATAAATCAACGAATTTGCCCGGACTAGCAATTTAAGGTTGTTGAATGCTTTTGACTATTTAGGTCTAATTAGAGTGTAATAAATTAAGGGTCTCCCAACCATACAAACGATTTCTTATTAAATTCAAAACTCGGCGATTTTGGAAATTTTGCGCTGGCACAGTCTTCTACAGTTCCACTGAAAAGACGAATTTTATAGGGATTATTTCAATTATTCCCACAGGCATTATGCACAAGGAGAGAAACCAAAGGATGCCTCAAAACGAGAAAGTCAAAAATAAATTTTTAGATTTGAAGCTGATAATGAGGGCATTGATTGTTTCTCGAACATTCACTTGAGAATGACGGTTAGGGGAAAGGAAGATGTTTTAATATACCCACTTCTAACATTTATTTGTAGGTCTTGTGTACCAGTAGTTTAACCATTTTTGGTTGTTAACGAGAAAAATCCAAGTGGATATCTTACCGCCTATATAAGCCTGTGACAATGTTATGTCAAATTGTATGGAAATTTTGGATTTTTATAGCTTTGTAAGTGATTGCCCACTTTCGAGTATACCGGATCTAAATTCCTAATAATCTTGTCTTCCCTTAAGATTAGAAGGTCAAGAATCTGAACTTTCTCATTAATTCTCATTGAGGGGTTGAAAGCATCTTCATAAAGATAACGTAGGGCGGCACAAGAATGATTGATCTTTCAAAATATAATAAAAGCAATTTTAAAACGCTGCGAATTATCACACGTAGTTTTATTATTTCTGTAGTAGATAGCAACGTACGTTTACTGTAGTAAAGTTCAACTTGTGAAATCCTCATTCATCACGCAATAATTTATCAAAATAATGACCACGAAACCTTCAAAGGAGAGAGGTATCTTCCCAATTTGATTGGATTTAGACACTCGAAGTCTATGACTTATCCGACTCAATATTACATTTGAGGTCGTGATATAATTTTGGACGCCATGCGGTGACTAAACTGAAAAGAAAAAAAAAGGTGATTCAGGTGAGCGCCTGCTGGAACTATCAGTAGAGAAGTTGAAGAGTCTCATTGTTCACGACGAGTGAGGAGATAACTCGCAAGTTAACAACCTCTTGATAAGAGCAACACGCAAGACGACACACGCCGTGGTTTCCCACACCTCAAACGTTAACTACCGTACGATAATGAATGATTCATATAGCTCGTTTATCGTCACTGTTCCATTATTATGATGTTTCCAAAGTGAGAAATGAATGGGTGAGGTACATATTTACATGGGCGTACTCCAAAGGCAATATTCAGCTCGTGATTACAAGGTTTGCTCCAGAGACAGGGATGGGATGATGTAGAAACCTGAGACATCCAGGCCCCTTCATCGGGTACTCCAAATATAGCGCAGATTTAGAAAGCTCCCACTGATCCCTACGGACAGCGACTTAAAAGTCTAATAAGAAGTGGAAGAATATCTTCCTCACTTATAACATGAAATAATGGGACTCTGTATATAATGCAAATCACCGTATTCTGCCCTACGCAGTACTAACAACCGTCCATAGAATCCAGCACTAGGATTATTTCCGATGGGAAAAGATCCAATCTACAACAACTGAAGGTTTTTGATACCTCATACACATAAACCGTAGTTGGTTCATTTGCAATGAACTTCATGATTCATGATCAACTGCATTGACGAACTCCTTCTACTATCCTAAAATGGACAATTTCACTTGCTTTATTTAATTCCTCCACCTGAAAAACTTGAAGAGAGTTTTCAGAAAAGAAGCAATATGGATGTTATCAGATGATTGGAAGCTGTCAAAACAGCCGAGGAAAGAAAGCTGAACGACCTTCATTACAAAAATTGGGAGTTTTAAGCTTAAAAATATCAATTGGAAGTTACGAAAGCACAAATCCAAAATGTAAAATGATAGAGACAGATATATTTTTACTTCAAGACCACAAAAATATGAACCATGTGAGGCGTTGGCTATCAAAACCAGCACATTCCATTTTTTTTGTGAGATCCACTCTTTTGCATATTTTTGAAGTTCGGAGGGTCCTTCATAACCTGACGAAGGGATATAGATCAAATCGAGCTCATTCCAACCCAAAGGTAGACGAAAATGTTTGCCTTCCGGATCAAATCCAGCTCATTCCAAGCTTTTGGCATCTTCCGCCAGGACTTGCATACACCTCGCAGATAACCTAGCCGTGCCTTCCTGTGATCCATTTCCCATATGAAAGTGTTTAGTGAATGTCATTTATTTAAAATGATTAAAAAACACAAATATCAATTGTTAAACCAGAAAATTTTTTTTTCCACAACTTGATTGAACAAAATAACAGAAAAAAGCATGAAAAACCATGTTTTTGCATCAAAACCAGCTCATTCCAACCTAATTTGTGTGATTACTCCTAAGGTAATGCACCTAGGGTGAAATTGAAAACTGATCTGATTCTGGGCGCTTATTCCTACCTACAATTCAAAAATAAAAAGTGTTGCTTCAGAACTGTGGGCGTGAGAAGTTTTTCGTCTCTCCTGTAAAATTGTCAAAACTGGAATCAGCTGGTTTTGATAGCAAACGCCTCATGTAAAAAATACAATGAACATTACGGTATAGATTTATAAAACGTCTGCCGGAGTTTTGAGCTTCGAAATAACCGTGGGTATTTCTGATATTCCACAATAGAAGAAGGAGACAAAATAACAAATAAAATCTTGTTCTGTATAAAATACTCCCATTTCAGGCAGCATAATACACAAAATGAATCTAACAATCGCTCAAAGCCAGCTTGTGTGAATGGAGCTGTGGAATTCATTTACAATCATGCTGTGAGCACTTCAAAAGTTAAAATGACAGAACTCAAATTTCATGTAGCGCCATGACAACCTACAAAATACAACCAGAGTAGCCCAATCTGGTCCGTTCAGTACATCGATTGCATGGGCATTCACACAGAAAATGATAAGTGCCTTCCCTCTCTTGGAGATTGCACATAGAACACTCCTCTTGGATGCCAGTGTTGAATGGCTTGGCATTGAGAGGCAACAGCTCTATAGCAACAGGGGACCAGACTTACTCTGGAAACTAGCACACTTGACACTCTGGTTCAGCAAAATGTGAAATGTTACCACAAGAAAAGTGTCCATGTCTTGCTGAACTTGTGAAAGGTTGTCTAGAAAACTCAGGGAATTAACAATGTAGATACGACAGAGGTGAAATTCAAGGCCTAAGGGAGAATTTAAACAAGGCAAGGTCATCTGTTTTATGAATTAACTTTATCAACGAGTGATTTCGAGAAAGAGTTTTCCTTTGTGATTAAGGGTTTGGGGAATTGGGATTTTTAGTACTAAAACAACAATGAATCATCTTTTAAAATGTGGAAATATTTTCAAGGGCGCAAAATCCAATTTTTAGATCTGAAATGATTAATTCCAACACACGAAAGTTGGCCGTTCCCACAAAACTAGAAAAGAGGTAGGTGGTATATGCAATTGTAATGCATATCTGAAAATGAATAATTCAGAAAATATCAATAGAAGGAAGCGGGATGTAAAAATGTCAACTTGCGAAACAGGGATCGCAAGCAAACTCAAGCGAACGCGACAATGGAAAGTAAAATAATTTCAGTTTCCACAATAGATGGAGCGAGGCGATCTGCCACTTCCTGAAGCTTGTTTTGTACTGAACCAGGAAACGGCGAGGTCAACAGACGAGCCAACTCCGGCTTTTGAAAAATAAAAAAAAGGAAGATTCATCGAAACAAATGGTGGGCCACGAGAATATCGTCACTCGTGGAATCCAGGGAATTGATGGGGCCACAGCACAATTTGAGGGAACAACCAGTACCTATTTTCTCTATGTCTGAAATCCGTCACTGAACAGGAAATGTATCTCTATGGACATCAAACACGGAAAAGATTCTGAACGTACAAATCATTTTTACAAAAAATTAATCTTTTATTAATTTTTAGAAGGCATGAGATACACTATGCTCCATCTCAGCTTGTTTTGAACGGGTTTCTTTTCTTTTCAAAGTTAGACGTGTTAGAGCAGGGGTGCTCAAACTTGAACTACTGGCGATCTAACACAATATTTTTAGACTATGTTTTGAACTACTTCGGAATATCGGCAAAGTTTTTCTCACTAGTTTAAAAAAAATGGTTTTAATAGTTTTCTTTGGTTGATTTTCTTACTAGTCAAAAAACTCTTAACCAATCCATGGGCACTTGTAATGGAATCTGGAAAGTAAAAGAATAGTGGCTTTAATACTAGATGGAAAACAGGAAAAGAAGAAGAAGTAGGAAGGCGGCAGTAGGTGACTATATTAAGGGTATAGTCCCTACTGCTACTGTTACCTTACCTCTCACAGGTTCAAAAAATTAAAAAAAAATTATCTTCTGTTTAATTAGATAGTTATAGTAATAATAGGTTTATTGCAGTTCAATTTTGAAGAATTGATGTTGAAAACGATACTTGATATTTATAATATGCTTGATCGATATTTGGAGTATCGATACCAACCTTCCGATACAGTATCGGTACAAAATATCGATACTTGTTCAACGACACCCATCCCGATTAACGTGACGACATTCAAAAAAACGTCTGCCAAGTGGGTGAGGCACGTAGCTTCCTCGTATCCATAGCATCGTTCAATGATGGTTCAATATGGTTCGATCCAAGCTCGAGGCTAAAACTTTATTTTCTCTTTATTACACACGAGGACCATCTTTACATCAGTCCGAACAATCCCCGAAAATTTCATCGAAATCAGTCATGAACTCCCGGAGTTATGCGTGTAACAAGGATTTCACGTTTGCGGATGCGCAGAGGCTACTATCGATCCGGGGGTCATGAAACTTATAGGGGATCATCTACACATCAAACCGAATAATCCCTGAAAATTTCATCGAAATTGGTGAAGAACTCCCGGAGTTATGCTTGTGGCAAGGATTTCACGTTTGCGCATGCGCAGAGGCTAATATTGATCCGGGGGTCATGAAACTCATAGGGAACCATCTACACATCAAACCGAACAATCCCTGAATATTTCATCGAAATTGATCAAGAACTCCCGGAGTTATGCCCGTAACAAGGATTTCACGTTTGCGCATGCGCAGAGGCTACTATTGATCCGGGGGTCATGAAACCTATAGGGGGCCATCTACACCCCAACCCGCACAATCCCTGAAAATTTCATCAAAATCGGACTATAAGTAACTTTGTGTAGTTTTGCCCGTAACAAAGATTTGCTGACAGACACACAGACAGAAACGGAACCAAAATTGTTCAGAAAGGTCTAAAACGCAAAATGCGAGTGGAATTTTTGATTTTGGAGACAAAAAAATTTTCACATTCCGAAAGTGAAAACAATGCTTCCGCTACCTTGGTAGACTCGGAAGCAAAACCGCCAGTCACGTTTTTACATTACATCACTAGATAGAACGTAAATAATAATGAACCTAGTAATTCATTTAAATATGGTTTGTTTTTCTATATGAAAATGTATAAATGACAACGACAGTGCTCGAATATTGTCCATGATGTTTTAGATGAAATAGGGGGTACTTACGAGTATTTTTTACATTTTTGTTTTGGAGAGGGGGCACTAATTTACATGGGGTAATTTACATAATATGTTGAATTCGACATTTTCCCTACAAAATAGTTCAAGTTTCGCTCGTTATGACTAAAATCGACCGACAACTAGTAGAGACCAACTCAGGAAGCGGCAGCGTTGCAAGGACGTCAGTGATACTGCATATGGATTAGATCAGATCGACCTTGGCGCCGACTATCTGAAATGAACCTAGCTCGCTATGCCCGTTTAGAGGTAGATGGGCGTATATACGAAGAAGAAAAAAAACGCTGCCAATTCCAACACACGATTTTATTATTTTTTTAATAATGATTGTTCGGGTCATTATGAGGTTTGTGGGGTTTAGGTTCAGAAATTTCGATTATTTGCTACGAGTGAATTTCTACAATTCTGAAACTGATCACAGTCGATTTTTAGTCCAGAATTGCGAGAAAAATGACAGCCCAACGCCGAAAACCATGTTTTTGACCAGTTTTCGGTCCATACCATTTATGCGGGTGATGCGATCGGCTTAGTAGGTTCATGAGTACGTAAGTCCGGATCTTCTATTAAACTCCAACGTACACGTAATTAAATTTAATAATGTACTATAGACTTATTTCAACGAGGAAAACCAAATGCGAAAGATGGTGTCAACCGCTTATATGGACCGGCCGGCATTCCATTGTTCACAGAATAAAAAAACCTCGCCGTTGATGAATTCAGAGAGATTTTACAGGCTTGACAAAAGGTTTCTGGGTGCTCCATACCTGTAAGCGGTTGAGTCATGCGCGCTGTTATCATTCACGTAAGAGCAATTTCGTTGACTGTAAAATACCAAAATGGCAAACCGGATTGCGGCACAATGTGAAACACGCTCATGTTCGTAATGCTGAATGAGGAATTCTGAAGGTACGAGGGCGAGGCTGGGAAGTACAATGAAGCCTTTCTCAACGTTGAAAGAAAAACCAACGGGAGCTATATCACTTGGGGGAAGAGCGGCGACATGACATTGACAATAAACTTTTAAACTGATGCGTTTCAAGTTGAAAACGCCGTAAATTATTGAACACAGGTCCGTATTATTCTGCCAGATAGAATTTCAACCCAGATCAAATGCATAAAGATAATTATTAAAGGGCTGTATGACAGGGGTCTCCAAACTACGGCCCGCGGACGGATTTTTTAAATGAAAACTTGAAAGACTACTTCTCCGAATGTTACGAAAATGCAGATCTTACGAAAATGATCATTAAATGCCCTATTTCTAAGTTACTTGAGTCGCTGAATCAATGGGAACTAATTCCGAAACCAAAAGATCACTGCCAAACGGGGAGATCGGGAAAAAGTAGGTAATAATTCTACAATAATAATAAAAAAATGACTAATTAGTAATATAAGTTTGTTAATTATTATTTGAAGTTTGTTAATTAGCAAATAAAGTTTCACTTCGGTAAAATTATGTTTAATGGCATCTAATAATGAGGAACAATCAATAAAAGTAGGTGCCACTGAGAAAAAGGGGAATCAGAAATTGATCTAAAAGGGTTTTTTCAATCGATTAATTGTCATTATTTTGTTCGAGGTAATTAGATATCGTTGAATAATGTTGAATTACAGTATAGATTGAATGATTTTTTAAAAATTAGCTACCTACAATTAACTTTAAAGCTTTAGCGCTTCCTTCTGTCCTCCAAACGAGCATAACCCTGAACGAAAACGAACAAAAAGCCGAGTTATCACAATCAATAGGAAATCAAAAAGTATATGAAGTAGAAAGAGTGGAAATAATATATTCATATTCAAACAGAATCGCGTTGATCCCGAGAAAATGTTATTGTCCATAAAATATGCCCCTGTCGAACATCGGCATTGTTTACTTGGACTTCAAAAATCAACTGTGGCCAAACGTGGGTCTGAAGTTTTCAAGGTACCTTCTATATACCTGTACATTACTTTACTACCAGAAAGAGAGGCTAGGGGGATATTGAACATGTTTTGAACAGAACAATTTCTTGATACTTCAACATATCATTCAATAAAGTGATTTTCATCTCCCAACATTGATCAACTTATAGAACTGAACGAGAGTTTCTCACTTCGACCAACATATAAAGACGTCTAGAGAAGAAATGGGTGCAACTGGCAGGATCTCTACAAAAATGAGCGAAAAATTTATGTTTTTAGCGTAATTGCAGGAAGGTAGGACAAAATAAAAACTCACGAGAAGAACTGTTATGGATCATTCTCATTCGGGGGTCCTTGATTGTTCGAAAATGACAAAAAAACGCTGCAAACTCTTTCACTGGGGTTTATTATTCAATGATTCATTTCCTAAGTTAATTGTATCATTGTCATTCAATTGTATTTCCTAAGTTTTTGTTTACCTAGGCAAGTGGGGTGCCATTTCCTAGTCATCATGTACGCGAAATCGTCTGGAAAAGGTTTGAGATCACCAGAAATTCGTAATTCGTAAATGATCACAATGTCTTAACCTAACCTATGACCCCCCCCCCCCCCCCGACCTATCTCACAATGACAAAAACACACATTACTCAAGAAATAATAAATCCATTTGTTAGGCATTTTCTATATTAATTTGTTAAATAATAATGTATAGTGGAATTGTCCCCTTCTTGCTTGTATGGCCCTTTTTCTACAAATCTGACTCGACATATCCACTGAATTTTGAAATACAATAAAGGGGAAAATATAGTAGCAGCATTGAAATGCTCAAGTTGGGTTGTATAGTCATTCAATAATACAAACTAAACCTATATTTAATTTATAAAGAATTAATCCCCTATCAGGCAAAGATGAGTTGGCCCAGAGTACCAACATAACACAGCAGATCGATGGTGACTTGTTACATAAATTTGTTATGGCGTATAGTCCATAAATAAGTATAAACATTTCTTCTTAATTACTTAAAGTTGAGTACCTCATCGCTAGGCAAAGCAAATAATGGCAAGTATATTTCTGAAATCAGCAGAAAATGTTTTGGTTTATTATTCAATAATAAACCATTGTAATCACTCTTGAAAAAAAAAAATGGTAATCCCCCCCCCCCCCCCCCCCAGAAAATTTTATGGTTTTTCGTTTCAAAGGGTGTAGAATCCAAATCTGCAATAAACATTTTTCCGTCCATCCGCCGTACGCCGTAAGCACGATTAACGGCTGAAGCAAAAAATCTGAAATTTTCGGGAAAAATCCATGTTGGTCCGACGACGCCCCAATTCTTGAGCCAGCTCTCTCACTCAATTTAAAGTGCCCTTTAAGGGCTGTCAAAGTTTTGTAAAATCCCTAGAAACCTCCAAAAAAAGTCAAGGCGGCCTAAAAGAACTTAGCATGAGGAATCAAATGAGCCTCTCCCCAGGTCCGTAGCTCAAACCATTCCCGATGTATGGCCCGATTTATGGTGCCAACATTTGCATCCACATTCACTACCTCACTAGGTTACTGCAATCAAAACAAAAACAACAGCGTTTTTTGTTGTTTTATTTTTGTTTTGATCGCAGTAACCTAGTGATGTAGTGAATGATACTGGAGTGGACTCTTAAAAGGGTTTATAGCCGATACACGGGTTGAAGCATTCTAATATGCATGCTCCGTCTTGAGAAATTTAAAATTTTCAAATACAATATTTTTCCATTGTAATCGCTCTTGAAAAAAAAAAAAAAAAACGATGCAAATTCTTTCACTGGATTTTATTATTCAATGATTCATGATTTGAATTTCTACTAAGCTTTGGAGTGTGCGTGTTTCACAGGTGATAGAGCGATTATTGCATTTCAGGAGGCACACAAATATGATCAACTGATCAATCCAAATAGGTATTTTGGTTGAGAACCGATTCAAGTGCTCCATGCATATCTCCTGAAATTCAATAATCGCTCTATCACCTGTGAAACACGCACACTCCATAGCTTAGTAGAAATTCAAATCATGAATCATTGTATAATAAACCCCAGTGAAAGAATTTGCAGCGTTTTTTCAAGACTGAATTCACTTTGTCAGTATGGTAGAGTGTATCCAACATTTTCCGTCGCAGCGCCAGTGGGAGTTTATTAAAATTTAATGTTCTGACTTGTTTTGAAAAATAGGCGTTCATGGCTGCCGATGTGTGAAATAGAGGCAAATACATAGATTGCTGAATCTGAAATCGAGTTACTACATCGTGGGTAGGAAAGCAAAACTTCTGCTCCTTCAGAACTTGTTTGACATTTTTCATTTCAATCAGTAATGGAAGTTTAAGAATGCGGAGCCTTTTGAAACGATTACGATTACAAGTAAAGATGAGAAAGAAAAATGAGAACAGAAGCTCGTTTCAACTAGGAAGGCAACAGCTGTCAACTTGAAGAATCCGAGTTCTGAATGTCTCAATGACATCAGCTGGTGCCCTTCAATGACGAGTGACGTTTGGAGCGGAGGTCAATGAGTCAGCCGAAGATGGAGGAGGCGGTTTCGGTCCGGTTTCCATTCTCCGTGGATACTACACACAGCTCCCCACAGCATCCAACTCTTCGAATCTCAAGTAGGTCGACGAACGACTTTCTCCCCCGCCGTTCCCCGTCCGCCCCCACCTATCGCCACTGCCCCTTCATCCAGGGTCCTTATAAGGTTTCAGATTTAAGAAGGATTTGTCGGAGCCGGTTACCCTTTTGGGTCGAGGTAACCCCCTTCCAGCCGATTCAATAAATCTCATCTGCAGTAGGTGGACACCTTTACAGATATGTATGCGGATGATTTGGCACATGCCGTACGTCACGAAGATCCACTAGAAGCAACAAGAAGACTTCAAGAGCATGGTACTGGGGCAATGGTGCACCAAATGGAAAATTAAAATAAACTTGCTCAAATCATGCGTAGTCACATTACGTACAACCTTAGATACGAAGAACCGCCCGTGTTATACGCTGGACAACCCATACCAAAAGCAATAGGGCACAAGTATCTTGGTGTATTCTTGGATAGTAGATTGACGTTCAAAGATCACGTTACTGAACTCATAAAGTTCGCAATCGAGTATCATGCTTGAGAACACTATTAGATAGTAAGAATGTATCAGTACAGAACAGAATCCTAATATACAAGACACTTATCGTACCAATGTGGACGTTCTTCAAACATCTGGGGAACTTGTTCTCGCTCACAATTCAGGAGATTGGAACAACATCAAAACACCATCCTACAAAAACGCATAATTCGCACTCCTGATTATGTGAGAAACGAAACGGTGTGCCGAGATTTTGACCTGGAAACACCAACCGAAATTCTTTACCAGCGCTTGACGAAATTCGTACTACGGCATGAAGAACACAGAAACACACCCGTCACGGCAGGCTTTGGACGACCGGTGGTACAGCGATTGGTACCGCCACGTCACATCAGGGACATGATTGGCACAACATAGAACAAGCGGAAAGTGAAATCCAACTTCCAAATCAATGCAAATCATTTAAGTGACTGAAGAGTTTCCTCCATGTAGGAACAACTAAGTGTATAGAACAATGTAGTGAATTATGTCAATGAGATATGTTAATTGCTAACGGGCTCAATGAATAAATGTTTACAAAACGTGCGAGTAACCAAATGCATTCGAGGGATAATGTCACATCAGAGACTCCCAAATTAATCTCATCAGTTGGTCGTTGTTTATTAACAACATTCCACACCTTCAATGATAGAATCAAAGATTATCCTGCTATTGAAGTGAATTTATGAGCTATCAGAATAAAAACGGAGTAACATAAAACGTTGTCTATATTCCCACAAAAACAATGAATTACACAGTTAAATCGATTTCCACAGTTAGGCCATCATCAATAACAAACATGAACTGAAGATACATCACAGAAAGCACATCTTGTATAGGCCCAGGTGAAAGGAGATTGAATCCTATTGGCTCAGGAAAGCGAAAGAGATGGGGAGGACCAACCAATGCCACTTAAGGCTAACTAAGTGAAAGGGGCAAAAACAGTAACATTATGGAGAGGGGGAGCCAAACTTATTGCAAGAAAGAACCCATCAATGGGGAAATATTTTGAGGAATTAAATCATTTAAACATTTTCCTGACCTATCACTCTTAACAATTTTGCATCTTTCTATCACATCCAACAGTTTGCAAGATCAAAAATAAAGCTATAATTGGACTCATTCATAAGACTTATAAATGCAGAATCACCTTTGATGCCCCTGAAATCCTTTTCATGCTCTTTTATTCATTCCCTAAATTTCCTACCACTTTAACCACAGTAATCAAGCCCACATGAACATTTTAGTTTATAAACTCCACTTTTATCCTGAACATTAACTGTATCTTTAACCGAACCCAAAGAAGCTTCAAGATTAAATTTGTGTTATTTGTGATGAACTTTCAGTTCATGTTACTGATGACGACTTAACCGTCGAAATCGATTTAACTGCCTAACTCATCATTGCCAATAATCTCGGCATTTTAACCAATCAAACCTAAGGGATTACATTCAACCATTAATATAATAAAAAAATCGAAATTTCAAAAACTTTTGATGTTTTGGTTTGATTTGGATAGAAATTATAGAAATTTGTTCCGTCAGTCGAATGAGACCACTCCAGTTGCTGAGCGATCATTTACCGTTCGCTCAGAAATCGTAGGACTGTCTTTAAACGCGTTGATGCTAAAATTCCCTGGAGACAGGCTTCTAGCAAGACAGATGCTACACGAATGTACTAGTCATATCGCCGGCTCCAATCGAGTTTTTCATAACTTATTTATAAATGAGAACACGTGAATATAGATATTGATAGGTGTTTTATTGTACCTAGTTAAATTTCAGTTGTTCTATTGGTGGATTTCCAAAACGTACCGATATACAGTATATTACACCATTGTAGGTAACCCAGAATCAATGTTAGTTAGATTTCAGTTGGATTGCTACAAGTTCCCAGTGTACGAGTAAGTATTGTCTCTGGTTGTGCAGTCCAGCTAGAAGGATTATCTAATACACAAATAATAAATCTTTGTTCCTTTGCAGCCCATTTATTTACTGCCCTCTGATCATCAGTACGCCTCCACACCTCATAACTGTTGTCCATGTCCCCCCCAAAATGCCTCCATTTCAAATTTCAGCAAATAGATCGATTGAGAAAGAAATCATTAACAGGGGGCTGTTACCACTGGGCTAATTTATCATAAAAGGGATTACTCTCAGAAAATCTACACTGTTTCTGCTATGGTTTCCAAGACAGCGTTCATGAGCAGTTGTTATTTATCAGATAGCAACTGCATTTTTTTGCTCTAACAAAATTTTCAAAATATCAACCTCTAGAGATGAACACTAATTTTTGAGCTAAGCTTCACGACTCTGAGGTTGTTCATTCCACAAGGAGGATCGACAGACTTCTGAAACTCTTTTTTGATAAGCTGTTCCATGATAAGAAAGTTTTAGAGCGTTCGTTCCAATAACGAGTCATAAATTACTTCACAGGAAACACCGTTACAAAATATGTCAGAGAGTCTGAGTAAGATACATATAATTTGAGATTCGTTCGGATGTACTCCATTTTGGATGAGTGTAGGCAAAATGGCATCGCTAATTAAGAGATGGGACTGTAAATTAAAGAGAACAGGTTTGAAGTGTGTTCAGGCGGAGTAAGCGGAGCGGCCTGACTGGATTTCTTCATCCCACACCTCCCACATCTGCCACGGGCCCTTGAGATGGGAAGGATCATAGAAGCAGGAACGCTGGAGATCCGGTATTGGTCCTGACCTCCAAAGAAAGTGAAACTTCACTGAGCTTGTCATTACACGACCAGAATAGAACTGCCTTCAGCTGGATACCGGGTACTCCCCGAACCGGGAGAGAGTCCCGAGAATGCCTCCGGGGAAGGTGGATGGTAACACGAAAAAGAAACGAGAGAAAAAGGAGGTACCTACCCACTAGTTCTTACCGTTTTTTTAAAGGACAACACATCTTTCGTCCCGTGGCCAAAACGTGTTAACGCCTACCCCGACTCCGCCAACTCGAAAATCGGCTGACAAGAAAACGTTTGGATCAGTGTCCGCGGGGAACCGGTTTTGTTTTGCTTGTGTGAAAGTGAAACTTCCGGAGAGCCACCGCGAATCCGAATGCTGACCGCAGCTCTGATGGTAATCCGATGCCGCGACGTGTGGACAAAAACGGTTTCAACCCAATGAATGAGTTAATGGTTTTATGAGAACGCTCAAGTGTCTGGAAGCTGATCTTGATAGAACTCGGGCAAAAACATATTTCTTCCACCAGGTTAACACCAACCTCTTCATTCATCCATTCTTCAATACCAACATCCCAAATTAGTGCAAGCCGAAAAACGGTTACAGGGATCGTTTGCCGATCTTTAGAACGGTAAACACAAGAATGAATTAACAACTGTTGGCCCGAGTTGAAATCAAAAGTTTGATTCTGAGGAAAATGCAAAAGTGCCTTAGATTTTTGGTCAATTAACTTTGTAATGAGCCATGAACAAGAAGGTATCATCTGACGGTGGAATTCGTTGGCTTCGTTTGAAGATTCGAATCCTTTTCCTCACACTACTGAACCAAAATTTACATATGAGGATTTTCACATATGAGTCAAGAAGTGTATTTGAAAAACTCGCATGTGAAGTTTGAAACGCCCTGAAGACGAACGCCCAATTACAGGATTTATAGGAGCCACAAGGGCGAACTTAGGGCTAAATTAGGGTCGATATTCGGGGGCAAAGAGACGAATATAGGGTTCATGTCTTAGGGCATCCTCAATCTACACTTCATACTATCGAATGGTGAATTTTTTCCCTCCAAGCTCTCCCCTCTAGCACCGTCTCATATAATTAATGAAACATCTCAACACTCTCAAAAACCTGAAATAAATTTCTCTTGAGCTGATTTTTGGGTTGACTTAGATGTATTGCACTACAACAAATTCAATGCCCACAGCAAGAACATCCGTTTGAGCACAACAAGAGCTCAAGTGTTGAATGCTGTCATCAAGACTGAATCACAATTTGACTTTAGAATGCAGGCTCAATTTCAGCTGATTCTGATCGATCATAAATATTTGGTTCTCTCGCTTAAACTTGTCAGACAATGAGCTGTAGGAAAAGTACACCACTTTGCCTGATAGTCTAAGGGGCGATACGTGTTAGTCAACCTCCAGAAAGGGGCGATGGGCCAGAAAAGGTTGAGAACCACTGTCCTAGAACAATTGTGGTTCCGTGTCTCTGGTCTTTCAGTGTCTAAACCTCCTTACCACATGAATAACCTCGACAATTTTCATTTGGTTTTCAAGGAATAATCAGGTCCTGATTTATAACTTAATAAGGTACTATTGAAAATTGCATTACAATGTTTAGGTAAATTTGAATGAATTAAATCATTCAATCCAAACGAAGGAAGGTAACAAGAGATTTGTCGAATATCTGCTAATAAGCACAATGCACACCTGCGATGTTCAAGGGGAATATCTTACAGTCGAAGAGCTTGGATAGAGCAACCTGCTGAAGTATTACACAAATGATATTTCCCTCAAGAAGTAAGGACGCGAGTTCGAATTCAGCTAGAGATTACAATATTTGTGGACCATAACAGTTTGCGCAGTCAGTAGAACCCGAAATAATACGAAAAAATAATCAATTAAATCCCTGTCAATCCCAAACATTGCACATCACATTCCCTGAAGTCTTTCACTTCCTGATTCACTCGAGTCAAAACACGCACTGTGACAACAACCTCGATGGACTACAGAACTTCTTCTAGCGAGCACTTGCTGAGGCAGCAGCCACCTGTTTCCCTATATTTCGTCCGAACTCAAACCAGCTGAGAGGGCTCGCATTTGGCTCCATGGAAATGTTATGTTCAAGGAGAATAACCCACAAAGAGGTTTGATAAAATCAACCTCATAGCTCAACCAGTTGTTGAGTGTAGCAACTAAAGGTATATTCAACATCAAATAATCAATCCTACCCCATGAACGGTCAAGCATGGAAATCATTTCTACCCAAAATCTCATTCTCAAATCAAAATTCTTTAGCACCACGATCATATATAGCATTTTCCAGTTGAACTAAACCTTTTTCCAAAACAACAATTACACCTTTTTCCGAAAAAATTAAACCTCTAGCGGGAAAATAAGGAATTGCAAGTATATGAATGGCGAAACAGTTTAATCATGAGTTAGGTTGAATGAATTGAAGGAAAGTGAACAACAAAGGCGTGAACGAATAAAGAAGGGTCAATGAATAATGAAGCCAGGTACAGTTGTTTTTTAATGCAGCGGGCATCCATTCTCTGCAGGGGGCTGTAGGAACACGTCTGCAACGTAGTTGGCGCAGTCTTGGGGGGTTACTGTAACTGTACTTGTTGCAATAACTTGAGTAAGAATGAGCTCTATTCGGCGGCCTAATGTTCCTCTTGCTGCTAACTTGACTTTGGAGAAAGCTTTTTCCACTGGATTTAGCATCGGCGAGTATGGTGTAAAAACTGTATGGTCAATTGTGTGGAAGCCATGAAGTTTAGCCCTTCATTCGCTTGAAATGGTGTCAACTTCATGCTCACTGATATTTCACTGGTTGTAACGTAGTTAATTTATTTTGTATTGTACCCCTTCCTTTTGAGAGGTTTGATTATTTCGGAAAAAGGTTCACCTATTTTGGAAAAAGGTTTAGCTCAACTGGAAAATGCTATATGAAATCAATCGAACATAAAGAACAGAAAACATTCTTACATTACTGGATACAACAGAACAACAGATATGATTCTCATACTCACCCACGTAGTTTTGCTTTATTCACATAACGTACAGATCCAATAAATGAAGACAAAGTTAAATAAAGACGAAGTTAAGCTCTATTGAGCTCCCACAGCTGTAAACGACTGTTTACCGAAAGACAGGACGACAATACGGCAGCTACTATCGGTAACAATTTCAAAAAGTAAGTGTACAAACGACCTACAAATTGATCCACGAAACTCCCTACGGAGATTTGAAACCGACGTAAACAGGACGAGAGCTGGGGCAATCTGGAAAAGGAGGCAATTAATCACGATCTTGTGAAGGAAGCAATCGGAGTAGAAAGAGACGGAAAACCGTCATTCGCTTCATTACCCGGGGAAGCCCACATCCTTCGCGTTCTGCCCACAAATAGAAAATTATCTCAACACCGAAGGCTGCGGCTGTGACTCCTCCAACTGGGAGTGGCTACCTCCTCCACTTCCAAAGAGCACTTTACCTATTTGCGACCTCGTTTGAATATTATTGAGCGGAATTAAACTAACGGGAAACAGCCCAGAAAATGTTGACAGGGGCATTTTTTCACCGCTTTCATATCCTCAACGACGTATACTCGTTATTTTCAACGAAAAATGGCGATTGAAGCAATGAAAATGATAGCCAACTGTGGGAACAAGAGTCAAATATTTCAGGCGAACAAAAATCCCATCAACTAGCACCCACTGACGAGGTCCTCGGAGCAAGCAAGTAAGTTGAAGTGGAGTACTAAACTGAAACGTGACCAAACGAAAACTGGCTGAGGTTACCAGTTGTACTACGTAGGTTTCTTCATATTGTTAAGAATATAACCTCCCAGTTAAAAGCTGTATTTTAATGTTGTTCCCATTCTTTGTGATCAAGAAGGTAAAATGGTGCCAGGTCCTGAAGCCTGTTTGGACCTATGGAGCCCAGCTGCGGGGCTGTACAGCTCAATCAAATCGGGATATCATCCAACGTTTCCAAATTAATGAGCTACGAACTGTTGTGAATGCACCATGGTATTTTCGAAATGAACGTCTCCATCATGAACTTCTGGTCGAAACAGTTAGCGAGGCTTAAAGCGACAAGCTGTGAGTCATCTCCCATGGCTAAGATGTCACGTCAACGAGGAAGCTGTCTATCTCCTTGACGCAAGTGACATCACCAGAAGCTGTCGATCCAGACAAGCTAACCCTGTACAACCAGGTCCTGAAACCTGTTTGGACCTATGGAACCCAGCTGTGGGGCTGTACAGCTCAATAGAATCGAGATATCATCCAACGTTTCCAAAATAATGTGCTACGAACTGTTGCGAATGCATCATGGTACTTTCGAAATGAACGTCTCCATCATGAACTTCTGGTCGAAACAGTTAGCGAGCCTGTGAGTCATCTCCAACGGCTAAGATGTCACGTCAACGAGGAAGCTGTCCAACTCCTTAACGCAAGTGACATCACCAGAAGACTGAAGCGTACCAAACCACTTGATCTTGCATTTGTGAAGGTGTTGAGTGGAATCATCATTCAGAAAGGACAAAACTCAGTGATGTATCTTAGTTTTGAATATTTATCCCTATTTTCAATATAATATTGTTAATGAGTTACTACTAGGTACAATAAAATTTTTTTAAAGTCAATAAATGGCAGAAAAGTCATTTTTCCCAAGATTTCTGTACCAGTTTATGTTGAAATGTTTGGGTGAATCGCAATATTTACATCTCTGGACTACATAGAAGTGAAGTTCACTCCACATGATGCAATAGGTTCTGGGTCCACTCATGGTGCGCGTTTTGCATGTGTACTGCATTCAACAGTTATCATTAGCTCACTAACGACCTATCATGAAGAATGTCACCTACATTACATCTTAATATATGTTTTTCTGTTTATTATATGCTCTGTACTGTAGTAGAATTTTGAGTTTTATTTCTCATCGTTAGGAACACCCTTTGAAACAACTTACGGAGGGGAAACCAATTTGGACGTACACTACGGTCAATGGCTATTCGAAATGGATTCCGTATTTCCTTTGAGCCTCATCAAAGGAGATCCTCCAACTTCGTCGATCCAATGGGTTTTTGAGTCCTAAATCTAAAAATTTCTTGTTCTAAAATTTGGATATTCACATGAAAAGCCGTTTTAGATTTGACAGGAAGTGATGCAATACGATGTCCTGTCTGATAGAATACAATATCATGCTTTTGTTGGTCCATTGCACCTTTCAGGATGCGCTACTGTAACTTTGAGAAAGAATAGTAAAATATTTGAAATGCTTGCACATTTATTTCAGACGGGTCCCATGTACTCAGAAAATCGTGGATAAATTAAATTTCATTAGAAGGAGAACTCCCTTGCGGAACTGAGGGTTAACAGAGAATTCCACACAAAAAGATACACTAAAGGTTTCTAATGCGGTGCTCTTATTCGGGTCCAAGAGGATAAGACTAGTTCCTGACTGAATCATTGTTAACTGGCATTCGAAACTAGATAAATACAGACCACGATGATATCAAATCATGATGTCTGGATGCCAGCGCGGAACCGTAACGGAGAGCGAGGAGATTGAGCTCAGCGCTTACTTATTTCCGCATTTTCCAGATCAGACGAGAGTTAACCGGCAAATCTCTTGTCTGCACTTTGGCGAAAACAAGGATAAAAATCGGAGAGATGACACGGTCAAGCGGAGCAGCCGGTGGAATGGAATGCCGCACGTGACTTTTCACCGGACGAAAGCTCCGGGGGAGACCGACAACAAGACGTAAAAGGCAAAAACCCGCTGACGTCGTAACGATTGAAGTGCTGAGCAACCTGCTTCTGGTCACAGATGCCTTTTTTTTCTGCTGATGAGGACACGAACCGTTTTGTGAGATCGGAATATTTTAGATTGAAGATAACATCCTCCAGGAGCATCAGAAAATGAAAAAAAGGTGTTGACAACCTGGTGAAGACAGACTGACAGGATCGTGATTTCATGTGATAGACAAAAGAATAATCTATACCTTGTCTTCTACAAGGCACCATTCCCTGGCCGAATCATATCTTCAAGACTTATATTTTGTGTAATATGTATACAAATTACTGGAGGTAATACCTTTTGGTAAAAATGAAGGGGGAAGGGGGATTTAACTACACAATTTTTCTCGAAAGAAAGGTTTCGGGGAGGGGAGGGGGGGTTATGGGTAATTCAGAAATTCAAAAACAATGTGATCTAAAATACAACCTTTTTGTTCTTTTTCAGAAAACAAAAATCGTAATAACTTATTTTTATTGGTTTTTTGTTTATTATTCAATAATAAACCACTGTAATCGCTCTTGAAAAAAAATTCTAACCCCCCCTGAAAAGTTCATGGTTTACGTTTCAAAGGGTGTAGAATCCGAATGTGCAATAGAAATGTTTCCGTCCGTCCGCCGTACGCCGTACGCACGATTTCTCCCAAACTGCTGAAGCAAAAAAGCTGAAATTTTCAGGAAAAATCCATGTTGGTCCGACGACGCCTCAATTCTTGAGCCAGCTCTCTCAGTTAATTTAATGTGCCCTTTAAGGGTTGCCAAAGTTTTGTAAAATCCCTAAAAACCTCAAAACAAGTACTCTTTTGGACTCTTTTTGAAGAACTATCCACGAGGAATCGAATGAGCCCTTCCCCAGGTCCGTAGGTCAAACCATTACCGACGTATGGCCCGATTTATGGTGCCAACATTTGCGTTATTTTGGTTTATTATTGTTTTTGTTTTGATATCAGTAAGCTAGTGATGTAGTAATGTGGATACTGGAGTGAACTCCTAAAAGGTTTTGTAGCCGATACACGGGTTGAAGCATTCTGATGACACGCTGCAAATTCTTTCACTGGGGTTTATTATTCAATTGGCTTGCGTTCATGATTTGAATTTCTACTAAGCTTTGGAGTGTGCGTGTTTCACAAGTGATAGAGCGATTATTGAATTCCAGGAGGCACACAAATATGATCAACTGATCAATCCAAATAGGTATTATGGTTGAGAACAGATTTACGTGCTCTATGCATATCTCCTGAAATTCAATAATCGCCAATTGAATAATAAACCCCAGTGAAAGAATTTTCAGCGTTTTGTTGTACAATTCCAAACAGGTTAAACCTTCTTTGTAGCAAAAAAAGTTATTTTTATAGAGATCAAAACCTTTTTTCTGAAACACTTCAAATGAATTGGCCCCTCGTCGGGTCACAAATCCAGAATGACTAGCTGGATCGGTAGCGTCGTAGCTGTCAACTAAACGCTTGAAATATCTCTTTACATCGAAGGAGAAGTAAAAATCACTCCATTTTGGCATTCCAGGGTTAAGAAACCAAAAGCGCGTACAAAACGAGAAATTCTCACTTTGATTCTCAAACTCAAAAAATTAGAACAGCGATTCCACATTCTACGTAGGAGCATGACGTTTTTGAAATAATATTCAACTCGTTAACGCGAAACAAAATCTCACAGCCAAACCAAACAAGTTCATGAAAAGGCACTTTAACTGAACTCGTGTAGCTGATCCATATTTATGTAACATGTTATTCTGAGCGTCGAGAGAAGCAAATAGGATGTCAACGTAACTTGAAATAGAACTCAAGGATGCGAACAACGAAAGACGGATGAGTGTAAACAAGCGCACTTGGTCGTTGTGAAGAGGCCTCATGAATGGGGCGATAACGTAATTGAAAATGAATCTCCCGCCTCGTTATAGATAACACTTTTAGTACTCGAAAGAACACTCGAGGTATGAGATAGTGGCGTTATCGCCGAATAAATTAATTATGAAAGAAAAAAAAACGTTGGGCCATTTGGTTTTGGCAATACAAGTGAGGTCAATTTTATCAGGTGAAATCGGAGAGGTAGGGTGGAAACAACTGCGATTTTTTCGTTTCTAGAAATCATTGGTACATCAGTAAATAGAGAAACTATGCTCGAGTTAGGAAATTTTGGTTTGATATATACAGGGTCAAAATCATCTTAATCTGAGAGGCAAAAGCCGGCATAACTGATGATTCTTCACGCAAAATGAACAAATTTTCGTCATTATTCCGAGAAAATCGAGTCGAATCAAGAAACGGATAGCGTCACGTGAATTAGGGTAAAAAAAAAAAAAATGAAAATTCATGTGCCACACTTTACAGTTCACCATCATCTACTATTTGACAATTCTGGGTTGCGCAACATTGCGTGCTCGCTGAATCGGTTACGCGCAATCAAAAAATTGGTTGAGGGGTCAAATTTTCATGAAATCTTGAGCAGAATCCGAATCTACAATAAAAAATTGGGGTTCTCATTTAAAATAAGAAAGTTAGTGTCAGTTGCGCATGGTTGCGCAGTTGTGCGGAGTGCGCAAACATGATATTTGAGATCTTTTGAAAAAAATATGAAGATTCAGAAAAACATTTTTTTGTTTACTCCCATTTTGACGATTTCAGGAGGGGAGTGGAACAACTCGTGCGACGCCTTGTACACATATCGAAAATCATAAACCAATTTTTCTTATGATGAGCCCGTGACACCGGCTAAGAAAGAAAATCTGTCAAATTGGGTGCGGTAGGTACGGAGATTTAACATGAATGTGGGATCGCTAAAACCTTTTGAGTAATATTTAAGGATTCCATAGCGGACTCGTAAGGTTGAGGGGAATAGCTAATAAATTAAGATTGTCTACGCCTTGTCGGAGGGATTGCAGTAAAAAACACTTTTAAACTATATTTGCAGATTAACTTAACTTAAATAATTGAAACTAGGAATATAAAAAGGTTTGATTTAAGAAGATCGGTTTACAAGGACAGCTAGGGAGTAAGTCTATTAAACTCACGAATTTCACACAAATCATCACTTCACTATCAGTAACGCCTTCAAAAATGTACCTGAGAAGGGGCAGTTGACAGTGAAATGGGGAGAGATTAGAAACTAATTCACAAGGGCAAGATCCTGCTAATTTGCACAGGGGGATTTCGGTTACCCAAGGAATGAATACGGAAGGAGTGGCTTTACCCGAATGCAAGAAATTTCCAAGTTGTATTGTAATGAGCGGGTATACGAAAAGGAGTCGGTATAAGTGTTAAAAAGATTAATAGAAAGTTGATCAGGTAATAGTGGAGAAAAATGAGGAATGACCGGTAACAGTTATCACGACCGGAAACCTAACAATAAGCCAAAAATAAGGAGTTCTGAGTCCTGGTTTTAATAACAAAGATGAAAGGTAAAATGTAGCGTTCCAACATTAGCACAACCGCCGAAATTGCATTAATATGAACAAGATGAAATTCATATGAATCAATCAAATAGCCTTCTCCTCACTTTTTGTCCACATGTAACAGAAGATGTAACAAGGAGCAAATAGTTATTTGGCTTCATTCGCGAATGGAATTTCCACGTTGTTGAGGAAAACGAGGATGATCTTAAGATTTCCTCTGCAACTTCCTTCAATTTGATCCTCCATTTCAATAGTAAACGACTGATTTTGGCGGTAAGACCCATTGAGTTTTGATATTGATTTACTGCTGTCACCAATTTCCGGGTCGAATGTTGCAGTGTTGCCGGGTGGCGAACTCAAAACCAGATTCGCTCAAAATGGTTCATATCCTAAATTCGGGTAGAATTTTTGATTTTTTTTTCCATCTTTCAAGAGTGAGGAATAGGGTTATGGTTTATTCACAGAAAATTTTAGAGAAAACAATGCTTCCGCTACCTATTCTTGGCATTCAGAAGCAAATTGCTGGTTACGAAACTTCCAATCTCAAGATCCAACATCAACTTTCCCTTAAACCTTATTATTAACTACCTACTTGAACAACTGCGATAAAGCACCAAACGTTGAAGATCAAATTTATCATTAAAAAACTTTAAAAGTTTCATCACAAACTTCCACCCAAGATATTAAGATACAACGAATATTAAATATCCAACGGTTTGGTTACACGCGTATCGTCTGGTACGACGTATCCTCTCAACAAATACCTAATCATCATAATAATGATACTCAATTGTAGGTAATTGTCCTATGGGGACCCAAAGTCAATATGAAAAAATCCAAAGGTATAAGCTTCAGAAAGGAAGAAGACGCAGAACAACTGAAAAATGGATGTATGGCAATGATGTTGTGACTATAGTCGATGAATATTGCTACCTGTGTGTTAAGCTGAGTCCACGGAATTCCTTTGCGAAGCACCGAAGCTAAAGGCTGGTTCAGCGAAGAACGCAATGAACTATGTGTGGAAAGATGCCTTTGGGAATCCTGCAATCCCTCTGAGTGCTAAAATGCAAATTTTTGAAGCAATTGTTAGAGCCATTCTGTGTTATTCGGCACAGGTATGGGGTTTTCATGAATAAGCCCATGTTGATGGCGTTCAATTGCTGTTCATTAAGAGGCTTTGCAGACTCCCGATGCATACTCCAAATTACATTGCATATCTTGAGACCGAATTGAGCCCACTCTCCAGTTTCACTCTACAAATGCACTTGAAATACATAGTGAGGGTGGCAAAAATGCATAGTTCCCGCTTGCCAAAGATTGTTGCTAGGGAAGTAACAAGTGCGGGGGTTTTGGGCTAAGCAGAAGAGCGACCTTGTTTCTAGGTATAGGCATCCAGACAACCTGATCGCTTTCGATGGCTCGCTTCTGAAGGCGTGGACGGCATTTTGGCTAGCTACAACACTGAAAAAAGGAGCAAGTTACAAGGAAAAGGCGGAGATTTCCAATTCGTACACTGTGTATCGAGAACTGGACCCCAATGTGAAGGCTGCCAGCCAGATCAGAACTTCGGATCACCCGATGTGCGTGCTCAGATGGCCGTTCATGCTGCGTGCTGAAGTATTGAACCTGAACTTCAAACTCATTCTTCAGCAGAACTTTGCTCACTGTGCAATCAAAGGGAGTTTGATAGTACGTTTCACTTTTTGTGCACATCTCCGGTGCTGGCAGAGTTCAGGATGGCAGCGTTTCAGAGGGGAATATTGAGGCGGGGAGAGGCGGTACGTCTCCTTGGGGGTCCTCAGGATTGGAGGAAGATCGTCCGTTTCTGCTCTTCGGCGTGGCCTTACAAGAAGATTCTTGTAGCGGAATTCAACTTTTAATAAACGATATAGACGTTTTTCGCATGAATTTTAATTTAATTTTGGTTTATTATTCAATAATAATAATAATAATTTAATCTTGCATTCATATTTTGAATTTCTACTAAGCTTTGGAGTGTGCGTGTTTCACAGGTGATAGAGCGATTATTGAATTTCAGGAGATATGCATAGAGTACGTAAATCCGTTCTCAACCAAAATATCTATTTGGATTGATCAGTTGATCATATTTTCATTTTCATCATATTTTTGTGCCTCATGAAATTCAATAATCGCTCTATCATCTGTGAAACACGCACACTTCAAAGCTTAGTAGAAATTCAAATTATGAATGTAAGCCAAATGAATGAAATTGAATAATAAACCCCAGTGAAAGAATTTGTTAAATATAAACATCCACCAGTCAAGAAATTTCATTTGTTCATCCACATTCACATTGTTCTGTGTTATGAAATATGTTTATTTCGTTGTAATAGGAAAACAAAAACAAATAATCCCGGAGCTTCCGACAGGCAGTTTTAAGAACCATATCGTACTGTTTATCTGGCATAATTTATTTTCTAAAATTATCATTTATTTCCAATAAACTTTTTTCAACGTCTTCTTCAATTGCAGGTAATTAAAATTTTCATGGCACCATCTTTTTAACAGCATGGATAGTTTAAACTTGAAACCCAAAATGGGATTGAGTCGATTCAGCCGAGGTTCTGGTAATTGAAAAGCTCTTGGAGATGCACAGTCTTGTTACGGTCCTAAATTTATGAAAAATTTATCTGAATCTTCACAGGAAATCAAGAGAGATGTCAACTCAGCCAGCCTTGAGCTTACATGCACACACGCGCAGAACGTACTAAATTCCGACCTATTCAAACTCCTTCATGTATCTATTGACTCATCTTCGAACATCATTCGAATGACTTCATGACCAATCGAGTGATTGACCAAGCAAACCACGTAATCACATTTGGTGAAAGGTCGCTCCCATATGATCTTGTAAAATGAGAATCTCGGCGGCCTTGGATGCAGAATAATCATTCGACCCAGATCCATGACAACCCATCAACGAGTGCCTTCGCAAGAAAAATTATTTTTTTTAAAGCTACTTGCACTGAATACAATGTTAAAATGGCATCAAAAACCAGATGAAAAACCTCAACGTATTCAGATTTCTCATGCTTCTCTCGAAGTTAGATTCAGCTCTCTGAGTTTCCAAACAGGGAAACCTGACAAAACTAAGAAACGAAGCAAATAATAAATGAGAAATTTATGGAAATGACCTCAACGTTAATGGTGTTCTATTCTGCTTTACCACAGCTTAATTATTCAGTTCAAACTAACTTTTCGGTGAAGGGTACGTGAGGCGAGACCGTTTAAACGCAATTCCCTATTCCGGACCGTGAATAAAGCACAAATGGAGGTCAGAATGTTCTCAGTGACATACAGAATGGCAGAGACACGTCATATAAGACATGAGGCCTATTTTCAGTTCGAGTTCAAATTCATGAGAGTTCTAAACAAATTTTGTTAGGATGGTTACTGATTAACAAAAAAAGAAAAAAGATTATTGATTGAGCGAAAAATTCAATAGAATCTAATATGAGGTTAGATACACACAATCACAAACAGGTTCTAAAGTTTTAATAGAAATATACACAACTTTTCAGGTTGGAATTAACCGAAGGCACTCGACTTCAATCAATAAGATAAACATGACAATTCAATTATAGCACGTGTCCATCAAATTTCAGTAGTAGCCCCTGACATTTAATCAAACCAAGCGGCTATGAAAATTATAATTAATGTCACCTTGTTGAGAGCTGACAGACAGGTAGGTACGTAGACAAATAAGAGTATGTTGACACATCTTACGTTCTACAGATTTTGTACCTACATAACGAGATTCGATGCCTGAAACAGATTCCAAGTATTCCCACAGACTCGGAAATATAATGCAACTAATAAAGCACCCGGTAGATTATAAATGTCAACAGAAAGTTCCCGGTTCAAGAAGAAACTAAAGTAGTAGTTCCACCATAAATCAATCCTCGTTGACAAGTCTCAACCTTGAGCTAAATGAAGCGTGGTAAAGGACTACTTTCCAATAAAAAATTGCCCTGTATATAAAAAGTTGTCCTTAATTCAAATTGAAAGGCAAAATTATCCAAGAATACAGATTCGTGTAAAATTCTCACAGTGGAATTTCGAGTATGTAAAACATGGACTTAGCGTTTATTAAAATGAATGATGTTGGATATGGGTAAAGACATAATCTATTTGACAATTTGTTCTTCGGAAATTTTCATTAATTCATACATGAGGTGCTTGCAGCTTTGTGATTCCAGTGAATTTGTAAAAATTATTAGACAAGTTTTGAGCTTTTTCCTTTGACATTGTACATGCTTTACTTTCTGTATCCTTTTCCTTCTTTTTTTCTGTTTTGATATTTTTCTAGATCTTGATTTTGATTCATTGTTTATTATTCATTGATGTAAGTTTCCTAAATTAATTTATATGGAACTCCTGATCTCCGGACAATTTCTTTAAATTTTGGAGATCGGTAACTGCCAAAAACATAAAATTTTCGTTTGTTTTGTACTTACTTTAAATATAATTATGTACGATTTTAAGTATTTAATGCTTTACTTTTTGTATTATAATTTATATGAAAATAAATGGCATTAATTGAAAAAAAATAATTAATTAAAAAAAAGAAAGTTATACCAGTGTTGTCGGTTGTATACTACGTAGGACCTTGTGGAAGAATATTCAGGTCATTTTTGTGCTGTCAAACCACATCTAGTGGGGTATTCAATGGTTATCTGTCATATTAGTAATTTTGCGCGCATACTTGGGCACGAAACAGCCACAGGTGGGGCTATCGTCGATATGTTGGAGGGCGCATTATGCTTTATGATTGCCGCAATCCTTCCATTCTTGCACACCTGGCCTCTTCCTATACAAATTTACCTTCTTACCTTCATTAAAACTGTAGACCCACAGGCCAGTTGTATACGTACAACGAATACGTTTTCTAGGCAACTCATAAACAAAATTCCTAGACTTGGGGACACATAGGTAACCAAGCGCGGAATTACGACGGTTTTTACAAAGTCCGTAGTAAAACAGTGATCCACCAAGCAACATTAGAGTTTGGAAAAACCAGCAAGAACAATCAACCGATTTCCTAGAAAAGATACAGAGCTGTAGGTATGTACTTACGCTTCGCAGTACGGGTCTTTGTTGAATCCTTTGTAATTTCTCATGTTAAGTGCCATGTTACACTCTTTGCACTTGAAGCATTGCTTATGCCAAACCTACAAACAACACAAAACAAAAACCTGGATGCAACAAACGTTAATTTCAAACAACAATCCACGCTTGACGTGAATATTATGGCAACACTAGAGGATTTCCGAGCGGAAACTACCTCACAGCTTACTGTCCAGAATTGGCAGATAATAGTTAGTGGCAAAGTCAATCAACATTAAAAAATAAAACGAAAGTTAGGTAGTTACCCTAGGCAAAAATTACATACTTCCTACGAAAAGGTTAAGACCATGAAATATAAAAGGTGAAGGTGGTCCAGCTTACTTTGTCTAGGCATTTCAGCTCCTCGAAGAGATAAACTGTTTTGTCACACCGGGCGCACTTTTTGCTCATTTTGAACGGCACAAATCACATAAATAATCTAAATATTTAATGAAAAAAAAATAAATAAATAACCAAAATCAGAACGAAAGCAACTAAAACAAGACCCCAAAGCACAACCGGATACACTTCAGCGTCAACTGTCGGCCATGTACTGGAAAAAAAGGACGAAGGCAACCTTCCCAAGTTAGGCAACATAACAAATGACCTCGAGCCGCGCCTACTTGACACAACGATTTTCATTTGAATGCTTTTAGTTAAATTTCCTTTTTTTCGCAATTTTGTAGTGCTTTAAAATAATTTATTCAAGAAAGATCGTGACTGTGACAATAAAGCAAACTAGCGAATGTGCATGAGAATATGTGGTGAAACCGTAGTTACATGAGGATGGAACAGAAACACTTCTGGTTTGCGATTCCATGGTAGCGAACCTAGCGGCAAAAACATGAACTATTTTGCAGCTGCTGCTTCTGTCTGTTTATTTTATATCCTTTATACAGGGGGCCCCACAGGGAGAGGGGGGGGGGGGTCCGAAAAAATTCGGGGGGGCTAAAGTTGATTGAAACAGGGTTTAACGTGACGACATTCAAAACTATTTTACATCAATAGATAGAACGTAAATAATAATGAACCTAGTAATTCTTTTAAACATGGTTTGTTTTTCTATCAGAAAATGTACAAATGACAATGGCAGTCCTTGAATATTGTCCGTGATCACCCTAGTGTTCCAGTGTTTATGGCCTAATTCCTCTCAAAAAGCAAACAACAGCCACTAACTCATGCAAAAGCGAACACAATCCAGGAGAAAGGGACTTTGAGGGAAAGTCTGAGAGTGCAAGCCAAGATTTCCCAGAGCAAATTAAGAATTTTTGAAACCTTACAGATATTTGATGAATTTGTCTAGCTTTTGTGCTCTGAAAGTCGTTTACACAACGTTACTCTCCTTCGCAATTTCTAGTTGTTCAGCGGAAAGAGCTATGAGTCGAGTTAGAATGATCAAAAACAGATTCAGATCAGCTAAGGGAGACTCATGGTTGTCCAATCTAATGGTTCTAGCTGCAAAAAAAGATGTACTTGAGTCTATTTCTAATGAAGAAATGATCGAAAGATTTTCTTTTTCCTCATCTCAAAGACAAAAACTGCTTTGTAGGGCTTGAAGAGATGTGTTTAACAATCTTAGAAGGTGCCTAGATAACTAGTAGGTAGATGGTATCAGACTACAAATTAAAAAAATTTTCCTTCAAACTGTCAATGTTTTTATGTATTTTACGGTATTATTAATATATGTTTTTTACCTTTTTGAATGTTACCATGGAGAATACGATGTTACCTATGTAAAGAATTTCAAGAAATATACACGTTTTGTCTATTGCCAGCTGGGTTTGAATTTTTTTAATACCAATGTAAATCTTCTTTTAGTTTTAGATGAAAGAAAGGGGTGCTTCGAGTATTTTTCACATTTTTGTTTTGGGGAGGGGGTACCAACTTACACGGGGGGGGGGGGGGGGGGGGGGGGGGGGTACTTTATATCATAGGGTTTCCTTGTGTTGGAGTAGTAATTTTGGCGAAGTCACTTTGTCATGTTATATTTAAAATATTGTTCTTAACCCTTTAACGGGCAACGGTACCTCCAGGTTACATGACTTTCTGAAAATTCCTGAAGTAAGGATATTAGTCGCCCCAACTTATTTGGGGTTCTAGAGCTTTCATTTGTTCCTAAGCTTCATCAATTCCGAGTGGTTTCAGTTTTGACGCCACTCCAATCGGTGAAATGTGTAACTGTTTGTGGCAGGTGACCGTGCTTTGCGCATGGGCATCTGCGCAGCAGCCTTCCTCGAGTCCGAGAGTTTTGGGCGGGGTCGGTCCCCTCTGTAGATGCGCTTCCAAGAAGGTGGGTAGAAAGACGGTTGCTACGCAGGGCTGAGCCTTCATCACGGAGGGGCCACGGCTGCTACACAGGACGGTAGGGCCCACGAAACGAGGGGCTCCACCTGTGACGTCACTGCGACGCTACTTCCACCGGAGCTCTGCGTTGAGCTCACGGATACTCTTCCCACCACGCACTAGACCACGGTAACTACACGGTAGGGGTCACCCGCCGGGCGTCTCAGAGAGGTGACGTCACTGGTGCTCACCGACCACCGGCCCCTCACCTAGCTAATGTACCCGTACTCATTCATATCTCGTTTCTAAGTATTTCCCCAGAAGAATAATTTAGTCAGTTGATCTGTTGGTAGATGGACGATTCAAAAATTATTTAATTCTTCAAATATATATGTACATTGTTGTTTACAATTATAATTATAAGGTAGGTATGAGGGTGATTCCTAAACTTGGGGCAATTTCGAGTTTCACTTGGGGAAATTTCACTCATTAGGCCTACGTTCTTGATTTTTTTTTTTTTTTCCTAACTGCAGGTTCTGACGAGCTCATCTAACACCCTTCGGCAACTCTCTCGGAGCCTCTCGCAGATTCCAAGAATTCGGCTTACAATAAAATAAGGGTTACCCAGCACCTAACACGACCAACCAACTCCAAAAACGTAATACAAAAGGAAGGGGGGCGAAAATGTGGGACTAGCCCCCCTTTATTAGATAGACCATTAAAAAAGAAAGTACCTCAAAATACTTAAATTACTATAATACATCTTGGCCTCACGTCAACTCGTTATCGGCGGGCGATGCTCACAATATTGATTATCGGGATTTCATTTTTACTTCGAGTGGGAGTCATGTGATTTGGGAAACTTTGAAGGGTGATAGATGAGAGACTGCCTACAAGTAGAATAATATGCTGCTAAATACGAGTATTACTTAAGTTTTCATATTTTGATTCTTGCTAAAAAAAACTTCTTCACATTAATTAAATGATACAAAAACGATTTTTCCAAATCCAATGCCATTTTTCCTTTTACCTGCCAGCCCAAGAAAAAAATATTACTGCAACAAAATGAAATTTATCGATTTTGTAATGAACATTAACACTGTCGTGTGCCCTAATTCACATTGTCATGGACGCGAATTTCAAATTCGAATTTTGGACTTTTAAAAGGGACTCATGAGCTACCGTTGCGCTTTTTCCCTTAGGGGGGCATGACTAAAATCCATATAAAAAAATTCCAGGAATTTTGACAACTTTTTTTATAACATTTTTTCCTGATCGAAATTGCCACTAGTTTAGGAATCACCCATATAAAAAAGGCAGCAGTTCAAGACATTTCAATTAGACTGTAAAAATAATGTTACCCTACCTAGTCACCACATTATCATACTGTTATTTACAAAGTTCCTTATTTTGTGTGCATAATGTACATTGATACATAATATAGGTATGCACCTACATTAGCATAGGCATTTTTAGTCTACGTAGTAATTTTTTTCATTTTATTAGAAACTTTTCTGGTAATACTAGTGCTACGTTTTTTTATAATTTTTTTTCTGTTGCACGCATATTAAGACTTTTAATTCGTATGAAACCTCGTTCTCACATTTTAAAAAACATTCTTGGATTTATTAACAAAATTGCCATGGAACACATCAAATTTTTGAAAAATAGAAGCTAAACAACGTGTTTTCAAGCTATCTGATGCACATTACTGGTTGATTATTATTTCATACAAAATTTTCAAGAAATAGCTTTTTAACCACTCAAATAAATTAAACAATATGAGTTACTATCAACATCAATCCAACCTCCGTCTCGTCGGTACAGTACAGACTTACAGACAGCAACACAGCTGATGTCATCGTCCGAGCTCCACCTTACAGACAAGTACAACGTCATTGGGAATGTCGTCGCATACACACACGCATTATGTTGAAAAAATAGTTTATTTTTATTTATTGGCATTATAAATTTATATACAGCCATAATGTAATACAATATTATATTTTCTTAATCATGTTTTAAATGTCTTTACCTATTTCCACTATAAACTTAGTAAAATTAACTAGTTTAATTTTGTTTAAAAAATAGTGGTTTTTTGGATTACGAGACTTGCATACTTACGTCTAACTTGTTAAAAAAGTATATCACACTATATAAAAATCAGCTTATCAGAGTATATCGATGTTTCAGAATCGAATTCATCGAATTCTCGCCCCCGTCTCCCAGGGCAACCGATTGACCCCGCCAGTGAAGGAAGGAGGGGGCCTAAGCATCTCCCAGGGCAAGCTGACGTGGTCCTCTCACATAAAAAATTAGATCTAAAACAAAAAATACAATGTGAATTTAAAATAAAAAATCTGGTTGTGCTAGGCACCCGCCCATAGAACAACCGCCCATGAAACACTAGAAAAGTTTTAAAAACGCCGAGGTACAACTCCAACGCATAGGGACTGACGGGGGCGCGGTGACGTCACGACCCTCGGGTTTTCCCCAGTGGCCCCGCCTCCTGATTCGTACCGTGTAGTGTACCGTGTAGCAGCAGTGGTGTAGCAGCGGTGGGTAGACAGGGCTGTTACAAGCACAGAAAATGGAATAAGAAGCGGCAGTGGCACCCATAGAAAATAGAATACAGTAGAAGAGGCAGAGACGCCCGCCGGCAGTGAAGGGAATGGCACCAGCCCGCCCGACTCTACCCCCACTCCCACGCACCCTTCTCGATCGCCTCACGCTATTCACTTACGCACTGTTGACCTAAGTTTTCCTTTGTTAAAGGGCAAAAATAAACAATGCAACTCTTATTTTTGGTAATAACCGGTATAATTACACTTGGGGGTATTACATTGTTGTGTGAAATACAAAATACGAAACAAAATTAATGTTATTGTCCTTTGAATAGAATGATTTCGTTATTTTTCGTTCATACGCGTTCTGTGTGCAAATCATCATTGAAGGTTTTCAAATGATGGTGCATTCTAATTGTCAAATACATCTGACCAATTGCTTTGATAAGTGATGTATAATGTGTTTCTTCTTCTGAAAAATGAGCTGTTATCAAAAAAATTCTTCCCAATGCACTGTTTTAACAAAAGGACTGTAATTGCCGCCGAGTCCGCTGTTAATTCTTTCCTGTTCTGTCTGCACCTAAATATTTTTTCACCAATCGTTCAAATATTAATAACATCTTTATCTAGCATAACTCATTCTCCACGGTCCTTTATTGCAAGAAGACCTTTTCCATTGGTGGTAATATTTTTTTCAATAGCTTCTAGACACGCTTCACATTTTAGCAACAATTTCAGTTTTCTTCATCACTCTACGTTTATATCAGCCTACGCTCAACTGTAATGCTAATTATGCAATAAAGTTATATGATTTAAAAATAAATAAATAAATAAAATAAAAAAGTTCAGTTTTCGTATGATGAATCCTGAAATTCAAGAAAACACTTTAAAAAAAATAATACTATGACATGGAATAAATAATTATAATAATGATAACAAGAATAATAATTATAATAATTTTATTTAATTCATTCTCTAAATAACTTTGAGATCATTCATTTTTATAATCATCTTATGTAGGATTTCCAAATCAAAGTCGACCTTTTTCAAAAAGGTTTCGAAATTTTTCTCTACAAATTCTATCGAAAATATAGAAATCTATTTGAAAAATGTCGAAATCGATTTGGGAAATGTCAGTTTTTATTTGGAAAGTGTAGAATTCAATTTGGAAATGCTATATTTCGTACCTGATATGTATTCAACAATAACTTTCTGCCACGTTCGATACATGGGTATACAATAGCTCTATTTTCCAAGAAAATTCGCTAATAAATTTAAAATAAGCCTATCGTTATAGCTAACTGAATAATTATCAAATACAACCAACATTAGCATACCAGGTTAATTTTCGGTTGACAGTGCTTAGGATAAGCATTGAAAACTGATAGCTAGGGGTCATTAAAACGGCGATTGCCCGAAGTCAAATTCTTTGAAGTATTGAGAACATAAAAAAAAACTTGTATTTGGAGGTTTCAAATTCTCTCATCTCACGGCTACTATCCTTTTTTTTCTTTTATTTTCATCTGAATGAAATCTGTCAACAATGATAATTCAAGTGAGGACGTTATCAGAAGTTAACTAGTGTTAGGAGTAACTATAAATTTAGGGCTACACGAGGCACTTCAATAGTAACCGTGGAAGGATAAATAGTAATTAATCACATCAAACTGTAACTGTATTTAGGTAATTAATTACTGATTATTATAATCATCAAATAGACACTTATTTGTGGAGAGTTATGAGAGGAACATCAGTCTTGTCCCTTTCCATCGTGGTGCAACCAAATGCGGCGTAGCAAGGCATTTTTCAATTATACACACTGTTAATTTCTCGATAATATTAAAGGAAGGAACGAAACAATAATCACTTATAATAGTAAGAAACGAAACTAAACGAAAGAAACGAAATTATGAACACTTTAGCAAGTAAATACAACCGGAAGTACGGGATGCAGCTAACACTTTTTAGCGATCTCGCTTGGAGCTGGGGTGCGTAGGAGTGGGTCGCGGGCGTCGGTGCCACCCACCTCCCGACGCCTGCCGCTTTTACTTCACTCTATGTTCTGTGGTGGCACCTGCCGACAGTGAGGAGATTGGCACCCGCCCAACTCGACCCCCCACTCCTTTACCTCCTAGTCGATCCCCTCAGCTGTCCACTGCCGCGCTGTTGACCAAGGGCGAACATGAACCCTTCTCTACTACAGTGATTCAAGGTCACACATACACCACTGTTGGGTCGGATCCACGGATACTAACTAACTAAGACTCTAGTCTAGTATCCGTGGATCTGACCGAGGGTAGTAGACTACAAGGTGGGGCTCACGAGCCGCTCAGGTTGGGATGATGACGTCATTCGGTAACCACCGCCCGACTCTGCGACACGGCGGGGTAACCCACGGAAACTAAACTACACGGGGTCACCCGCCGACCGTCTGAGAGCGGTGACGTCACTGGTGCTCACCGACCACCGGCCCCTCACCCAAATAATGTACCCGTACTCATTCATATCCCGTTCCTAAGCATTTCCCCAGAAGAATAGGTAAGTCAGTTGATCTATTGGTAGATGGATGATTCAAAAATGGTTTAATCCTTCAAATATATATGTACAGTGTTGTTTACAATTATGATTATATGGTAGTTATATAGCTTTTCCAAGTCGAATTGAGAATTTTCCAAGTCGAATTGAGAATTTTCCAAACCAAATTGAGATTTTGAAACCAAACCATTGAGAATTTTCCAAACCAATTGAGAATTTTCCAAACCAAATTGAGATTTTTCCAAACCAATTTGAGAATTTTCCAAACCAATTTGAGAATTTTCAAACCAATTTGAAGAAGTTTTCCACGAATTGAAATTTTTAAGACAATTCAAGACTTTTATTGAAAACAAAATTAGTGAAGCAGAATGAAAGAATAGCACTTCATGAACTAATTAACATTGAAATCAAAAAGACAAAATGAACGAAGAATACTTCATAAAAATTACGCTCTTGTTAAGAACAGAAAAAATCGAGGCTACTCTGCGTTTGGCTGGTCTATTGAAGTCAACAAAAACAAAAATTCGTTCATTTTGACATTCTGATTTCAATGTTAATTTGTTCATAAAGTGCTATTCTTTTATTTTGCTTCACTAATTTGGTTTTCAATAAAAGTGTTGGATTGCCTTAAAAAATTGTCAATTCGGTTTGGAAAACTCCCTCTTTCTTTTTAGTAGTGAAAGTTTCCTAGATTGGAAAATTCTCAACTTGATTTGGAAAATTCTCAAATTGATTTGGAAAAAAATCTCAATTTGGTTTGGAAAATTCTCAATTCGACTTGGAAAATTCTCAAATTGGTTTGGAAAAATCTCAATTTGGTTTGGAAAATTCTCAATTCGACTTGGAAAATTCTCAATTCGACTTGGAAAAGCTATATAAAAAAGGTAGCTGTTCAAGACGTTTCAATTAGGCAGTAAAAATCACGCTTCTAATAAGCATTACTCGCACATTGTTGTGTGGGACTCTGATGATTTCTTAACCTGGATCAAAGCATATCTCGCTGTTCACCTTCATTTCGTCAAAACTCATGACAACAGCCCGCTCAAAATCAGATAAAATCGTGGCCTGAGCTTTCAAGCGTTGGAAACTCAAATCAATAAATCCAGGTTGATTTGTCGTAATCGTCTTTTAATCGAGGACTCACTTGGAAGAGCGAAGTGTAAAACGTCTCTTACGAAATCAAGAGCCTTGTTGGATATACATCGCAGAGTTGTAGCCTTTAGTATATCCTCACTTGACCACTTTGTACAGCTTCCACGGATCATTATTGCTGCTGAGAAGAAGACAATTTCTCTTCAAAAATACGAGACATATTTTTAAGTGCTGAAATCTCTTTGTTGGCCGCATTTAATTGGAGCCTCAGATTTTCATTTTCTTCCTCCAGTTTATTGTTTTCTGCAGTTTGTAGTAGTACCTCCTGGGGCTGCTGCCATTTTGGGCATATAAAGAATGTGTGCTCTACATCATCGTCCCCCATCCGGCAGTACACACACCTTGCCTCGGAAGTCTTCCCTATTTTCTTTAGGAACGACCGATAATAACCATGCCCCGTCAGGAACTGGGTTAAATAGTAATTAACGTCGCCCTGTTTCCTCTCCGTCCATTTTTGCACTTCCCCGATCAGACGTGCTGTCCACCTTCCCCGGGTTTCAGCTGCCCATCTCTGCTGCCATTTTTGCAGGGTCTCTGCTCTCTCCTCTTTTTTTACTTCTCTGGCCGCATGTTCTTGCTTTCTGTCATGAACCCGCTTCCTCTCATCAGCCAAAAGGTCGATTGGTACAACACCCGCAATAACCTGGGCTGCTGGTCCAGACACAGTCCGATAGGCACTGCAAATGCGCAAAGCACCCCTCCTTTGGACTGCCTCCATCCTAGAGGCGTACTTTTTATATCTTAGCGCCTCTGCCCAGATTTCCGCCCCATACAACATGATAGCCTCCCTTGTTCGCATGAGCAGCCTCCTCTTTGCTGGTGATGGTCCTCCCACATTGGCCATGAGCCTACTCAATTTCCCTGTTACAGCCGCTGCCTTATCTGCCACCTTGCAGATGTGGGTCCAGAAGGTCAACTTAGTATCAAGCATTATTCCCAGGTACCGCACTGCCGGTGACAACTCCTTGCCGGAGACGTTGAGGAGTTTTTGTTTGGATGACGAGGTCGTTGCCTCGGTAAACGTTATCCTAGTTTTGGGAGAAAGAGAATCTCCCCTCACCCCAACTGTTGCATAGCGTCGCTTGCCCGTTAGTTTCGGAAGCTGATAAAAGTTGGGGAAAAAATTGTTTTCTCGGAAGGTGCGTTGAAGTTTGTCCAACAACACGAAGGGTCAGAGAACAGCTATCCCTCCTAAGCGTAAAATGTCAGATATGATGAACCAACCTTCTTTCCTTATTGACATAGTTAAGAGTCCAGGGGAAAAACCCCCGTCGTTGATACAAAGCTGATTATGAGAAAAATTAATTTTAAAGTTTACCAACTCACAACAACTTAAAAAACAAAAATTATTTCGAAAATACAAAAACTTTTGTGTTCAAATCATGGTCCATGCAGATTTACCATATGTTTCTCAGATAACTTCTGGCGTAAGTGAAATCCTGACCTGCCCTAACCTACGGGCCAGCAGAGGCGGAAGTGGCCCTCATTTTTAATAAAACTGCCAACTTCATCCACGCAGTCCTCTTGATATTTCCTAATCTTGCTAACTTCCTTTCATCCATCTAAGGAACCTCTCGAGCGTTGGCGGTCTTCCAGCTTTACTGCAGGATAATGGACTGGCCAATGTTGATTTGCCTTGTCAATTTACTAGCCCCTATGGTGCAAAAACCGAATGGATCCAGAGATACTCCAACTGGTCCTGATTCATTTAATTTAACATTTTAGCGAAATGAAGTTATTGCAACGGCTTTAGAAATCCTAACATGAATATTTTTGAAAATTTTCTTCATCGAAATCCATTTGAAGCATTCTGAGAGGATTTTAACATTTTTCTTATATAAGTAAATAAATAATATTTAATTTTATATACAAATGAGTGTGTGCGTACCGAAATTTTCGTGCCGTCCGGGTGGCTACACCAGCCAGCGCTTTAAGGGGTTCCAGAGATAGTCGTAGGGCTGTACATACCCTCTGTCGTGGCTTTCGGGGTGGAAATTAGAGCCTGTGTTACGTGGTGCAGCAGTGTCCACGATATCAGATATCAGATGCATTGTCAACTAGTGGCTGAGATGTGGGGAGAGTGACTGTATAATATGCCGAGTGACTAGGGCAATAAGCAGATATCGTTGCCATTAAGCCCAAAGGGCTTGCCATCAACCTGGATGTCCAAGTTGTCATTGGCAGCGTAGACATGGAGCAGACCTGGCGGGCTAAGAAAAGTAGATACGATCGAAACGACCTGCGGCAAACTCTGAGCTAAAAGGAGTGGCGACTAATAACATCCAGATTATGGCTACAACCATGTCATGTCGAGGAGTGTGGTGCTGGTAAAGTGCCACTGAGTCACTCAAGCTGCCCATCTCGTTAGGAGTACTTCGTGGTATCACTTAAACTAGTGGTCATTCTTTATTATTGAGTTTTCTTGAATCCCAATCAACTACATTTGCAAGTGCATTAGAGCATGTTGTGGATTACTTTTTGTTGCAGTTGCAAATAAGTTGAAACAGTCTTCCATGTTTTTGAAATTTCTATATCTGAACGAAAATCGCTCCAAAAGTAACTTGAGTTCTTCAGCATATCAAGCACAAGCAATATTGTCATACACAGAGAGCGTGGTGTATTACAAGAGTGAGTGGTGGGCAAAACAAAAAAGGAAAAACTATAACATCGATGTCAGCATCGATGTTTGACAATAACATCGATGGCAAAACATCGGGTGAAGGTAACGATAGTTTTCTATCGATGTTTGGTCTTCGATGTTGACATCGATGTTCCATCCCTACTCCAGGGTACATGCCATGATTTCAAATGGGCATTTACCAACCTTGATCTCCGGTATCTGTGGCCTCAAGATTACACAATTTAAATCATTCAAAATAATTTTTTTTCGTCATTTCCCGTTCATTTAGACCTCTACAATGAAAAAAAGAAAGGTAAAAAAATCGATCATCAAAATTTGAGGTCTGCCCGTTAAAGGGTTAACAAATGAGTTCCAAAGTTAGTTAAAATTAAGAAAATGCTTTTACATTTGATCAACAGTAGAGGCATCGGAGCTCCTTTCTGCACTCTAGTGTTCAATGCATTGTAGGCGCCATGTTAAGATAATATAGCACATAACACATCTAGTATGCGTAGGTGGGCTATCTGGCACAGACATTTTTATCACTGCTCAATTATTCACACATTACCCTTTCTCCTTCCCATTTTGAAAGCATAAAACGCATGTTGGGGAATTAATAAAAGTAGTAACATAGGATAGAAATCTACCTACTTATTTGTTTGTTGAGGTATCTGACAATACAGCAGTTTGTCCACTATTATCTCCAGAATAAAGGAGACACGTTAGAGACAAAACATAGGGATGAACTAGACCAGGAAAATAAACACCAGGTCACCTTAAACCAGTCACACGAGAAAACGATTGAATATAGTAATTTATTTATCTTTTCGATATTTAAGTTTTATAGTTCTAAAAGTTCCAGTTAAGTATACCTACAGCATTCTTAATTCTTTTAAATTTTGCTATGCAAATCAAAATAAATTGTTTTGTAATGCGAGCATTTTGTGTGTCAAGAGATTCCCGATTATCCATTCTGTGAAAAAACACATTGTCTGGTTTTTATATGATCACTCCCATTCACATAATTATAAACGGCGAATTCTTATTGAACTAAAAAATCACGCAATTCTATGAATCAGTAACCCCCGTCATAAACCATTAAATTGGCTCGAAAAGAATATCATATCTTCATCAGTCTATATCATAACTGTGTTGTGCCAGCGAGTTGGACTGGTTGGCATTGTTATTGCATCGGTTGCACCAAAACATCGCCATTTTAACAGAGTTTTTTTCGCAACTAGGGAAAATTAGAGTTGATAATACATAACTATAATAATACATTAATAACAAATTAACGTTGAGCAGACATAGAATCATTCTATTGATAGTTTCCGGGAGCTAGACGTTCCTCGTTGCAACTCAATAATAATGACTCCGCAGCTGTTTGTGGACCTGAATTAGGTCATGTTTGGGGGTGAAGTTTAAAAAGTTCATTGTAATAGTTCATTTTCATTTCATAGTTAAGGACCGAAACTATATAAAGAACAGAATCACTGTTTTACACACCACTTCAGAATGAATTATTGAGGTGGAAGGAGAAAAATTGAAGAATGCATCAAGATGGCCTACTTGGAAATTCCAGAGGTCGGTGTTCCTAAACTCAATAATATGGAAGGGAGAAACTTGTTTGACATATAGGAAATTCAGAAACCAACTCTGGTACACGATGTGTCAGGAACGAGAGATGTAGTTGCTAAGGCAGAATTCCATTCGTGACAGAAAGCTGACTAAGTCCAAAAACTTATGGAGACTTTGATTCCTACAACACTCATGAAACACATTGTGGAATCGACTATCCAGCGTTCATGAACTAAAAACTGAAGCGGCTGTTTATAAGGAACAACAGAAGTTGTAGGAGTAAGGGAGATATTCAAGTGATAGTACTAATGAAAATGTCGCAAAAACAGCAGTAATATGTCTCAGACTTGCAGTTCTTAGGGAACCTGTGACAGAAGACGGAATAATGATAAACACCTTAATGACACTTCTAGGGTCATACAATCCCTTTTCTCAGCATGGTAATATTTCATGAAGAAAATGTTAGCAAATCAGTAGTTTAACATCTTCGGAGCCATTATAGTATCTCTTCTACCGAAAGTCCCTAATGCACAATTTGAACCAAAATCGGGAGAAAAAAACTCCATTTAGTATAACAAAATATATATTTTCTAAAAACTTAACAATGAAAAGGTTTAGGTTGTTCTCGTAAGTCCACGGGCTAGAGCTCTGTGTGCACCAATTTGGAATCTGTTTCAGCGAACCACTTTTGGTAAACTGTAAGAGGATCAATGTTCCAATGTTTGTGGAATGAGATGGGTTTCTCAACTTGGAGGTAGCTTTCAGCGTAATCTGCAGGTCTAGCCTAAAAAAAAAAAAAAAAAAAAGATGAATTAGTTCTTTTTGCCCATATACAAGAGGTACATCTACTACCTAAAAAAGTAACCATCTTTACATATCATCCATATAATAATTAACTCTCCCCTGAACCAATTTTTTTCCTTCTCCGAAGATTACGATAGCAGTTATCACTAGAGATAGGCAGGATATATCATTTTTATTCCAAAATTACGAGGCTAAAGTAAAAAATAAGGTTCCCACATTTTTTTCAGGTGTAAGGCATTTTTTATTATAATCGAGGAGTACACCATCTGAAAGCTAGTACTTTGAACTATTTTTCTACATAGTGGCCAGATTTTTCTATACATTTTTGCTGACTTATCCACTTTTGAAAACCCTCTTCAAAGAACTCCGCCGCCAGGCCATTGGGGAAGTTGGTGTCCGCTTCCTGTACCTCTTCGTCCGATCTGAAGCGTTGTCCACCCAACTGTTTTTCAATTTGGGAAACAAGTGATAGTCGCTGGGAGCAACATCAGGGCTGCAGGGTGCTTGTTGAACCACATTCCAGCCTAATTTCTCGATTAAGGCACGGGTCTACCGGGAAACATGCAGGCGAGCGTTATCGTGATGCAGCCTAACGCCTTTGTCATTCTTCCTCGCCGACGATTTTGAATGGCTCTTTTGAGTTTTTTCTACGTTTCATAGGCATAAATTCGGTAAGCAAGACACCCTTCTGGTCCCAGAACACCGTAACCATCACTTTTCCTGCGGAGAGCGTCTGCTTGAATTTCTTTGGTGTCGGCGATTCGGGATGTTTCCATTGTCGTGATTGCATTTTCGTTTCCGGGGTAACGTAGTGGCACCACGTTAAAAACAACACTTGGGTGGACAACGCTTCAGATTGGACGAAGAGGTACACGAAGCGGTCACAAACTTTCGAAGGCGGCGCGGTTCTTCGAAGAGGGTTTTCAAAAGTGGATAACTCGTCAGCAGACCACTGTTTCTGCAGACATTAGAACCAAATTACATAATTGGTAGAAGAGAACGCTGTTTCTACATGATCCAATATCCTCGCACCATCTTTTGAAACGCGTGGGTTGAATGGGATCCCAAAAGAAAATCAGGCACTCTGCAGCTAGTGGAGAACTACCAGAGAGATACTATTAAAAGTGTGCTAACGCAATTGTTTTATCAAGAAAAAACCAACAACCATCTCGCTTGTCATGCGGCACAGACTAATTTTCAAATGTGCCAAAGCCCAAATGTTAACCTGTGGAAGGTGGTGAGCTTGGCAGGAAGCAATTAGCTGTCTTTCTGTTTTAGTAAGCAAATCGTACGCACTATTTTGCATGCATGTGAGTCCATTACTTGCTCCACTGACCTGTTTACGTTGCTTCTTTTCTATATTACAAATAATGTGTGGTTTATAAGGAGGGTATGTGGGTGCACCCAAGTTGTTAACATCATTCTTTTTTACTAAAAAGTTAATGTCTGTGGAAACGCGGAGGCCACTATGTGATTGCGTTATCAGTGTTCAATCCATTACTTTACCAAGAACAAAAACAACAACCAATCAGGGCTAGGTGCTGCAAACAAGGTCTTTGCACAGTCTTGAAGTGCAAAAACTTCAATATGCAAAATTTTTCGATACGTCACAGTCTCATATAAAAGTTTGCCAACTTGGTAAACGTTTGATGGTGAGCTTGGCAGCAACCAATCAGTAGGCTTACCACTCCCGTGGTACACACTATTCTGCATCATTGTGAATCCAGCTTTAGTCGTTACTTACTCTACCAATCTCTTTGCCTTACTTCTTTTACAATATTACCATTAATGTGTGGTTTAAAGGGAGGGTATGTGATGCTACCCTGCAGGCTCATAGAGTACACTCCAATAATTGTACAATTATTGTCAACGGCATTCTGCATTTCTTACTATAAAGTTGGGGAGAAATATACCTAGTTTTACTGGAAATAAGCCAGGGTAAAGGAGATAGGTAGTCGTCTCATTTACCAGGATGTATAAAAATTGTCTCTTTAATCAACCAGACCTGGTTTCCATAGTGAATAGTAATCGTTTATGGTGGCTGGGCCACGTTGAGAGAATGCCCGCAGAGCAGTGGCCTAAGTGAATGATGAATGGGAAGCCAGGAGGCTGAAGACTTAGAGGAAGACCATGAGCACGATGGCAGGATGACGTAGAGAATGATCAAAGAGGACTAAACATAAGGAGATGGAGGCAGTTGGCATTGGACAGAGTTCAGTGGAAGGGAGTTGTGGAGGCCAAGGTCCTTGCTGGACTGTAGGGCCATGATAATAAGAAGAAGAATAAAACTTGCCTGATGAAATAGGGGGGAATGAATGAGGGGAATGCCGAGGGAGGAGAGACACATGCCCAGGACCATGTCATCAGGACTGTCTTTAGCAGGGCAGTGGCAGCTTTGTACGATGTCAGAAAGTGTGTCAACTCCAAATGCTATTCCTCCTCCACCTGAAAAATTAATAATTTACATGAACACACAGTTAACAGAGTGAAAACGCAATGGAAACATGGGGAAAACAAATAAAATTCCAGTTCCAATCATGTTATCTTCAGACGAGCATTCCATTATAAGAATCAGTTTAGTGGAGAAGCTCCTCCTCCCCATCCCAGAAAAATCAAGAAAACTATCCGAGTGATGCGACTGCAAAGCATAACGGGGGAGACGGAATGGAATAATGTTTTATGCAGAGAACACCAAGAGGTTTTCAATTCAGTTCAAAGAACTGGTGTCTGTGAATATGAGAGAATGTAAAGTCAGCTACATTAGCCACCGTGGTGAGGTGTTTGAGAGGTAGTCGTGGAACAGTAAATACCCTTTGCCGAGCCTGTCGGGGTAAAAATGAGAACCTCTATCAGGACTCACGGTGGCCGCATTCTCCGTCATGATGCGGTTGCCAAGCAGATAGCAGGCGCATTGTCATCCAGCGGCTGGGAGAGAGAGAGACTGTATCATATGCCAAGTGACCAGGGCAAGAAGCCAGATATTGTTGCCACTAAGCCCGATTGGGTCTGCCATAATCCTGGATCTCCAAGTTGTCTGTGGCAGTGTGGACATGGAGCAGATCTGGGGGGATAAGAAAAGTAAATATGACAGGAACGACTTGTGGCAAGCGGTATCTTTGCTAAAAGGAGTGGCGCCTAACAACATCAAGGTTATGGCTGCAACTTTGTCATGATGGGGAGTGTGGTGCGGGAAAAGTGCCACGTAGTTACTTGAGCTGGGCATCTCATCAGGAGTACTTCGTGGTATGACCACCTACGTCATTCGGGCCTCGCACTTAAATTGGTGGTCATTTTATAGGGGCACTTCCTATCATCCCTCCCTTCCTCCTCCATCTTCCTCAACTTCCCATATCCCAAGAGCCGGCGTCGGGTAAACCTGGGCTTCCCCCCCAATTTTATTTCATTTAGTTTCTATTTAATGGTGTGACCCTTCCGCCTTTGAGGAGAGACTATTTAAAAAAAAAAAACAAACAATGACAGTTATGATTAAAATACTGAATACAATCTACTGAATTAGCGAGAGTTCAGCCAATAATACCCGAATCACTTTGCGGTTTGGATAGACAATAATAATTATTAAGTAAAATTATTTTACGATTTTTTCCCTTCCAACTTGAACCCCTCTGAAGAGCAAATGATTGGTCATGTAATGTTCTAAATGGTCTCAATCCACTTAACATATATTATATTGCATTGATTTATATCTAAACCGTTTGAAAAATTATTCCTATTATTCGAAAAGTTTCCAAGATTCCGTTAGAAAATATATACTTTTCTTTTACATTTTAATTTTACTCCTACGGTTTGAATGAAAGTTATGCTGAGGATTCAGGACCAACTTAGAGCCGCATATGATTTTTTACTCAGATTCCTGACGTTTGGTCCAGTAGTTAGACAATTGGATGTATACGGTGAACAGCTGAGTTATTGATTTTCAAATTAGTTTTTTTGAATCTTAGGCATCTTGAAACTTGAAAAGTTGACAACAATTGAATTATTCAACTTCGTTCTATGGTCAATAGGTATACTAACAAGATGAGATATAGCAGTGACACTTTACCTGTAGGATAGTTGTAGCCCATTCCAGAGCCTCTCACATTATACCCATATCGTTCTCCAACAACAGCATCGGTTTGGAAACAGGCCAATAAGCTTAGCAATCTTTCAACCCTAGAACAGATGAAATTATTTCCAAATCAAATAAGGTTACGCTCTGGAACTTAATCCTCTTGGTATCCATTTGGTGAAAACGAGATACAATCCACAATGACTGGTGCAAGTGTGGGGTAAGTAATACAGTTGACTAACACTAATTTTAAAAAAATGAAGGAAGTTACGATTCTGACAACATTTTATTTGTTCTTTCTCCAATCAATGTACTTAGCCTAAAATCCCTTGGTGATACATAACCTAATGGTTTTCCTCACAGTAAGGGACACTTTCAAACATTCAACCCAGTTTTTTGAAAGAGATCTTAAATTTTGTTGTCTGCTAAAACCGCAAAATACAGCTAACAACTTGAAGGACTTGATACGTAAAACAGATAAGTATTCGTTGCATTGAGCTCTACTTCATTAATAGATAACTGCAGGTAATTTGTAAGAGGTTTAAATTTACTTGACTGGTAACCTTAAATAACTGATATGTAACCAATTAACTAATTTACCTGTACTTCACCTATTGAATTTCTGGGTGAGAATCACTCTCAAAATTGAGAATAGAAATACATGAAATGGATTTTCTAAATCTCCATCAAACAAGGGCCAATGAGGTCATCTACTATTAGCAAACTAAGCAACATTCAGTGCTTGGGAAATTAACATGAATCTTATATGAAGCTCTAAATATTCATTTCAGACCAAATGGCAGTTTAACAATGACAGGTTCCCAAAACTTGATTCTACTGAGAAATCAGGTTAAATAGAGGACCGAAGATAACGTAGATCTAGGAGGGCCCTGGAAATGTTAAGAATGCTACTTAAAACGAAATGTACAAAGGACCTACTGGATGGAAGTAGCAAAATTGTTCAACAGTTATGGTTAACGCCTGAAATAAACATATACATGTTATTTTTTCCTCTTACCCTAAAATTGTGTCATCGTCTGCCAAAACAACCCAACGTACGTGGCGGTAATTTTTGGAAATTCTGGATAACGCCAATTTTAGGATTTTCAAAGTTTTGGCACAATGGCCTCTTTCGGTGTTGTTGATTCCAACACCTGTAGTTGGGATACTTTCGTCTGGAAACAAAATGTAAGTTGATATACGATTTTGGAACTGAATTGTCAACACTTGTTATTGATTTAGAAACAATATGCTATACATTAGATAAGTAAATTTAACAATTGTAAGTTTATAGGGATATGTTACATCAAGTATATTTGAAGGAGGCATATGAAACCTACATTCCAATATTAGATTTCGGTAACTGTTGGTATAATATTTATATTATCTACAACTTTTTGTTCTAAGGTGGAGTTTGATTCGTATCATTTGATTAAATCTGATTGATGGGGAGTGATTAAATTATTTTAGTGGATATTCAATTATTTACGTACTGTGCACATCACTGAAGAATTCCAAATACTTAGCATCAGACCCCCAGGTTTTTTGTACAAAAGGTACACGAGTGTCGTGGTACTTGTGGCAAGTCTTGACGGCAAAGTAGATTTCTTCTTTCGCCAGTCGGGGCTCCTAAAAATTACGGAACTAGAGAAAGGTACAAAATAAATTCAATTGATACGCCAAAATGTCCCTATGATAAATTTACAACCTATCATAAATCAAATTGAAAATGAAAAAACGCCCGTATTTAATTTTTTTAAATAGAATGATAATGGGAAGACTGGGTAAGTAAGCTCGGATTTCCACTTATCCACCGAGACCTGAGTGAGGACTAGAATTTACATAGCTCTCGATTTTGTAAGCAGAGTCCGGCAGATTGGCAGAAACCTCCGCAACACTGAGACCATCCTAACTCATAATAATAACTGTGAGATAGAATCACGCGAATGAACAGTTTTCCAAGTTCAAGGCTCCTGAATTTTCTGTTCCACAGCCAATTTTAGAGAGGTTTGTCTTGTGGTGTTCACATATTCCCGTGATTGATCTTCACAAACAGTTTGCACCCACGTAAGAATAAGAAGTGATAAACTGAGTCTCCTTCAACAGCACATGGTGAAATTGGTTTGCTTACAGTTTTAACAGAAATCTTTATTATTCTATGAAAATAGTAAAATGGCCAGTCAGAATGCTGAGAATTCTTTCTGAATATCTGCTTAACAAGATGTATTTTCTACGTTTACCAGTTTCTTTTGAACGTAGTGTAGTTTTGAGCTGCTGATGTTTCTAATTGCAGAGTTTTCGATGGAAGCAAATCGTTGAGAAGGAAGAACATAAACTGTGAGTTTAATCCAATTCCTGCTCAATTTATTAAAATGCTATGGTTCGACAGAGTGGGAAAAGCACTCGTTGATTCAAAATACAGAATTTTACATACAATACCTGGTTGACAAGACTGCACAAATCCGCAATCTAAGGTATAAATATACACTCTCCGAATGTCGATTTTATCAGAGTTGTCTATTTTTCAGAGCCTATCCATGGGAGAGTTATTTGAGAATATTGAATCGTTTTTATAGAAAGTCAGTAAAAAACATTTGTACCCATGATATATGAATGGGAATATATGAAAGTCTCTGAAGCATTTGAGGAACCTAACATTCAAACCCCTGCCAGTAACACGACTTTAGAGTCAAAGATCAGCGGATATAAGTAGAATATGCTTCAAGAATTGACGGGAAGGAGCCGAGATTTGATAGGATCTGCATGTTAAAGATAGAGTCCTACCGACAGTACCGTTGAAAGCAGCAGAGCTGGTCAACAGTCATAGATAGAGAAATGGAACTCAAACCTGTTCTCAGCAGTAAGGGTGATTCCTATTTTACGGGACAATCGCTGTCCTTCATCGATACATAATTTTCTGTTCAACTTTTTCCAAAAATTATTTTTGTAGATTTTCAGTGGTAACTAGGCCTACTCATGGCTGTCATAAAGTTCGGCTACTCTTCATTTTAAATGCTGGTAATTGATCGAAATGTACCTCTAATCTCATTGTCATGGTCTGTCCGTGAGTCAGAATTTGAATTTAATCCGAAATTTTATCCGCTCGTAGTAAGTTTCACGGGAAATATTCTAACTAGTAATAAATCATATTGCTTCAACTAGGAATTAAAATGTTTTTGGTTTAAATATCTGTCTCATTTAACCTTACCTATACATCGTTTACATAATTCTATCGTTATTTGGTTGACAAAGCTCATTGTCGTGTCCTATGAAATTTTAAAACCTGAATTTTGAGGAAACAAAAGGAACAGTGCTTGTACATCTCTATACCATTAGAGTAACATCTAGATTGTATAATTTAAAAAAATCATAAATTTGGGAGAACAAAATTTTTTAGTCAGAATCGAAACCTCGATTGTCCCGTAGAATGAGAATCACCCGTAAGCTCGAGGAAAGGGAGCGATCTAAAGGAGAATGAGCAACAATTTCAGCATTGAAGGAACTACAGATTATTCTGTATTTTGATAACCGGTGCGTACAGCAGGAATGACCATACTGCATAGTCTACTTGCCCTGAAGCTGACGGCTGTATACTCCATAGGACATGTAAGTATATAGGAATGTTGGAATACATTCGTACTTAAGAAGTCACGGTTCTCAAATCAAATTTCTTCAAACGTAGAAGCATTTCACCTCGAAACAAAATACATTCGTACTTACGCACTGTCCTTGCGGACTTGGATATGAGCCGCAGTTCTTCCCCTTTTTTCCACAAAACAGTTTGGAGTCATTTTTGAGTGGGTTGTTCACGCCGACAAACATTGCCAGCTCGTGGGACGGATCAATTGAAAATTCGGATCGGCTCTCAGATTCGTGGGGTGGCAGCCTAAAACAGAGGTATTTCATAGCATTTTTCAGATTAAATACAACATGGAGATTAGAAAATAGCGTTTTTCCGTTCGAATTAAGTTCCGTTTTTTCCGGCGTTGAGAGGATGAACAAAATTGTAAAAGATCTGTACCCACTCCTCCCAGCCAATCCAAAACAAAAAAAGGTATTATTCTTAGCGCCTTCGTTGTCCTATCGACAAGAATCGTCTATCGGAAACATTCTGACACAGGTATGACAGAACGATTAAAAGGACTGCATCCTTGAGGCAAATGCAGATGTAAGGTTTGTCCACTGGCTGTGGAAGAGGAGCACTTCACCTTCCCGAATAACCTCAACTCACACAGATGCAAAGGGTCGGCATGTTGCCAGTGTGCATAAGTGAGTCTCCTATCAAAGTTGAGAGAGGATCTCCCCAACCAATACTACAGAACTCTAGAGCCATACCTTTCGAATAGGTATTTTAGAGTTAAACACGAAGACGAATACTCAAACCTATGAGAAATAAAAGCAGGCGTTCCCCAGGGAAGCGTGGTGGGCCCTGTACTCTACCTACTGTACACAAGGATAATATGTATATCATTCAAATAGTAGGCTTAGAATGGTTACTTATTTAATTAACATCTTTAGTCAGAAGCATTTTCCCCCAACGACTAACAGGCAAGACATCCCGAAACCTACAGAAGCTGTCACAGCAACATTTGCTGATGACACAGCGATCTTGGCCAGTGGTACTACAGTAGAAGAAGCCACGAGAAAGCAGCAGGAATCAGTGAACAGCATCTATCAGTGGACAAAAAATGGAGAATAAAACTCAAAAAGACTAAGTCGGCATACATTAACTTCACCTATAGCGAGAATGACACAATACCACAGTTGAGGACGAACAACATATTATTGGCTTCTTCCAATAATCTATTTGTTAGTAATAAACATAATTTCATGCTTATGTTAAAACTGAACTACAATAAGAAGAACTAATTTCACTTGCCTGTATGAACTAGGTACTGATTAATACAGCACAACCCCAAATGAAGTGATGCATTTAGCCTACATTGCCCCTGAAACCATCATCAACTATTCCCTAGATATGCACTCCTACATTTTTGTATAGTCATTACTGATAATGTCTAATAATATGTCGCGAAACCGGTAGAATACAATCACTAACAAACATATCAAACGAAGAAGCCATTTCTTCGTCAACCATACCTTTCCTCAACCATACAAAATATTATGGCAACACAAAAGAAGAGCACATTACTAATGTTATTTTTCTGTTTACTTTACGGTTGCTGTAGTTCATTAAATTGAATTTGGTCAAATAAATAAGAAATTTGACCAGTTTCAAACAGTATCTCTCACTATTTATTGAGAGTGAAAAAACACAATGCATAAGAATTTTAAAAAACTGGTTTTGGGTTAGTACAACACCCATCTGGTAAAATAAAAGTTACTTACGGATTGATACAATAAAAGTAAATAAGTAAATAATTAGTCACAATAAATGGTTTTTCCCCATTTTCCCAATCATCGAGATACATGTTTAATTGAAATTCTATTCCATAATTCTCATAAGAAATCTCTATCATAATAGAGTCAATTAACTAGTTATAAGCATGTGTCGAGGGTTTCAAAGCATCTCATGAAACTATAAAAATTACAGAACGTTATTTAAATGCCTTGAGACCCACTGTACCAATTATGTACAACGATAGATTGGCTGTTCGGCTCCGTACTTTACCTCTTGTATCAAGAAAAGCTTAGAACTGAAGTACTTCCTCTCAACTTCAGATTAACGTGTATTTTCTTCCAATTTTAAATGACTTGATTGAGATCGATAAATAGCTCACTTGCTCAGAAAAGCGGCAGTCATAGCGAAACCAGCTCGGAAAAGCGGGTATTTGAAGGACTTGGGGTTTTCAGCGAAGGCGAAATGATGGATAATGCTTGGTTCCTGGTCAACTTGTGCGTACCCCAACCATAAATGCTGAAACCGTCAAAGAAAACTCGGAACATTATCACAAAATATTTGTTCGAGGCTGTATACATAGTCTTCAATAATATTAGGAAGCAATTATTAAAGAGAGTTTTACAACAATCAGACAGTTTTATAAACTAAAATGTGAGACTGAATCGATACTGAGGCATTATTAGAAGTTTTGATATTCAAACTAAGTAAACTTGAGTGGAAATGTTCATTTCTCAGTCCGATACATGTAAACATTGTGTTAGACCCAACTGAGGATTTGTACATATACCCAACTACCCACATTAAACCAACATAAACGCATTAAGAGATTAGAGATGCCTCGATAGATTGCTAAACACTCTAACAGAAAATGGTTTTAACACTCCACACATAAATGAGCAGTGTATGTATCAAGAGGATTAATGCTATCCCGCAGATAATTCCGTTTCATCGCGGAATTAATAGGATTGTTAAGCAAGTCCTAAAACTGAATATCAAACATTAAGCACGGCACCTAAATTTGGTTTTGCGATGTGCAATAACACAGCACGCTATCTATAAATTAAATGACAGGAAAACTTACTTTTTTATGGTTGAGTTTTGATAACCCGTTCACTAAATTACTCAAATTAACTACTGTTAGATCTTCACAAAAATAAAACCACAGCGCGTTACTGGAATGAAGTCTTTTCAATCTGAAACAGAAAAGCAAAAAATCTATAAATAACTAATAATAAACTTTAGGAAAGTTATGATAATTTGTAGGGAGCTCACTGAAAAAGAAAACGATTAAAAGATTTTCTAATTTATGAATGAATGCAAACACTGGAGTTAGTGTTCGTTATTGATTACTCGATGTTTCATTACATTATCGCCGGAACAGGCTAATAAGTCTAACACGTCTAACATCATGAGTCACTGCCATCATTTATACGAAGTAAAATTTGTTTGGTAAAACTCGAAAATCCACTTATTCCAATTTAAATTTCGTGTCTACCAGTGATTTCCACCATTCTCAACAGATCTTAAGGAAGTTTCCATAAATCTTTCGAAAATCCGATCATCAGTCGGCCTTCGACATTGCACAAACATAAAACCTCAAAACCTAATGCTCCTATTTTTCTAGATAGGACAGGATAGGAACGATGTATTGGGAATTTTCTATTATTATTGTAATTAAAAAAGTGTTATTGTTAAGTAATAAACCGTAATCTCAGTTTTAAAGAATATTCCACTGAATGAGCCCATGTAGAAAATGTAATAAGACTTAATAGTTCTTAAGTGCTCATGGATAATCATACTTCAACATTTTCGTCCAGTTACGCTCATACATAACACAGCATTCCAATCAATATCTATATTTCTATTCAGAATAATTCAGGATTTATCGTTATAGGAACGATGTATTTGATTGATTCTATTTATTGGGAATTTTTCTATTATTATTGTAATTAAAAAAGTGTTATTGTTAAGTAATAAACCGTAATCTCAGTTTTAAAGAATATTTCACTGAATGAGCCCATGTAGAAAATGTATAAAGAGCCATGAAATAATAGACGTAATTCAGAAAAGAGAATTCACAAATAAAAGAGCTAAGCATTTGGTTTATTTTTCATGTTAAAATACACTGTCCAACCCTACCTTGCATTGCTATCGTACATGTAGAATTGCTTAAGTTTTTGTGGCTGTCAGGAAAACGGGAAAATATTGAAAAGTTAAAAAATCAGGTTCCGACGAGTTTCGAACTCGTGACCTTCTGCGTGTTAAGCAGACGTGATAACCACTACACCACGGAACCCGAGTTGAGAGACAATCCAACAAAACAGGTTCTCCTTCTCCTCACACCGCGACCCGCTCGTAGGCAGTAAAGTGGGGAAGTCGTCAGTACAGTGGGAATAGAAGGGCAAGTCTTAAGAAGAAAGGTATGCAACCCGCAAGACTCAACAGTCTTGAAGGAGAGGTAGCTCACTGCCCCGTCCCCAGGCTAACCTTACTGACGTAACTAACCTAAGTGATCAAGCAACTAAGTAATTCTCTAATTTTCGGTCGAAAAATTCCCAACACCATTTTTCATAACTTTATTCGTAGATTTTAAAATTGAAAAAATTGCGCTTTGCGTCATTTGGCTCTGACAACTTGACCGATTTAGTTTGAAACAAGTTAACCCATTTCAAGAACTTGATGGCAAATATGAGAATTCAATTTCACTTTCTCCATTGCCATTTTGAGTTCCCTGGCAACCAGAAGGATTAGAGCGAGGAACAAGGTGGACAGTTTCACCAAGATGTGGGATTGTGGAAGGAAGATATCGACGATGGGACAGGCACATGATAGGAGACTTGTTGGAACACACATAGAGAGACAACGTCTCGAAGAAAAACAACCAGAGCCTGTTTTCACCCTCAATAATCTAAATTCCATTCGTGTCCAAAAAATACGCTCGTATCTAACTTGTTTGTGTTTCACCACATCTACTCCGATTTGTTCAACCCATCCAATCCAACCGCGCCAAACTTTAAGTCAGGCATTCGGGTTGCCAAGGTAGAGGACTGACAGGAGTTTCAAGTGGATTTCCTCTTGGGATTGTCGCTAGTGACTTCCGTTTAGTGAGTATCAATTCGCGATTTTTAGTACACAAACTTTTAAAAAAAACTGTAGCTCTTCAAGTTTCAATTGGTGAGAGTTGTGGTTAGTCTCATTCGTTTCAGAAAAGTTTAAGCTTTCAAAACTTCACCCCCGATTTTTTTCCAGGACTTTTTGGAAACGAATATAAGAAAAAAGCGGGGGAAATGTGATTTTCGCTCATTTTCGTTCAGTTTTTTGTGTGAGGTTTTCGAATTAAACAAGGTTTTAGATTAACATTGAGCGTGTATTCGGAATCTGCAAAGAATTTCGTGTAAGGTCTTTTGAATATGTATGGCTGAAGTCCGTGATCACTGCAAAATTCAGTAAAACGAAAGGCACGGAAAACCCAAACTGCCCCCCAAAAAAGGCCTTTTTTGAACCAACCGAAAAAAATACTATTAACATACTATTATTTTCGGATTCAGCACCCTCAAAAACCCCTAGTATAGATAAGAAGGAGCCGGGAACTCGAAGGTCTTTTTTTGCAGACCAGTGTAACTAGTTTTTGTGAGAATATAGTGTAAAGAAAGGCGTTTTCACTATATAACTACCAATCAAAACGAGGCGCACCCACCAAACTCTCACAATATATTCCATACATCGGTACTAAGTAGTATTCTTTCAGAGTTATATCAATTTTCGTGACAATGTAGTTTTGTTGTAGTGACGAAAAAGCTTTATTCATAATATATTTTTATCGAATAGTTGTGAAAGTATATCTTTGAATTTGATAAGACTACTAGTTGGTACTGATGTAATGAATGCATTGTGTGAGTTTGATGGTCGCATCTTTCCAATATCCGGACTTTTGGTAATGAGAATTCACTGCGACACTACATATTCCAGAAAATTAAGATAACTCTGAAAGAATATCGTTAATTTCAGTGAAACTTCTTGTCCTAATTAGAACTGATATAGTGAATATATTTTGTGAGATGGTGGGTGCACCTCCCTGATATCCAGACTTAAGTGAACGTGATGATAAGACGATTCCCGAGGAGTAGGCGGTCGTAGTGAAGACCAGTAGAAATCTGTCAGGGCCCCTTGGAATACATTAAGGCGGTGTTTGCCTTAATCAAAGCAATACTCAGGAACGTCAAACATTAATAATGGCATCTTACTTATGTAGAAGTTATTAGAATAATGGTACTTGTAACCTTTATAATTATAATAAATACTTTAACAAAAAAGTTTATTGTTAGAATCCTAGGTAGGAGAGTATAGAACACAATGATGACCTGGTACTCATCGTTCTGTGAGTTAAGGAGAGAGTACAGCAAGCGAAACAACAAAGTTAGCTACAGCAAAGTATCAAGTATTCATGATTTCCATTAAACGGTCAGTTTCTTGACAAATAATGACGAAATTTTCATAAAATGGATGCGTTCGTGATAGAGTTCGAAGCTTTTTGATTCTTAACACTACCATCATGAGAAAAGCTAAGAAGTAGGAATCGAGATAAGTGACTAAGACGAAAGAGCTTACTGCGGAAGTAAAGGTATCACAGTCCATCCTCCAATGTAGTTGAGATCCCTTGGCACAATATACATATGAGGTATTTTCTGGAAAGTATAATGAAATATTATTAAAAAGAAGAAAACTATGAACAGTACGATGCTTTACTACTTCTACATGTATTTAACTCGCATGGTAGCGTTTAGTGTTTTACTGTGAAGATTGATGATTTCACAAGTTTTTCTTTTCGTTAAGTTAGGTGATGGAATAAGATGCGGAAATTGAAAGTCCAAATTTAAGACAATCGTTAAGATTTTCAGGTCAGTTGTTATAAAAAATGTCCAGTCTTGCAGAATGATAAGAGTAGTATGAACGATTTTTCTGTCGTGTTATTTTACTCTAGAAGATCGAGTCGTATCATTGCTCGATCACGATCAAATCATAGCCTACGTACCGCATATTTACATAGGATATCACTAAATGACATCCCCTACGGCAACAACTGCGATAACTCGGAAACAGAGACACTTCTGTATATCTTTATGGAACGCCCAAGTACGCCGATGCTAGAAGAAAAAAGCTTGACACTGCTTCTCAACACCTAGAGAACCCAATTCACTACCATCAGATAAATCATTGGAAGATATTGTCTATATACAATGTAGTATGTTCGTTCATTTACGAAATACTTTTATTTTATCAATTATTAACCAATAAATGTTTTCATGCCCACAGGCTAATGGCAATCGCGAAAAACCAAAAAACCTTTACTTACTTTCGATTACTATTTACCTACTTTCGAATATACTAGAAATCATATGTTGAGTTCTTTAGTAAATTGGGTCACTGTGGAGCAAATGGAAAATTTCTCTGCCTAAGCAAAAATTGAAAGCTTCTTAGCTCGAATGGTATCAGGGTGTTGTAGGCCAACCAGCCTGGATGGAAGTAATCATCTTCTTCGTATAGCACTTTGAGAGCAGCGAACTACCCACAAATAAGATTTCAAATTTTATTTTGATATTGTAAAATAAGAAAATTTATTCATCAACTCACCTTAAGTCTAGCAGCTTGATTAAGAATATCATTTTTTAGTTTTTGGGCAAGATCTGCATGGTACGAGTTCTCTTGGCTAAGAATCACTATCACAATTTGGCCGGCATCTGCAACAAAAATAACGACGAATCAATACATAAGTTTGTTTTGAACGTGTTATTAGCAATGAGTATGGCACAACCATGTCAATAGAATAAGCTTGTTACATTTTACTATATTTTATCATGATGTAAGCTGATTCAGCTAACGTAGAATGTAATTTCTACAATATAACAGCTTCATATGGTGTCAAGCGAATCGTAGAACGCGTTGATGCAAAAGTTTAGGCGGGCAGGCTGTACAGAAAATCGTTCTAGAGGACGCTTTCAATTCCACGAAAAGTCATCATTCAGATGAAAGGGTTCAAATACTGGTCCTACCGCACGTCAGAAGTCACGACGGTTTAGTTGAATCTACGATAAAAGGTTCCCGGAAGAAAGCCGTAATGGATACGAAAAAAAGTCCCCGCTGGTTAAGTGAAACCTCTGTCGGCAATCGAAAATTGTATGAAGTAGAATACAAGCTTTCAATAAAGATTTACAGGACAGAAATACCGCAGGACATGTTCTGTCATACTTCAACACATTCAAAAAGGTTAATTGACATGTACTGCGGGTCTGTCGCTCTAATTTTATAAAAGACTAGTTTAAAGGGCCTGCTACGCAGGTTAAAAAGAAATAGGCGAATAACATAATGAGGGAGTATGAAAACAATACGTCAAGTCAAAAAATCGCATATTCCAAGTCCCCGAGGAGGGGAGCACGTCGTCGGTTGCCCTGGGAGACGCTCCGCCCCGCTGGGCCCTCTCCCCTTCACTGGCGAGGCGGCTGGGGGTGTTCTGGGGGGTTAATTCCACCCACCCAGTGTCCAAGCACCCCCTGGATGAAAAACGGATGTACCTACTCTGATACTGATAGAATGAAGGTATGATCGTGTTGAAATTGATATGAAATTATTAGACAGTTCTTTACCGACTACCTTAAAAAATTTAGCGTGAACAAACCACTTGAACCTGAGGAAATTATGGTTGGTGGATTTTTCGTATACGCATGAGATATAGGTTTTAAGCGACCAGAAACAATGCAGACTAGATTAGATCAGCAGTCATGAAGCTCCCAGGTTGCACCAGTTGAACTGACAAACGTCTACCAAGTTGGGAGTAGCACATAGCTACCCGTCTGAATCACATGAACAAATAGGTATTTTGAAATGTTGCAGATAATCTTTAAAAGAAATGCAGAGCGATATAATTCATAGGGAACCATCAACAGCTTAACTCGCACATTCCCTTAGGATTTCATCAAAATCGGGTGACAACTGTTGCCATTAGAGGTGTTCAAATGATTTCACGTTCGCTCATGAGCAGACTGATGTATTGATTTGCGAGCGATGAAATACATAGGGGACCATCTACATTCTAACCCGCGCATAACCTGAAAATGATGTACACTAAAAATGCAAGAGGAGGCAATATTTGCTATAAGAGGCTTAAATCTGAGTAATTGTTTTAGAACAAAGAAAAAAAAAAACAAGATAATTTTTATTATTGCATTTTTCGATTTTATTTATTTTATTGCTTTTTGCATTCAAGTTACATTTTGGCTTTATGATTTACAACTTTATTTTTCAGAATTTTTTTCCAGTTGCTTTCTTTTTACAGAATATAAATTTTACCCGAACGTTCTAATGTCTTCTCAATTTATCTCTCTACCAGACAGAACATCACAAATCTTGGAGTTCGCCGGTTTTTGTTGGTCTCCAGCTTACTTAGCAGTATCTACCCGTTCATTCCCCACAATTATACTTTTCCACTATTCTATCAGTCTAGTGACGAGAATCAAAACACATCTTCCAGTTCATGTCTCAAGCTGGAGATTAGCTTCTAAGATCAAAGGCATGTTAGCTCCATTTCAAACGGCGAACTTGCTGTGAGTTATACAACAGATGGAGAGCCTCTTGGTTGGTATGCTGGCGCTCCTAGCTGGTGGCATATTTCTTAATTATCTCATTGACGGTCATCACCTGAAGGTCTCTATGAAGTTCTTCATTTTGCACGTTCCATGGAGCATTATTTTGGAAAGTTAGGATCATTTCGATGAGCGTTTTTGTAGTACAACCCCATAGTTGAATTGAAGGTCCATAAAGGCATCAGCACTGTCTTGTTCAGCAGCAATTTTGCGGAACAGGAAACTCCTGTCGGATACAGGGGCATTATAATGATGAGGAAGCAGCCCGAAGTAGTACATGGTGACCATTGCTGTTCAATGAATTCAATCTCCGATGTGTCAAGCCTCGAAATGAGGCGTAGATATGTCAAACGCATGTGTGCTATTACCAGGTGATCTGTAGATAGTAAATTACTTCCAGTTGAATATTTCTTGGTAAGTAAATTCTTATCATCATCACACTATATAAAAACCAGCTTATCAGAGTATATCGACGTTTCAGGGGGTGGTAACGCTGGGCGGGTGGAATTCTCGCCCCCGTCTCCCAGGGCAACCGACCTGCTCCCCCCTCCCCCCGACCCCGCCAGTGAAGGAAGGAGGGCCCCAGCGGGGGGAAGCGTCTCCCAGGGCAAGCGACGTGGTCCTCTCCTCGGGGATTTGGGATATACGATTTTTTGACTTTTAATATTGTTATTATACTCCCTCATTGTGTTGTTTAGTACTCTACCTCCTGTACACACGGGACTTACCCCAACAAGAAGGCACAACTGTTGCCACCTTTGCAGATGATACGGCTATCCTCTCTGTTGGAGATGATATAGAAGCTGCAACACGCAAACTACAGACGTCTACTACTGAGGTTTGTAAATGGACCAAGATGTGGAGAATGAAGCTGAACGAATCAAAATCAGCCCACATCAACTTCACTAACCTATTTGGACCTATGGGATACAGATCTGGGGCTGTGCCAAGAAATCAAATATTAAGAAAATCCAAACCTTTCAGAATAAAATACTGAGAAGTATAGTACATGTACCCTTGGTACATGCGAAACGATGATATTCATCGAGATTTGAGGATGGAGACAGTCTATGAAATTATTGCAAAATACGCAAGGAAGCATGAACATCGCCTCCACAAACACGTGAACCCGGAGATGCTCTACGTTTCGGACAAAGAAGGTGAAATCCGACGTCTCAAGCGAAACAAACCACTGGATTTAGTTGTGCTGCTTGAAAAGAAGTGCAATCGAACTCAGTGCTAATTAATTGAGCTATATAATAAAGGGCTAGATTTTGTTGTAAACCTACCCTCTTGGAGTGTACCTTTATTGATATGTAAAATTGCTAGATGAATTGTATTTGATTTTTCAGTCGCGATAATAAATCACGAAAAAAAAATTGTGTTATTCACCTATTTCTTTTTAACCTGCGTAGCAGGGCCATTAAACTAGTATTGGAATAAAAATAAAACAGCACCTATTGATCAATTCCTCTCAAGAACAAAGGAGGGAAATACACTTGTCATGTAAAGGGACCGAACTTGGCCTTCATATTTGTAAGGGAAACTGCTGTTAGGGACAGGAGCATTAGAATGATTTAGGAGGCGAGTGGCGGCCCGCAGGAGTACACGGTGAACATTGCTCTTTAATGAATTCAACCTCTGATGTGTCTAGTCGCCTCGAAATGAGGTGTAGGTGGCGACAGTGTACCTCGGCCCTTTTGAAAGTCCACAACATGGGAAACGGGTCGAGAAGGGCGGGAGTTTGTGCTCGCTTGATGAAGGGAAGGGAGGGCCCTCGCTTCCCGGTTTTACACGGCCACTTTACAGGAGTCCATTAGCCCTTCAAGGGGAAGCCGGGACCCTTGTCCAGGCGGCTCGTCGACAGGGCAAAGGGAATCCGATAGGGTCGGAGATAGGAGACGGAGGCCCTTCAAGAATCCCTTCCTATGGATGCTCCACGTAGAAGCTCGGGAGATAAATTTTACAACGAAGTCCTCCAAAGAACGAAAAACCTTATTGACCTTTGATCCGGGAGAGACCATCAAGTTTGAATGTTTAGAATTAGTCCAAAAAGCCGGGCAGTCGTTCAACTCAAACGTAGGAAAACTTTCTAACAAAACAGAAGAACATTTCTGACTTTAATTTTGATTTGACTTCCGATTCTTTCATTGCTCCAAGTAGTCACGAAAATTAGCTCCACAGTCACATCAACGTCGAAGCCACCTCACTCCTGGACAACAGCGATGAAGTGCGACGAATGAAGAGGGCCAAACCCTCAGACCTAGTTACAAATCGCTAATAGTAGTGAAATCTTTCGTAAAGGTGGATGGTGGTCTATGAACCACCAAAAGTGAACCAAGTTAATTATATGTATTTTAATTATGTTAATTAGATGTGTTATATGCTTTACAGTTGCATCAGTAAAAAATACACTGCCGAAGAGATGGCACAGCAGCTTCCTCGTTACATCCTCTATCATTGAGCTAAATTGAATCAAAGTTGTGAAAGTTATACCTGTTCCAAGAATTTCACGTTAGCGCAAGCGCAGAGCGTACCGCTGATTGTATTGAGATGAAATTCATATGAGACCTCAAGAGACCTCATCCGCATAATCCCTCGAAATTAGAGCTAAATTCATCCAAAATTGTGAAAGTTATGGCTGTAACAAGGAAATGCGGACAGAAACGGAACCAAATTTGTTCAATGGGCTATGAAACGCGAAATGCGAGTGAAAATTTTGGATTAGGGTAACAAACATTTTTTGGGGGTGTTCTTCGGTACTCCCCCCATTTTCAAACGCTCGTCGCTTCATGAAATTCTAACAAAAATTTGATGTTGAGGTGATTTTTGGAAACTTCAGTTTGTCTAGTTTCATGTCTAGTGAACCTCAATTTACCAGAATTAGATAGTAATGGTGAATTATTCAATTGAAAAAAGTGGGGGCGAGTATCGAAGTATTTGCCATGTCAAATTCTCAACCTCTTAACTTTCGATCAAAGAATTTCATCGCTCTATAAATCATACCTGTACGTCCCCGAGTACATACCTGTTGTTTAGAGATGGGCAAGCTTACTAGTTGATATTTACCTTTTACCTTCAAGGGGCTTGAAAGCCACGGTCAAGATTTTTTGGAATGGCCAATGATGGGAAGCAAAAAATGAATTTTTGAACACAGATGTAGTTTTATCATGGGCGTCGTTACGTCTTTTGCGACATCTCTATTTAAAATTTCTCCTGTTCTCAGTTTTGCGATTCCGTAGTTTCATCAACGCTCCACAAGTAGGACACAAGGGTGGTTGCATAATTAATCCTTCTTCCTGCAGCCATTTCACCGCTTCTTCTTCCTCCCTGAGAACCTCCAATAGCGCTCGGAAATTCCACATTTTCAAAGACAGGTCGATAGGTAACGTGAACGCATTGAATGAGGAATGCAACTGACGAAGAAATCAAGAGCCGCGAGTACTTCGAAACTTTCACGATAAGACAAACCTCCGAAAATATTACAAACCCTCGCCTTCCGTTCAAATTTCAAAACGCTTTCAAGCCCCGTGAAGGTAAACGGTAAATATCAACTAGTAAGCTTGCTTATCTCTAAACAATAATTCACAGGAACGGGGGTGTGAGGACGAGCAGGTATGAGATATAGAGCGATGAAATCCTTTGATCGAAAGTTAAGAGGTTGAGACGCGATATTGGTAGTCGAAAATACTGTTTTCACCGTGGGGGGAGTACCGAAGAATTTGACATGGCAAATACTTCGATACTACCCCCCACTTTTTTCAATGCCGACTTTGGCTTTTACAAAGTTGCTGCTTCAAAATATGAACACACACATCAAAAAGAAGCCGAGCTAAAGTTTCCGAAAATCACCTTAACATCAAATTTCTGTTAGAATTTCATGAAGCGACGAACGTTTGAAAATGGGGGGGGGAGTAACAAAGAACACCCTTTTTTGGCTCCCGAAAGTGAACACAAGATATATAAAAGAAAAAATTAAATTTGATTCCAAATTGATGGAGATTTTAATGGATGGACTCCCCTTCTCAAAAATCAGGTTCGTTCACATTTTTCCACCATCCATATTGTTTCTGAAAATGATGACCCATCAAACTGGAAAATCGGTGTTTATTTCATAAGCAAATCTTCCGGGGAACGTTCGAACGCGACTCATTAAACGCGATGACACGCTCGCCATAGTTCATTTCGGGGACTTCATGAAATTCCTGTTGCAAAACCCGCTTCGGCTTCGGCGTGAGCGGTCGGGAAGCGGATTGCATCCGAGGGAAAATAACGCTAATGCACCAGCCCGGACGCGCTGTTTCATTAAGCCCTTTCAAAAAGGGGGCAGAGCGGGCGAGCTATTAACCGTCCAAACGTGTTAACGGGCGCAAGGGAAAACGGTTAGGAAATCCTATGAAATTTCAGAAGTCGCTTGGTTCGAAACGATTTTTAAACTTACTGACGCGCCCTACGTAATGCACCGTTTTACATAATATTTACAAAACATTTATACAGGTTTTAAAAGTCAGATTGAGAATTTTGCAAATCAAATCGAGACATTTTCAAATCCTGAGAGAACTCATTTCAGATGGCGAAACTATGAACAATGATTATCCGTTAGTTTTTATCAGAGAAATCGGAAGGCAAGGCACCTTGGTAGGTGTCACATCAATAGAACTGCCATATCTATCTCAACAGAAACGCTCTGCCGGAAGAGCTGCAGACAATAACATGTTCCTTTTTGGAGGGGACTCACGAACATCTGTGGATCACCCAGTTATTATTTTCAACGAAAATCCATAAATCACCGAATAAATCCATTCCCATCTTGCAATACCCACCTTTTTCGTCTCTTCTACAAAATATACCGGTCAAAAAAAGTTGTGAGTTCCTAGATTTTTGTAGGAAAATTCTCATTCCGACTTGGAAAGCCTATATAAACATTGCAATAGGTCTTTTGTCCAATGCGGACTCCCAATTGAGCAAATCATGCGTGGCCTTAAACGGCGATAAAGACTGCCAAGTTTTGCTTTTGTTTAAACCATGTTGTTGAGTTATTCAAAACACCACCACCTCGATGAAAGCGGCACCGTTCTAACCTTGCCAAGGCAAAGAAAGAAGGTTGGTTCACAAAAAATGACCACCGAGTTGTTAGCTATTTACCTATTTCAGGTTTCTATCAACTTTTTTACTCTCTGTGCTTGTGCTCTCTGTTGGTATGAAGCACGAGCTGTAAACGATTTTGTTGAGTAACCCCTCTCCATCAGTTTATCTCATAACGAAGAAAAATAACCTGCTAGCGTCTCCGGTTTGTTGAAAATTCGATGGCCCGTATTGACAGGGATCTTGGGATAGAACGCTTAGTGTGAGGGAGTGGCATCTACCAATAGCAATGTGCAAGTGCTTGTTAGTAGGGTTTTACGAACACTGTTGTTGTGAATACCCCTTCCTCTACTTCAACGTTCACTCAAGAAAGAAGAAAAATTTCCTCTATGAAACGCTTCCATAGAAGAACAGTCTTCTCCCAGCTTGATTGAAAATTGTTCTCCAGGTTGGGCATAAACAGATTACATTTGGGGGTTTTTGGTGAAATTGGGGTTAGGGAACTCAATCCCTCATTATGTGAAAATTTCGCCCCCAATCGGCATTGCTTCAAACTAACTACTCTTAGCTATTTCATCCATCTTGTTAGTTGCCTATTGGAAACCACAATGAAATCTTGTTAATTCACAAAGATTTGACAATTCATCGCATCTCATATCCTACCCTCCTGATCATAATACATTTGTAGGTGATTCCTTGAAAAAAGAAGAGGGTTGAATGTACCTTGTTAATTTGTCACAACTTCCCGAGTTATAGTGTTTATTCGTTACCACCATAATACAATTCCTCCCGAATTTTTTGAGCAGCGAAACCTGAGAGTGAAATCGTATTAACGATTTAGCTTTACCAAGTTCTAAAATATCCGGAACCATAACAAACAGCATAAGCGCCCTCTAAGCTTCTCGTATATCACCACCTTAAATAATTCTACTTGGGAGCATTCGTCTTCCTTTCAAAGCCGTTAATCATCTTCCGCCTCCTTCTGCTGCTCCTTGACTTCCCCTCAGGTGGTGGTGCACCAATGAAACATGTCCTGACTTCCGGAGTTGAAATGAATACTTATTAGGCCCAAGACCACAAAGGTGGAATCAAAGAGTGGACCCAATTTGTTGGAAATAGTGTTTTGGATGGGTCAGTCACTGCTCACTGAAAGAAAGAGTCATGCAAAGAATACATGAAATTGTTCCTTATATTCAAGATGGAAACTTGTGGAGGATATATTTAGTTGGCCCTTCCCGATTTTAGAATCCGTCGCCTTGGGAGATGAATCAGACGTTTTCAATCGTATGGGTATCCTCTGAGCTAGGCGGAGCATTAACACATCTACCTCAATGGAAGGGGCAACAATACCATTCCATCACCTCACAAACTTTACAAATTGTTGTGCATGGATATGCTCAATCAGTTGTCTATTCAGTTAAAAAATCTAGGCAATAAAATGTTGTTCTATGACTGGCTACGCGTCCAGTTGTCCGAATTTCCTCAACCTCTCGTTTGAGAAAGTCCTGCAAAATCAATGTAGAACTGTTGAGTTGACTTCTGGTATATCCATCTCAAATTCAAAATTAGGCCTAATATAGGAATAAAAAATTAGTTTTTAGTGATTAACTATATTTTTTTAATTCCACGATTTCTTTTTCGTTGTTCAATAAAAATTTCAACCATTGAATTTTCAGGAATGGAAAATTTTGCAAGTCAGACAGTTGAAATTAAGCACTCCTAGACGAATTTGACAAATTAAAAATTAGGCCCAATATAGGAAACAAAACTTATTTGTATATAAGAAATATATTTTGCTTTAATTTATTTAAAATTATTTGCATTCAAAAAAATATTTTTGGAAAACCAATCTAATGTGATGTGTGCAATTGTTTTGTGTTCACAAGGTCTTTCCACTTACTTAAGAGAAATATATTTTGTATTTATTTATTTAAAATTATTACATTCAAAAAAATATTTCAGGAAAACCCATCTAATGTGATGTGTGTCATTGTTTTTTGTTTACAATCTCTTTCCACTTAGGATCATAGTTTGTTGTTCCGATCGTAAGCAATTTTTTCAAGTTTCTTCTGAAAGCATTGCTCGATATTTGGATTTAACATGTGTAATTTTTGAAAAGGTTTGTTCGCATAGATACGTTGAGGTCGGGGTAGTAGCGCTGTCCCGGAAATTACCGTCAAGTATTTGTCTGGCAAAACTCTTGATTCCCTTGTAGTCATCACGTAGCCTATTTTTTTCCATCCATTCATGTTTTTCCGCGCGCGGCGGGTCGGACCAAATCCTCCCGCGGGCCGTAGTTTGGAGACCCCTGTTCTAGATTGTCACCATTTTTTTTCGTTTCATGATTCAAGAATTCGTTAGTAATACAGTCTGCACATGTTGGAAAACATTATTGATTTCCTAACGCTGAGTCGTTTAGATTGGGTAGCAAGGTTTCCCCATCAGTACAGTCTCTTGCATCTTTATCGTTAGTACCCTATGCTCCCCTCACTGTTATTACAGGCAAGATTTAACCCGAAAATACCAGGGAATCAATTAGGAGATGACCACTACAATCTCTCAAAATATCATTAAAATCGAACAAAGAATAGTGGTTTTAGGTTTGCCAGGGATTTACTACCGATTCATGTAACCGAATTTGGTCAAGCTACGAGACGAAAAATGCTAATGGAACTTTCGACTTTGGAGGACAATAATTTTTCGACTAGTAGTCGATATGTAATTTGCATAATAACTTCTTATATTACAAATATGGTTCCGCAATATTGTAATTAGTGCCATTACAATTGTCCAGTCACGTTGAGGATTGTGCTGATGGGTCCGTCCAGAAACATTTGAACACCGATCCTGATGCCGGAAAGAGGGTATGAACAGGCCTGAATCGGTCTGACTCCTAGTGGATGCAGGATGTAGTGATTTTAGCTGTTGGCACGTTATCCGTACATACGTATGTGGTTGAAGGTGTCGTGGTTTTCTTTTTGAACCAGGGACCAATGAAACATCAATAACGAATGCCCTTGGTGGTTTCACCACAAAAGGTAAGGTTGGTTAGCCACGGTCTTCTACCGAACACAAAGTTTGTCTCATAACGGGGTAAATACCAGGTAATAATTTGGAATATTTGCCAACATATCTAACCTGATGTAATTACATGCATTGCCACAGGGAAAGTTACAGATGTTAATAAGTTATTTCTATTCACATTGACAACATCACAATTACGAAAACAACAAGCGTGAGTGAATGGAAGCGGAGACATTCCCATTCCAACACTCCTCGCGATGACAGTCCATGAGTACTCCCCGGCTTGGATCAGCGCATCCCTAAAGCGGCTTTCCAGTTTTTCGGTAATCCAGAGCTCGATTTTTGGTTTCTTGAAAATAGTGTAACACACGCTTTTGCTGCTACGTTAACCAATGATCCTTCCCACAATATTGGTTAAAATGGCTCAGAAAACTAAGTGCAAGGCTATCTGGTCTTGTTCCTACAGCCTAGTAGATGAGACAACCAATCAGTAATAATTTCGAATGTTTCTCAATACGTCCAACTTTATCTAATTACACGCAGTTGGGCAGCAAAAGTTAATGGATGCATTCAAGTTTCATTCCAATTCCAATACTGAGCACGATCACTGGTGACCAAGAGTACTCCCCTGCTTGCTTCAGCGAGCCCCTAAAAGGATTTACAGTTTTACGGTACATCAGAGTTTGATTTTGGTTTCTTAAAATTAGCGTAATACAAGCTTTTGCTAATAAGCTGACCAAAGCTTCTTCCCACAATATTGTTCAGGCTGGCTCAGGAAACTGACTAAATGGCTATTCTGACCTTTCTCCTGCAGCCATGTACATGAGACACCCAATCAGTTTGTGGAATGGATAGTCCACAGTTCCATCGCTCTTCTGAAATGAGTCCCATTTCCATTGGACTTGCTACTGGCTAACAAGTGCCCATCTTAAACTTTTGTAACATTTCTTCTTTATATTTATTTTGGTGTACATAGATTGGATTTTGTTCAATTTTGAATTTTGAATTGAATTTTGAGACAGTATGAAAGTTGTCCCAGGTCTCGCATTTTAAAATTTTCTGCCAGGCCCTTCTTTTCTTGACTTCTTCCAATTTTTTTTCTGAAGTTGATGCAATTACCAAATCGTCTACACATAGTGCGATTGGGGTTTCCGCATCTCCTCCTGACGATCTGACGTAAATGCAGGGACCAGCGTTAGATGGTTTGAAACTCTGTTGTTTCAGCAAGCTGCCAAACTTTAAAAACTACTGTCTTCACGCTTGTTCACGTCCGTACACCTCATTCCTTGCTACTGGCTCACAAGTACTCATCTTAAACTTGTCCAATAGTTTCGTTACCTTCGGTAACGAGGAAGCAAAATTATACACTCGAAGATTCACTCTTGATATCATGCTACAAGGCTGGGATTTAAAAACTAGGTTGTGTCCAGTGGTCGAGTGTTTTGGGAGGACGCTGCGGGGATATGTGCGACGGAGCGCGAAGGGTGCTGATAATAACCCTTGAACGGGCTTGCTCAGTAAACCCCCTCCCCCATCTACTTTACAACCACCACTCCATCATCCCTGTAACGCCATACTGTCGACCGTCCACTGGATTTTAACTGCATAACAGAGTTTACCCTCCCGATCCTTTTTAACGAAAATCGTCGAGCCAACTGTTGAAGTTGTCGAACCCCCGCTTCACGACCACGAAGTTCGCTAATATCCTCTCCCTCTCTTTTTCGTCCGGGAAATAAATAAATCTCAACGCTAGGATTTATCTCGTTCGAGTTTCTGAGTGGTTCAGTAGTTAAAAGTCCTCCAGGCATCGATTCGGTTTATGAAAAAAATGAACAAGACGTAAAATATTCGTATTTGAGTTTATTTATCGTCAGCGACTAATGTACTTTAGATCCAAAAATAAAACCCAATTATTATTACTCCCTCTTCTCCGCTTTAGAAAAATTTCCATCTCATTCAATGAATTATACATTTAAAGCCGTTCTACGGTCCAGTTAAGTTGAGCTTAATGCTAGTTTAGCTTGGGTTCACCTGACTGTGTTCTGGCATCAACGAGATCACTCATTTTTTGCCAATTAGGTTGCATTATACTTTTAATGAGTGCAATCTCCATCCTTATACCCTTCCGGTTAAGCGTATTACAATTATATAGCGTGTTATAACCCAGTCAAGTGCCAATCGGACGAGCGGTGGCTCCTCCCCTGAAGCTCTGTAGGCGCACTGAGCTCTCCAGGAGCTTTTGCAAAGGGGAAAAAAGAGATGCTTTTCTTAGCCTAAATTTCAACTTCCTTATGTCTCGGTGTCCCGCCGTATTCAAACTGTGCGTAAACAAAAATGCATCAAACTCAAATAATAAAGACTCCAACGCATATTTACCTCGAAAACTCCATGAATAATAGAGTAGGTACCCCTGGCCATTCGTTGTCTCGCTGATATGCCATTTACACTGGATGCATAACAACACAGTCGCTTTTACAATTCGCCAGTTCACTGCATGGAGGAGAAGATCCAGCACCAACTGGTTCACCAACAAGACGGGAAACGCGATTGGACGTGCGAGAACCTTTTGAAAACAGCGTTTGCGAATAAGGCTCGTATGGTGTAAACTATCCCCTAAACATAGAGGCAGCGATTATAATGCTCGAATATTATCTTTGTGGTTTGGGTGTTTAATATGAGTTTAACTTGGAACTGGCAGAGCAGTACAATGAACGCACAAGACATTTGAGTTTCCCGGGTTCTGTGGGCTTCCATCAGTCCACCCGCCAATCTGCATTCAATATTCATCACCCCAACCATCGTAAGTCCTTCATACGTCACATTACTCTGCCAACGGCCGCACCAGCTATTCATTTCTTATCTGGCTCCGAACTGAGGGTCACACTGCGCATCCGATACATTCATCAAATATAGAACCGTACTGCCACTTTCAATAAAGTGGAAATTACAACGTATTTGTTGAAAATTGCATCGAAAGTATTCCTGGACTCCATAAAGTCATCATGAGAATAATCCCATTGACCACGAACGTGAATGGAGAAGGTGTGATCATAATATTGTATTTTATACCTTTCCAAACCTTTAATTAATTTTTCTGTTTATAGAGATAAGAGGTCGTAAAACAATATGTAATCATGTTCAATAGATTCTGCAAAAAGTCTTAAGCTCAACATTAAGGTTTTTCTAAAATTGAAGGTGGAAAAAAGCTGCCAAATCACCATGTTACGATTTATTATTCCCGAGTGAGATGGCCATTCTGAGAAGATATGCTACATAATACGAATGAAACTACGTACACAGTATATTAAAGTAAAATAACTAGGAGTTCATAGGCACCTACCCGCAGAAATTGAATAATACACTCGAAGTTTAATAGTCACTCGATACGTAACAAAGTCTGATATCCAAGAACAGCAGATGTCAAAAATATCGACTAAATGAAGGCATCAATAATAAAATTGAGTACTTTTAGTAGTTGAGAGACTGAAATGTAAGCATTTCTCTGACATCTCATGAAATGTGATAAGTTTGTGTCGAGATTTTCTTTCTCGATTCCTCGAGGTATGTTCTTAAACATGAGTACACATTAGGCCGCCTTGACTTGTTTTGAGGTTTTTAGGGATTTTACAAAACTTTTACAGCCCTTAAAGGGCACTTTAAATTGAGTGAGAGAGCTGGCTCAAGAATTGGGGCGTCGTCGGACCAAGATGGATTTTTCCTGAAAATTTCAGATGTTTTGCTCCAGCCGTTTGGGAGAAATCGTGCGTACGGCGTACGGACGGAAAATTTTGTTATTGCAGATTCGGATTCTACACTCTTTGAAACGTAAACCATGAAATTTTCAGGGGGTTAGAATTTTTTTTTTCCAGAGCGATTACAATGGTTTATTATTGAATAATAAACCAACAACGAATTAGTATACCTTTTCATGGAATAAATGTCGGATTAAGTAGGCAAAACTTCATCACATAAAACTTTCAAAGTAGGTTTTATAAATAAATATAATCTGGAAGCTATATTAGGTTCAGTAAAATATACAGTTAACGCACAACATAAAAGTGGGGCTTATGAACTTAAATGCTCTTGCATACTCGAATATTGTGGGCAGACGGGTAGAAAATTCAGGGAAAGAATAAAAGGATTTCAAGAAGATTTTAGGGATAACAAGGTAGAGCTAGCATTTTCCAATCATCTATTAGAATCCCGTCACAACGTCAGTTTTAATTTAAAAACTCAACAGTTTGTAGAATTCGGTCACTTTTGCCCAAAAACAGGTGTTCTGAATGTCAAAGAAAATTTTGAAATAATTAAAAGCGATAGAGCTGGTAAATGTTAGAATGAGGATATTCTTAGATACATTAATAAGTTCATATCTAAAATCGCTTAGCCTCATCATTTTTCCATTTCTTTCATTTTTCTTGAGTTTGTTTTTATTAAAGCTTTACCTTTTTCCCCAATATTGTTCGACTCCCCTTTCACCTCCCCGACCAATAGAATGTTATGTCCTTTCACTTTCACACAAACCACATGATTGGATGTTCCCCACACCTCTTGACCAATGGGATTGAAGCTCCCTATCACTTGTCAGAATATAACCTTTATTTTCTCGAATGTGCATTCTAGTTATTGTTCCGTTATAGGTGATGACCTCACCGCCGAAATTGATTTAACGTTGTAACTGTTTAAAGTTTCTTCAACAAACTCTGTGTTTTTCTTGACACGGTTTCCACGATTTCGTCACGAATGATTTACTGCGTACAAGCGCTGGGCATGGAGACCCAATGACCATCAATTTTCGTTCCATTTAGCCGTCGTTCCCGTAATTTTGTTCTCACTTCACCCTCGAAATTAATACCGCCCTTATCCAACGAGTTTCAGTGAATCTAGGGTGAGTCCGTTAGTTTTCTCTTCAAGTTCGCGTTCGACACGCGACACAAACGTCCTCTAGAATCCATCTGAAAACGTTCAACTTGTCCCGTTTTACGAAATCGTTAGCGCGTGATCGGCACAGTCCGCTAACCTACGATTTTCTCCTCGCCACGATATTTCTAGGAGTGATATCAATCGAAAGACCCCCAAAATTACCATTCACGGACAACTTCGATTCTTCTAGTTAAAACGTCAACGAGGGCGTCTACAAGCAGGAGTGCTGAACTCATTTGAAGTGGATGTACTACGATAAAATATGAACAATTGACAATGAATACAACTAGTTCCACGGTTACTGAATTTCGAGAAATGAAATATTAGACAATTTTCTTACTGGAAATCCGTCGTGGGACATGCATACCTGATTTTTGAGAACCAGATATTTGGGAACGATTTTCAAAAACAAGCTTTGATTCAGTTGCCAAGTCAGCAGTCAAAATCTACCTTCTCAGTCGCCACCAACTAATAAATACAAAAGACATTTTTCATGCTCCAATGTTGACGAACATCACTGTAAACACATGGTGTTTGATCCCAAAACGTCAGTGAGGGGCATATCAGATATGATTCACCAAAATTGGAAAAAACTTCCATCTGGGAAAAAAGTGGATTTATCCCCTTCTGAAATAATGTTCCTCAACTACAAATCATGTTCAGTGCACGTTTACCCTTAAAACTACACTCGGGCGGGGCTTACACCTGACCAGAAATAAGAGACAACCGAGGGGAAGCACCGTCGCAGTGTTTCGCGGGCCCGTAGCCCCCACTCTGCCTACCTAAACTAAGTAAAAAATGTCTACGTACACCCCAAAAATGTGTATTTTTTAATTTATCCATGGGAGCTAATTCGGACGTTTACACAAGAATACAAGAAACGAAGTCTCCATAAGCAAACTGGAGTTCATCTGAATCGGTACAGGTTCAATCAAGACTCTTCCCACCCGCGAAAACAAGTATCACAGGTCTAGAATCATGAAAATTGTGGTATCAGCATTTTTCCGGAGGCTATCATGGAGGTCTCCCAGTACAGGGACGACTATCAAAATTGATCGGGAGGGGGGGGGGGGGACACCACCCAAAAATGTAAAAAGTAAAAATAAGTGAAAATAGAAAAAAAATAGCTGAATACAAATCCATTCTAGACCAATCTTAGACCAAGGAAGTGAAAAAAAGAAAAAAACTATAGCTGTATGTCTCTCTGTGTGTGCCTGTGAACGAGCTGGAAATACTTCAACGATTTGAATGATGATGACTGATGATGATTTATTACTTTATCTGTAGACTGGGACATGCCCGTTTTACCGGCACACATTCGTCAAAACCACCAATTTAGGTGGACAAAAGTCAAGTCAAAAGTTTGAAATTTCTGGGTGCTTCACCTTTTTATTATTAGTAAGTGAGACTCTTAATACTAACATTTCCAGCCATACCGTGTTTACAGACAAATAGTAAAGGAGTGAATCAGTCATATTTACACAAGTACTTGATAACCGGCAGTGGGATTATCTTTATTCGATGGCCATTCATTATGTTCAAGGTGTGTGTAGCGCGAAGTTTTATTGCTTTTATTCAACAATGGACATTGCTGAGACAGGTAAGACATTAAATTTTTACATTCGTTATTGAATATACATTGCATTCTACCTGTAGATTTAACAACAATTTGTAAATGTATGCCCTTTTTCAATAACGAAAAACTATATTAACGCCAAGTTACCCCAAAGATTTGTTTCATCAATCCTTCTAGTTTTTAAATGTTGCAACGAATTTTTGCAATTTTGTGCGTTTTGGGTGATACATAATTTTTTTTTTCAGTCAAATTTTAGCAAATCAATTTGATTTTAGACCACTGTGCACTTCCCAATCGTGCCAAAAAATGAATTAGATTTTTTAGTATTATTTTTCCCGTATTCTAGGACTTCAATCGTTAAATGCAGAAAAGTTTTAAATTTTAGCAAATCAATTTGATTTTAGACCTCTGTGTGCACGCCAATCGCCCAATAGCCCATGCTCCACCTTAGAGAGAATTTAGTATGCCGATGATGTGGCAGTCTTGAGTTTGGCGAAAAGCTGTATTAATGCTGAGGTTGCTCTTCGACAGTATGTTGATAATGTGTAGTTGTGTAGCAGAAGTCAGTCGAACCAGACCAGAAGAAATCGGCCCTCGATACAATTCAGTGGTCAGCAGATAAAACAGGAGGACTCTGTCAGGTACAATAGGTTGCAAATAGATAGAAAGCTTACATGAGAGCCTCATGTAAAAAATCTTGTGATCAAAGTCCGACAGCGCATAAGGCAGCTCAGTTTTCTGCTGGACCACAGGCGCTCACCGTTGTCTTTGTCTACTAAACGGTTGTTATATCTAACGCTGATCTGCCCGATTAGGTACTACGCCTCAGGACTATGGGGATCTACTGTGTTGTCTGCTGGGGTTGTTAAGCAAATACAGACAACACAGAATAGAGTCCTCCGTCTCATCACTAATGCTCCTTGGTTTGTAAGAAACACCACCCTTCATGACGATTTAGACGTACCGTATGTCCTTGAGGTACTAGAAGAAAATTATTTGAATCTCCATCTATCAATGGAAAATCACACAAATATTTTGATGGCGGAAATGCTGGAACAATTGCCCCTGTCGCGAAGTGTTAGAACGCTTAAACGAAAACGCCCTGCTGACTTCCTTGACAAATGAACTACTCATAAACAATTTGCCACTTGTGAAATTCACTAGTCATTAGTCAAATGATATTATTCATACCTATTATTAACTTTTAACATATTAAAATCAATGAATCGTTTTCAATGTATGTGTTGTTGTTATGCGTCGTGTGCATGGTTGTTATATTTAGTCAGGTCAGCTGTTGAGCTCTTCCTGCATCATGTTTCATGTTAATTAGGAGTTTTTTTCCTATTATATTGCTGTATTTTTCATTATTGCAATGTTTATACTCGTAAAATGAACAATAAAATTAGAAAAAAAGAGAGAGAGAGAGAACGTGTTCACCATGACGCCTAACAATTTCTTTAGTAATCTCTGCAATTTCATTCCCGTATATGTCACACAATCTTATTTTGGGAGGGAGTCGAGTTGAAGAGGCCGAATCTGCTCAGGAAAGCGGTTTAGGTTTGCATATTCAACGCATGGAAGTTGTTGTAGTAGCTTCAGAAAGGATGAATAAATTGCCATGAGGGTTGCTAATTAGTCAGAACAAATCTCATGTAGTCAGTCAGGGAACGGACAGTTCGCCCGATGAATTTTCCCACGTGACGCTCCTGGGGTCACACAAGAGCGATTTGTTCCCCGCGATTTCCCATATTCGGGCTCGACGGTTTCCCTTCCGATAGAATTTTGAGCGGCGGTAATGCGTCTTTCGTGTCGTGTCGAAAGCGAGTGAAATATCGCGAAGTGATGATGGAAGGTCCTACCTGACATCCTGCGTTGGGCTGTCGTGAATCATCGCCGATCACGCGCCGCACATTCAAAGTGAATTGAAGGCGCCCCCATCGATAAAAGCAGACGAGTTTATTGTAAGGGAAAGTGGTTCGGGTATGCGTACTTTACACAAAACATACACTGCTGTAGTAGTGGTTGGGATTATTTCATAATTTCTTCTAAGTACATAGTATAATTGGAAGAGTTCGGAAAGCTATAACGTGAAAATTGTCAGAATACTGAAAACCGGACCGAAAGAAGAATATAAAACCTTAACGTATGACGCTAAATAAGACCAAGAAAAAAAATCAAATCATCTACTGTAAATTTAGAAACAAATTCAAAACAACCATCTAGTATCTACTTATCTATCTGTCTATTACACTTAGAACCTTAAATTAACAACAACCCCTCTCCCCATAATTTCTTCTTTTCAGCCAAACAGAATCCATGGTGAATGTTGAGCTATTTATGATAATGGGGAATATTAAAAAAAAAAAAAAAAATTAAATTGTATTAGTACTCGTATTGTTAGGAGCATTTTCAATTTTCATCCGTTAAAATCTGATGTCCCCTTACATTTACAACAATAATTATCATTATGTCTCTGCAATTACAGGGAATATTATTTTCTATTTCAACAAAACTCTGATGAAACTTCATTTAATTTAATTCTTTAATCTAATTTAAATCATTGGCAATTCAAATGCTGAGGACTTTCTTCGGTTACCAAGCAAATTGACAACGGGGAATTGACTTCATTATAGAATTGGAGGCATCCGAATTAAATTCAAATCGGTAACCATCTGTTACAGACGAGGCATTGTATTGCTTGCCTGTCTACTATACCATTCTTATGCCATATAAAACTCAAAGACGTAGAGTATTCACTTTTTCAACTTCATGGGAAAACAAAAATTGTCTTCATTACTGTTTATGTGTAATAACCGCGCGTGTGTTTCAGCTGTAATAATATGCGTGTGTTTTCTTCACACGCTCTTTTACCGGCTCAAGTCCGAAAATCAAATTTTACAGGAGAAGCAAAAAACTGTACCGGCTCACTGCTACCAAGTATTCGCTAAGATATCACAGTGCGATCTGCCGTCCGTCGCCAAAACTAATTAACAAACTATTAACGGGAGGACATGAGGCTTTACCTGGATTCTGACGAAAAACGCTGCAAATTCTTTCACTGGGGTTCATTATTCAATTTCGTTCATTTGGCTTGCATTCATAATTTGAATTTCTACTAAGCTTTCGAGTGTGCGTGTTTCACAGGTGATAGAGCGATTATTGAATTCCAGGAGGCACACAAATATGGTCAACTGATCAATCCAAATAGGTATTTTGGTTGAGAACAGATTTGCATGCTGTATGCATAGCTTCTGAAATTCAATAATCACTCTATCACCTGTGAAACATGCACACTCCAACGCTTAGTAGAAATTCAAAACATGAATGCAAGCCAAATGAATAAAATTGAATAATAAACCGCAGTGAAAGAATTTGCAGTGTTTCTGTTGTGTATACCATATTCATATGGGGCAAACATTTTCCTGCCGAACGCGGGAAACGAAACCGAGGACCTGGGGACATGTTCGTCCCGCACGAAACCTCTGCGCTACGGGCCCCACATCTAATGTTATAATTAGTTTATTTATGTTTTAATAGTTTACTTAGCAGTGCGAAGACAGATGTTGGCAGGTTAAGATCGTGCCATACATTGGGAATGGTTTGAGCTACAGACCAACCAACCAAAATACCTATTTGGATTGATCAGTTGATCATATTTGTGTGCCTCCTGAAATTCAATAATCGCTCTACCACCTGTGAAACACGCACACTCCAAGGTTTAGTAGAAATTCAAATCATGAATTTAAGCCAAATGAATGAATAATAATAATTGATAATTAATTAAATTAAATATTAATTAGTGAATGAAATAATAATATTGAATAATAAACCCCAGTGATTTCGAGATTGCGACGATTATTCATGTTGCAGGAGATATTGTTCCACCCTGGATATGAATTAACTTTTGCTTTTAAACTGCGATTTCGAACATCATTCAATTCTCTAGTTTTGAACTTAACAAAAAATACAACAGAAAATCAAAGCTCGATGACTAAAGGTTTATTTTCTGATACACCGTAATTGCCAATTAAAATTCACACATTTGTTAGACACAATCTATATAACAGAAAATTAACGCTCGATGACTAAAGGTTTATTTTATGATACACCGTAATTGCCAATTAAAATTCAGACATTTGTTAGATACAATCGGTATTTGTGTGGGTAAAGAAACATAACATTTCATAGAGCCCAACGCGGTTATCTCTCTCTCGCTGTAGTTTAGGCCTTTGGGGTTAATTTAAGCGATGATTCCATCCAACTAGCACCAAAATAACAGTGACCGCTCGCGTCATAGGAAGATGTCTAGAGTTACTTTTCAACAGATTTTCACGTCCGTTCCGCGTCACGCTTTTTCAGCTAGCGCCCTATGTTTTATTCAAACCTCAGTCCTTTCCAACCCCTCCAGCTGCGGGACCAGTAAAATAAATACCGTTTGAGTCGCCGAGGTTGGGGGCGAGAGGAGATTTAGTGGCTGGTTTTTTGATAATGCGGGGCGAGGGAGAAATCCTCGAAAAAAAAAGTCATCGTCCTCCCCATTACTCGTTTTAAATTATTTGTTAGGAGGTGTTGTAAATATGGGGTGGGAAAATGGAAGGGGAAAAGATTATTTCCATTTCCCGAAAATCTTTCGCAAGGGGGAAGGCGGAATAAATAACTTCATAACTGACTGCATGAAAGTTAGAAATAAAATAGCTTCTTTTTTCAAGGAGAATAAAAGGCCTTCCCGCCTTATAAATTTAGAAATACTTCTGAAGAGGTTAATATGGGAATTTTATGTAAAATACAACTAAAATAATGACAATTTTAGAGGAGGTAAAATGTGGATTTATACAAAAATGGTTGGATGTACCTACTGTACAAATATGACTACCCAACGACAAATGGCTCATTTTGCTGACGATTTGGCAGCATTGACAAAAGGATACTCAAATGGAGTAGTACAACATCAACAACGACGTATCTGTCTTGTGCAAGAAATAGAATAGAAATAGTAAATCCAACAAGGGCTAGGATGTGCTTCTTCACAAACGCTGCGAATTCTTTCACTGGGGTTTATTATTCAATGATTCATGATTTGAATTTCCACTAAGCTTTGGCGTGTGCTTGTTTCACAGGTGATAGAGCGGTTATTGAATTTCAGGAGATATGCATAGAGCACGTAAATCGGTTCTCAACCAAAATACCTATTTGGATTGATCAGTTGATCATACTTGTGTGCCTCCTGAAATTCAAATCATAGGCTAAAGAATTGGGACGTTGTCGGACCCACAAGGAGTTTTCCTGAGAATTTCAGATTTTTTGCTCCAGCCGTTTGGGAGAAATCGTGCGTACGGCGTACGGACGGAAAACTTTTTATTGCAGATTTGGATTCTACACCCTTTGAAACGTAAACAATGAAATTTTCAGGGGGGTTAAAAATGTTTTTCCCTTTTCAAGAGTGATTACAATGGGTTTTTATTGAATAATAAACCAAAAATCACTAAAAGACATGAAAAGGAAAAATTGTAAGGATTGATAATATTGCAGCGTCCTTTAACTGATAAAGTTTATTTGCCAAAAATTAATCCTCGCGATTCGACTTCAGTTTTTAACTGAACACGTGTTAAGGGGGTTTCAGTATAGAAGATTCCGACCATTTTTTAATTTTTTTTTTTTGCAAAACGTTTCTTTTGCCCATTTATTGCATTAAGGGAGTGAACGCAGCAAATTATTACACAAAGGCCCATTATTCTATATTAAATAGCCCTCATACGCGGATTGCCGGGCTACCAGAATTGGACAATACAGCCAGAGATAGTAGGTTCACTCAGAAAGCCCAACCCACATTAGGTAATCCATGGTTTAATTTTGTTACCCACATATTTAAACCACATTAATGCCTGATTTGATCCGCAGTTCGTTTCGTCAACAATGAACCAAATTACTAACGAATTAGCTTCTCTAGATGTCGCTTTAATCCAGCAGGATATATGAGACTGCAAGCTCGAGCAGAAGGGAATACCGTAAGTACCATATAATGATTGATCGATAAAATCTTAGGGTTCCGAAGAACTCATTGGGTATGTCGGGACCGTCGCAAGTTTGTGGAGAGCTAGAGGGATTAAAGATGTGACGGACGAACCGGAGAACCCTGGGACGACCACTGACTTGATATGAGCTCCACACGACCACCAGTGTTCTGGCCGTGGACACGAGGAAGCTGATCGTGTGCGGAGTTAAGGTTCTCGCCAACTAATTGAAAACGGTTGATACGATTAGAGTTCGGAGGAAGGTTGGATTAGAGGGACGCCGCACACGCTGGGAGAATATGTTAGGAGGTCGCAGTTAAACCCAGTTCGTCCCGTGTCCCTTCCCGAATCGCTTTGCAGAGGTCAGTTTCATTTCCCTTTGATAGAGACGAGCACGTCTTTCCGAACGGGTCTCCTGTAATGCGATTGGTCTCGTTGGGTGATCAGAAGGGAGATCGCGTTGCCTGAAACTCCTAGGGCCGCCGTAGCCCACAAATTAGCCTGGGGTTCCAATCATCCCGCAGCGGACCCTCAGTGGGCTCAGTTTAACATAACATCCTCGCTGACACGTCCTGTCGTGTGTCCCTTTTGATTCTGAACCGAATTTAACCTGAATCGGACCCTGCAGCTGGAACTGACTGTATTAAACGGAACAACGTACAAGGGAAGGCTGCCATTGAGTGGAAATGGCTATTACAAAGTACGACGCAACAACACTAAATATTCAAGTTCAGAGGAGAAACTATTACCAACGAAAATTCACGATGATGAACACAACATTTCACCCTAACTTTCTCTCATTTTTGCTTCTTCTGCTCAATCAGCGAATGTTTCAAGAGAATAAGAAGAAACAACAATAAAATCCTTAATAGAATACATCGTGAGTCAAAAACTAACAAATTTGTCTTCTGACAACCCAAATTACTTATTCTTTTATAAGCAACAACCAAAGATGCAATATGCAGTATTCTTTATATGAAACACAATTAACTAACTTCACGAATGATCAGAAAAAGATATACTGCTTAGAGGATTATTATTTCTGTATTAGAATAATCATTTCACGTCAATCACTGATCTTTACTCGTTGGAAGTACTAAATAGCTCTTAAAATTTCCATTCGGATGGACTCCTTCCACTTTTCCATAGCTCCAACCGTTTAGGCGCTATGAGCAATACAAAGTCTGCCTATTTACGGGTATGGGGAAGAAGATAGAAGTGGCCATGGGGGTTTCATAGTCGGTACCGCTCTAATTCTACCCATGAGGTGCAACACTAGTTTGACAAGTAAAACTTGTACCTACTTTTCATCTTTAAAACGAACAACAGTTCTCGGGTCACTCGAAATAAGTTGTATAATCCAATAAATTTCTTAAGATGCTAAATTTTTTTTTTCAACCCCCACCCCGTGACACCTTGCTGTTCCAATAAACCTTTGTGAATAGCAAAGTTCAAGTTTGCACCTTATGGGTCAAATTGGGGCTCTTTTCTGCCCACTTTGTTTTGCCCTAATTCTACTGACCGACTCGAGAGAAATCACGTTTTTAAGATTTGCGTACGTTATCCGCCAGACAAACGAAACGGACGCTCATACCGGCTTTCTGCAGGGTCCGTTGCGTTCTTTACTTTATTACGAAGAAAATCAGACCGCGTACGCTTGATTTGATCGATTGGAACCGAAGATATAGTCAAAAAACCACGTTTGTGGACATAAAAATCGTCAAATACGCACACTCCCAAGCTTAGCTATAAATTCAAATCACGAAAAGCCAATTGAATAATAAACCCCAGTTCATTTTTTTTGGAGGAACTGACAATAAAAACATCTATAATTTATCAAGTCCTTTAGCAGGCTCTTTTATTCGTTCATGTAGCCAAAGAACGGAAGCAACAAATATCATCTGATAATCCAAATAGTATGAACAAAATCGGAAATCGGTACATTTCGGGTCTGTCTGGGTATGGAATGACCCGACTAGAAAAACTGAAGTCAAATCAAATTAAACCTTCACAAACGCTTCACTTGCACCAGTGAATGCACCACAAACATTTATCCACATTCAAAACTGAATTTGGTCACTAAAAACAACAATAATAAACCAAAAAACGCAAATGTTTCCACCATAAATCGGGCCATATCAACAGGTTTGAGTGAGAGAGCTGGCTCAAACATTTGGGCAACACCCAATTTTTTGCTACGGATTAATCGGATTCTACACCCTTTGAAACGTAAACCATGAAATTTTCAGGGGGGGGGGTTAGAATTGTTTTTTTCCAGGCGATTGATAAGACACGGCGCACAATGGGTTTCAAATAAGTAGGCCCAAATTAATCTCCTTCAAGACGAATGCGATATTTCCTGTTTGTTGGCGAGTCAGTGCGCCATTTGAAACTCAATCAGTCATTGCTGTTGGCCCCTCTCTTCGACCAAATATTTAATTTTCAATCATTTACCTCAGAAATAAATGACTATTTTTCAATAATTTATCATCTCTGTTCCAACATGGTGGAGACAGCGGTACAGCATGGAATGGGGTTAGCATTTTTTTTCCAGAGCGATTACAATGGTTTATTATTGAATAATAAACCAAAAACCACGTTTAGGTCATAAAAAATCGTCAAAATGTCATACTGCTATAGCTTCCAAAAACGTTCATTTTTGGAGGAACTGACCTAGCAGGCCTCTTTTATTCGTGAACGGAAGCAACTATACCAAGTATGAACAAAATTTTTTCTCGCTGAATCGACTAGAAACACTTCAAATCAACCTCACAAACGCTTCACTTGCACCAGTGAATGCACCACAAACATTTTACCAAAACTGAATTTGGTCAGAAACAACAACTTATCAACATTGCAACACCCAATTCTACGGATTAATCAGATTGGGGTTGATAAGACACGGCGCACAAGGCAACCCCTCCTTCAAGACCGGGGGGTCGTGCGGGTCATTGCATATCCTGGCCCCTGACCAAGACAATGCCTCCTCCGTAGCTTTCCTCTTTTTTCCAAAAGTCTCGTGAAAAAAGGTTGGAGGCGGGATATACGAAACTTTTCTCGCTGAATCGAATGTTCACAACGCCAGACCTCTCAAGTGACGATTTAAGTTAGTTTTGTCAGATGCATAAACCAGTTCGTTTCTGAACAGCGTCTACGGCATTCCTTAGCTGTCCGGCCAAAGTCAGGATAATCGAATAGCCGAGAGACAGCTGCTGCGTTGTTGCGATGAGTTGCTATTCAGTTGAGTAGCTATACCAAAAGTGAGTATGTAGACATGATTTTTGAAAACCTCTATTTTAACAGAAAGACTCTCTTTCAGATTAAGATGATTTTTTCACTTGATCACTGAAGAAGGTTTCAATCTCCTTGGGTTCAACCAGACCTTGAAAATTAATCCCCGTAACAATCTGAAAACAGGCGCTCAAATAAAAAAACGGACTCGAAATAAACAAATTTTCTGTCCAGAAACGGAGATGAAGCTCAATCGATCGAACCGAGTGAGCTCAATCGATTCTTTGAAAGCACGTCTATCAATCAAGAACATAAAAACAATAGTGTTACTTCGAAAGTTTTCGACATTCAGATTTTCAAAATCGCAGCTTCTCGATTTCATCCGTTAGGATTGACTGAGATCGATGCCAAGAATTCAGTCCTCATTTGTGATTTTCGGCCCGGTTTTCGTTAACTTCGGTTCAGTAATTTCGAGAAAAAGCTCCAAGCGGCAGACAGAGGGATTTTTTCTTTTTAATTCGATTTCTGGATTCTTCACACCTTGAATGGTAGAAGAACAAATTTTTGAGGAGGGGTTTAAAAGTGTTTTTCTTTGTCAATCACAAACGTTTATTGTGATCAATTCAAAATTCATAAAATTTTAATAAGTTACGTGACAAACTCGCTTCATTACTCCATTCGTTCATGATTCAACGCTATGTTCAACAATTATTAATTGTAATAACTAATTTGGGATTGCAATGTCAGGACCTATAGCACGTTACCATATCCTATAATAGCACGTTAAGTTGGATATTGTCCTGTAAGATTCCCCTAAACCGTCGAGAGTCTTCCTAGCAACGATTAAGTACAAAATCAGATTTCACCTGCACTCTTCAGCTAAGTAATCACCTATAATCTGCAGCACTAAAATAATTTTGCTTCTCAGTCCACCTGTAGATAACGTAAGCTTTGTTCTCGTTTTCAAGGAACGGAAAAACGTTTTTCTTAAAGTTGAAAAACTTAGTGTCCGCAGACCATTGTAACAAGCCTGATTTCCACAGTTTTCCAATAATGAGATATCGATTTCAAAGAGTTAGGTGCTTCGTATGCGCAAAATGTGGAGCTTAGTTCCTACGGTTTTCAATAGATTTTGATGTACCTTCAAGGAATGATTGGGTTAGTCTATTGCTAGTCCCCTATGAGTTACACCGCTCTGAATGCTTTTTAAAGATTATCTAAAACATTTCAAAATATCTATTCGTCTACTTTATGAAGACGAGGAAGTTTTATGCCTCTCCCGCTTGGCGGACGTGATGCAAGCTAAGAGCTTCATGCCTTTTACTGCAGATATAACTAAGTCTGCATTGCAAAAGTGTTCGATCGTTCAACAACTATATGTCACGGCCGAGAATTTCCTTTTGAAATAAGCCTCAAAATGTACTATTTTATTAAAAAATGCTCTACGTAAATTAACCCATGTTATATTAAGTGACCAACCAATCTTGTTAGGTCTGTGCATAAAGCCTAATTTTGAAAGCTAAAGTAATCTCCGACGAACATTCTTCGCACTTAATTCTTCTTGTTCCTTCCTGCTGTGAAGTTGGTTTGATGAAAAGTTGTTGAAACTGTAGTCATACTTGAGAGTTGCAATTCAATACAGGCCGAAGAAACATTCAAATTTCTTAAAAGATCTTTTCTCACTTGTCAACTCAGAATGAGTTTTTTTCACGAGATAAAGAGCTAGCTAAGGTAATGATGACTTTAGACGTTGCCAACCTTTTCGGTGGAGTCCTAAGTTGAATAAGTTGGTAGAGAGAAATTAAATGAGAGACCTACGAATGAAAAGAAATGGATAATGAATGGGCGCCAAAACAGACAAAAAACCAAAGTTAATTTTACTAATAAGATATAACCTTTCTGTTAAGGTTTTGGTGAATGAAGAATGAATGCAATAAGACGGGTAAGAAAGGGTTAGATAGGGTAATTTAGTGAAATTTTACGACTTCAAGGCAGATGAAATAACGATTATATGGAACTGAGGTGATCCTGTAGAATGTGTCCAAACGATGACAGTTTTTAGATTCACGGACCAATTTACTTCCATAAGAGAGGGACTGGAACAGAGGCTTGAATGGCGACCTGATACGGAAATTTGTTTATGGCGGCTTTGGAGGGATTTCTCGCATTGCAAGAAAAATCCAAGTTAATATGGAAACAGTTCATTGATGACAAGTCAATTCCTTCAAAACTGTCATCGTCCCATTCTCCTATCGAAGGAACTACCGAACCATCAACCTACGCGGCACTCGACTAACCATCGACTCCAAAGTTACTGACCTCGGCCTTACCTGGAGCGCTCCTATCAAATATTGAACCGGGAAAGTTAGGACCTATACGCGTCAACTTAAGTCACTTCTATCGCTCAAAAACTTATATACCCACATTGAAATTATAATCTGTAAGGTACGAATACGACCCGTCTGGTTCTATGGCGGGAACAATTGGTGATTCGCCCCAGTAGCCCAGGTTGGTTGAATACAGGTCCTACACAACCGTGAACTCAGATAGATATGCAGCGCACCTTGGTATATCTTGAACGAAGAATTACACAAGGACTTGGAAGTTCCTACTGTTACTTATCGCCACCTATCATCTAATGAACTTGAAGACACCTGGCCACCCAAATCCTCTGGACAATTATATTCCCATGATCCCCTCCTCCACGATTTGCGAAAACATCATTTGGACCGTGCTGATGGCATTAACTGACATTGTGTGAACCTCATAAACCTATATTCTAATGCAGTTTCTTTATCTCCACAATATGCCCCCTCTGCATAGTAGGTTATAGTAGGTCCACCTTTTAGCTTCACCCTCGAGTAAGAACTCTGATGTCTGCAGATGTTGCATTCTGGAAACATCGAGCCCCCTGCTCAACCTCCTCTCTTCACCTCTGAGATACAAAGTCTGATGCTGCAGACATAGGTCAGGAATCGTCGACTTCCTCTGCTCAATATCCATCCTATTCTAAGTTAGAATGACTAGTGTACGTGGACTATTTGTCACGGAAAAACCCGTAACTTCACTTCCATCCTCTACAATCGTCTGGAATCGTCGGTTTACACTACAGAAACCTAAATTCTCCTTGCCAACTCCAACTGATCTGCTAACCAGAACCTTACGTAAATCCACTATCTTCCTTCAGAAGAGAAAGTAAAATTAGTAGAGGAACTAACATAACTAGATCCCTACAATTATGAAGAAATAAGAACTAAGAAGTACAAGAATATGCAGCATTCAGAAAGTCTCGCCGTAACAGCGCTTTTAATACAACCCAACTTCATGTTAAAACAGTTACGACCAGTTTTCTTTTTTTTCTTCACATCAAGGAAGAAAAAATCTGGAGGGTTAAGTATGTGTAAATAGAGGTTTTATATACGTTGATGCGAGTTAGGGAGGAAAAAACCCCTGCGATATGAGGAAAGGAAATATGAGGCTAACTTGCGAAAGGAATTGTAAATCAGGTGGTTGGTGGAAGGGCGTTCTGTTTGCTCGCCGTCTTTCCCTCTATTTGAGAGGGAACGAGAGATGAAAAGTAAAGAGGTAACTGCGAAGTGGGATATGAGCCTTGTAGATCTTTCTTCCCTTTTTTTTCGGGGGGACCCTCGGAAGTGGTTACTTTGCATTCCGCTAGGTGGCAGTTTTGTCTCCTAGGCAGATAGCGGTTGCGAGCCGCACACCTTGCAACGCGAACCCTCTGAATACTGAACAGGGCGGAGTAGATTGCTGTCCTCTGGGACTTTCCGCCGGTTTTTTTCTCTACCGAATATTATTAATTTATTCGCTTTCCCTCCACTTTTTTTCTTTTAAACCTCCCCTTCCCACCATGTATCTCCTCGAATTTGCATACTGAATGCAGAACCGTACGCTCTCTTTGCACTTCGACGTGCGAGCTTTTCGAAACACGTATCACAGGAACAAACATGACCCTAATTTAAATAGGAGACGTCACCTTTTCACTGAACACGCATTCCGAACCACGAATTCCCCCAAATCCCTATTCCCTTTTACGTTCTTGGCGTAAGTCTGGTAGAAAACACGCGGAGCGTGAAGAAAGATGCGGGTCAACGATGAAATACCGTTGACGATATTCCAGTCATGACCTGTTATTCACTTTATTTCCAAGTCTGTAAGAAGTCGAGGCAGCGGGGGGGTATCACCGAGACATGTGTCAAAAAGCGCGAGTGAACATAGCAATACTCACACATTCACGCGATCTTCAGGAGGTTTAGCCCCCAGAGCTTAACCCAACTCTACCCCTGTTACTCAGACGAATATTCAGCGCGAGGCTTCACTTTACTCTCGTGACATATACCCAATAGGCAGAGCTTAACTTTGAAAAAGATATATTGACATTCGAATGGAAGATGGTAGTAAACATCTAGATACATATTGGGCAATTCGATCTTTTGGTTTAGGGGAAAACCCCCAGAGGTTGGACACCCCTCCAGTCGTTGGACACTGAAAGGTTTTACTGCTCTACCGTGGATCAGATTCTTATTATGGAACTTTTAAACTTCTCGTCATAAACTGTGAAGCCTGAAGAAAAAGAAGTTACTGTTACAAGCATACAATAACCTCATAATTTGAGCGAGGAGAAAGAAGCCGCTCCTAGTGGAGAATCGCCCTCCTGGTAGAGAGAATGGTAGGCTGACTAGACTTATTTCATAAGCGTTTTCAGTTTTTTCTCTGATGTTTACAGTTTTTATTTTGCCCGCAATTAAAAGGTGGATTCTTCCTGGTAATTTTGACGTCAATATTTTTGCTTTTGACGCAAAACATTATTCTATATTTACGTGTCCAACGACTGAATACTAAGAACAGGACCTGACTCAGTGGTTGGACAACTGTCCAGGGACTGGCTCCGGCCTGTTTGTCGAGTTCTCCAGTGATTGGACATGTGAAATTTTCGAATCTTCAATAAATAATAAATATAAATTTTGATTTTCATTAGTTCAAGTTAAATGAATACCCACCTACTGCTTTACCTATAGATTCTGAAACATTTTCTTGAAAAACTGCCAATTTGGAAGTTCGGCAAAATACTAGATACTTGTTTGCCTTAGTTCCATTATTATAATTTATTTTTTCTTCTTCAAAGTTATAGATGGTTTAAATAATTTGTCAACATTTTGCGTGTATTTGAGTTTTTGTTTGACTTCATACGAATGTTTCCAGCTCAAAAACCCACAGGGCAGTTCGGAGGTCAAGAAGAAGAAGCCCGGAGCAGTCGCAACTTGTTTTGACGAAGCAAAAGCCCAAGAGGCTTTTTTCGTGCTGCACAAGGAAAGGGCTCGAGGAGGGCTGCTGAGATGTTTGGAGTCCACAAATTGACAATTTTTTTTTTCGAAAGAGTCCCCACCTTTCAGTAGCTGGATTCGGACCTCCTCCAGTCCTAACGGATGACAAGGAACAAAATACTTTGCCAATGGATTTTTGAATGTTCTAGAAAGATATTTCTTCAACGGTTGTTAGTCCTAATAAAGATGGTTGAAACGGTTTTAACTGAGAACCCTCGACCAAACCTTTGAAGGAAAATAGACCAAAAATATCATGGCAATCTAGATTTCTAAAGAGTCACCCAGATATAAGAACGAGAACACTGTTTTAGTTTACCACAGTTCCTGCTATTGTCAGCATTAAGAATAACTGAAAGTTTAAAGACTTTTTTCAATATAAATATACATTTTTAAAATGAGAATTTCAAGACCGTTCTTTTGGTTTATTATTCAATAATAAACCATTGTAATCGCTCTGAAAAAAATTCTAACCCCCCTGAAAATTTCATGGTTTACGTTTCAAAGGGTGTAGAATCCGAATCTGCAATTTTTCATGAACATTTAAAGACTAATGTTTCTTAATGAAAACTCGATTGTCAAGTTGAAAGGAAATTTCAACTGGCAGAAATTTATATTTTGCTGCAATCATACATTTTTCAACGAATTCATTCTAATCAAGAATTCGTGCGTTGTATATGCTCCGAGAAGCACCAATTGGATTTTTGGCTACTTTATTGTAAAACATGACGGATAAAAAACGAAAAGTTATTGTAGGCCTGGGACGCCACAAGAGCTTTCAAATTTTACATTCCATAAGTCTACGTCGAACCAAACGCATAATTTCTAGTCTAACTAAGCATTTCTCAAGTCAAATTCAAAACCCGAACGAAACTTTGAGAATTGTGGAAATTCGAAGTTACTTATTGATTCAAAGTTACGTTGGAATTTCAATCTAGTTTGTCGGTAATAAAGAACCAGTTCACTCCATGAAATTAATATTTGGCTGCAATCATACATTTTTTAACGACTTCATTCTAATAAGGAATTTGAGCAATGTAGATGGTCTGAGAAGCACCAATCGAATTTTCTGCTGCTTTACTGTAAAGTATGATAGAGAAAAAACGGAAAGTTATTATACGCCCGAGATCCCAGAAGAGCTTTCTACGACCAAAGTGCCCCCGCCATTCGCAACGCAGGGATACACAAAGCTTTGAAAGTCTTATTTTGTCTTAATCAGACCGCTTCACTTAAAACTCCGCAACGGGGGAATAATTATGAAAGAAAATATACAGAATAGAAGGGCAGCGGGAGGGATACGAAGAAAAGTAGGTGGTTGAGATGGGCGAGATGGAGAAGAGAAAATTGAGAGGAATTGGCCTCAGGTGGACGTAGTGTGGAAAAAGAGTGGGGGCCTAATGAAACTTGGGATCCCTCTCATGAAAACTACAGACTAATACACTTTTGGAACAAGGCTCCATCCCACTTACTCCTATACCAGCGGGAAACCAGATCTAGTTAGCGAGAAACACACTCGCTCAAGGCAACCAATTCTCATTTTTACGAATTGATAGATATGTTTAGACAAGTTTTCTATATCTTAGGTGTGTTAAGGCAATAGAAGGTATTCTTAGGTATATTGACTGTGAAGTGATAGCATAAATAGTATGTATGATACGACTAAGGATAAGGTAATAATGCCTTGAGTACGAGATGGACCGCGGTCACCGCTGTGTTGTGAGGTGTGCGAGTGCTGATTCGGGTTCATCTTGTTTGAACTTTAGTGTCACCCAATCAGACAGCAGCGCTCCTTCTTCCTCATCAGCGTCCAGGATTCCCCTGGATTTATCAACAGTTTGTTGGCTCAGAATAGCTGTTCCTCAAACTGCACCCGAATTGATTCCTCCAACAGTTCGGCATTTTGGCTTGTGCGCTACAGTTTGGACCAACCTTTCTCCCTGATCTCCAGGATTAATTTTCGTTTGAAAATCTTCTTCATCCCCGACCGTCATCAATCGACCTTTCCGTTCAGAAACGCGCTCGTAACGCTCTGCATTTCATCCTGGCTTCTGTCGTTATCACCGTTTTCCTCGATGCTGCTTGGGTCCTGGGATTCCTTGGCTTACTACGACGGAAATCGAGCATTATAGCGGTCTACAGGATTACAGAGGTACCACGTGGTGTGGATGGGCAGTGGGGTTCTGCGCTGAACATTGGGGTCGACCTACTAAACGGTCACACATTCAATTTAATCCTATTAATTATTTATTTAGAATTGAAGGGTATTGAATACCAAAAATTCAATTCAATTTCTACTCAATATTGTTTGATGTGAATTTATTTGAATAATTGCCGCAAATTATTCATCTTCCAAGGGGCTCTTTTCAATTGGGAACAACATATTTCTTTAGCTTATTTGCAAAACGTATATTCATTCTTTTATATCGACAATTTTGTGAAGGAATTGGATTTTCTTTTCAATAAGTATCTTTATAAGATTTGGGATAACTGGTAGTTTTAATTATTTAAGAACGCCACTACTCAAACTATACATTATGATTGAGTTTTTTTATTTTTAAAATGCTTCTTTCAAGAGAAACGAAGCCAAATAAAAGCAAATAACCCAGTTATAGCTAATGAAGACTAGGAATTGGTGATTCATCCACACAAATGCTTACTAACATGCCAAAGCTTTAATGTGTTTACGCATTTTTTAATTTACAAAGCGGAATAAGTTAAACTTTTTAGACCTCCATTCACCCATATCTCGAAAACTTCCCATCTTCAGGTCTTCATTCTTTGAAACAGAAAAACCTAATGCATATTGTTGGAAAGTATTTGCGAATCTAAGGATGCCGTTGGAAAGAGCATTGAATTTCCCATAATTTCAGTCTTTAACGGTAATTGTTTGAATAAAACTAAGGGGTGACACTGAGCCTGAAAAGTAGATTTTTCAAATTTTGAAAAAACAATTTTTTTAATGAATCATTAGTCCCCCTTAATTTTTATGATACGTTTGACCCTGTAAGTCTAAAGATGCGTGAAAGCCTCAGCTTTCCAAGGGTATAATTAGTTTTTTTTTTTTTAGAGGGAACTTTTTTTGAGAAAATTGAGATTTTATGCAAAAAATGTATGTTTTCAAGCACATTTGGGTTTTTTTTCAATTCACACGAATTGTTCTAAACATTCCCCATATTCCCATGCAAAGGGTCGCAATGAAGGTCACACCATGCGGGTTCTGGCGGATCCGATCCCCGCATGGTGAGTATTAGTTGCTGATATCAACATTTCAAAATTCCACCCATTTGGAGGTGTTTTTATTTTTGGACTTGTGACGGATTTGTTATTGCAGGTCCTGGACAATGAAATATTTCATTAACTAGAAGATATACCCCCGGAACAGAGGATGGGTCTATGGTTCCAAATGGGTATCCAACTCAAAAGGTCGTAACGTCACAGAGTGGATGATTTCCAACTTTGAGAATCGGTAACAAATATCCTCGTTTCACCATCCCCATACTCCAGAATTCGGTCTACTAATTGGTCCCTCGTACACCTAGGATTTCAAGCTTCCCCAGAAGTAGAAATCCAAGGTGGCCACCGAATTGGTCCATTTTGGCTGATCCATCAGCTGATCCGTCTCAACAAAATTAGAATATTAGAAAATAGAACCGATAATCTGGTTGTAGAACATGTGAGCGGAGTTTTTCGGATTATACGCTGGAAGCCCTGTATATGAGAGGTTCTTGAAGAGCTCGGGCTGTGACTCGCGGAAGTTATAATTTTTTAAGTGGAAATAACAAAAACCCTCGAGTTTGCCCTATATTTTGACTTTGAACGGACTTTTATAGAAATGGGGCAACATCTGATTACCAGGGTATCCATATTGATTGTATGAGATGTTCTAGAAGAGCCCGGACTGAGATTCGCGTAGAAGCGGAGAGACAAAACGAAATGGGGTGAATTGGACCATTGAGATTGGATTGAATCATATACGAACGTTTTAGGTCCTTTTCCAGATCATATTTCGGCGGGTGTTCAGTCATATTCTGAAGTTTTTCAGGTCATATTGATCTGGACTCTAATTGTCATACCAGCCATTACAATTTGTCATTATCGTGGATTTTATACCCAACCTCCCATCGCAGAAATTCTATACAAGTAGAGTGTATCGTATCGCGCCATTCGTCAATAATAATGAGTAATATAAGCTATTACATTCTACCGTGAAATCCGCCGCGTGGCCTCGGGATAGCGGCAATTTGAAAAGCTTCCGGTTCCGCGGATCTGGCAACGAGGGAGATGAATATTATAGGGGATGAAGTTGAAATATATAACGGAGGAGGTCGCTCGTGAAGGGTCGGGGCTGAGGCTGAATCAGAAAGGCGAAAGGTACAGAAATAGTAACGTTCTCCGGACGGAAAATCGATTTTGGATTTGGCCGGTCGTGTACTCCCGGGTCACCGCGAGATGAACTCTACGCAGTTCGACCCTTCGCGATGCACAGAGGTTCAGAATTACGATTTCGAGCGTCGATAATCGACTTTTTCCATGATTGAGAAACAAATTTCGAGTGGTACGAATTGTCATACATGTGGATCACACTTCGAAACGAGCTCCTCCCCCAATTCGAAGTTTGGTACAGGTGTGAAGAGCAGAGTCAGGTACGTAAAACGCTCTCGGTTATTAGTTAATCTGTCAATCAGTCTTGCGAGGTAAAGAAACAAAAACATGATCATCAATATCAATAATGAAATGTGATACTTGTTCTAGCACAAAGTCAGGAAAAACTGAACCGTGCCCACCTACACTTTTGTGAACCGTGATTATTTTGATACTTTTAGTATTGGGTAGTAGTAACTAACTGAATAAATCATCTTGCTTCAACAAGGAATTAAAATGTATTAGGTTTAGATATCTGTCTCATTCAACCTTACCTACACATCGTTTACATAATTCTATCGTTATTTGGTTGACAAAGCTCATTGTCATGGTTACATATAAAATTGTAAAACCTGAATTTTGAGGAAACAAACGAAAATCATGCGTGCTTGTACATCACTATACCATTAGAGTAACATCTAGATTATATAATAAAAACGCTGCAAATTCTTTCACTAGGGTTTATTATTCAATTTCATTCATTAGGCTTGCATTCATGAATTGAATTTCTACTAAGATTTGGAGTGTGCGTGTTTCACAGGTGATAGAGCGATTATTGAATTTCAGGAGATATGCATAGAACACGTAAATCTGTTCTCAACCAAAATATCATATTCGTGTGCCTCCTGAAATTCAATAATCGCTCTATCACCTGTGAAACACGCACTCTCCAAAGCTTAGTAGAAATCCAAATCATGAATGCAAGCCAAATGAATGAAATTGAATAATTAACCTAGTGGACGAATTTGCAGCGTTTCATGCATATCAAAATTGAATTGAAACTTTTAGGAGTTCACTCCAGTATCCACATTCACTACATCACTAAGTTACTGCGATAAAAAAAGCTGTTTTTTTTTTGTTTTGATCGCAGTAGCCTAGTGATGTAGTGAATGTGGATGCAAATGTTGGCAACATAAATGAGGCTATACATCGGGAGTGGTTTGAGCTACGAGCCTGGGGAGGGGCTCATTCGATTTCTCATGGGAAGTTCTTAAAAAAAGGCCAAATGTAGAACGCCTTGACTTTTTTTTAGGTTTTTAGGGATTTTACTAATCTTTGACAACCCTTAAAGGGCACTTTAAGTTAAGTGCGAGTGCTGGCTAAAGAATTGGGGCATTGTCGGACCAATATTGATTTTTCCTGAAAATTTCAGATTTTTTTGCTCCAGCCGTTTGGGAGAAATCGTGCTTACGGCGTACGGCGGACGGACAGAAAAAATTCCGTAAACCCAAAATCGTAAATTTAGTAGAACCAAATTTTTTAGTCAGAATCAAAACCTCGATTGTCCCGTAGAATGAGTATCACCCATAAGCTGAAGAAGTGCGGAGCGGAGAGATTAATCCTCTAGGTAGCGCAGTTGCTATTTGGCTTCCTTCCTGCCAACCGAAAATAGAGAAAATACGAATTTCGCTGACATTTTATGGCACAAGTTGATGCCTAATACTTTATAATCGTATTTAGATCCTGTACCATACACTCCGTTTAATGTAATTATCAGTAGTTCACCGATCACGTCTAATATAGAAATGATTTGCCGCACTTTCTAACATTTGAACAGCTTACCAATTATCGGGGTACTAAAATGAAATGCTAGTCACCTGGACAACTATTAACGCTTAAAGCGTGGGCATTAAACACGTGCGTAGTCCGTCAACAAGCGATCGGTCGGTAATATTATTTACAGAAGGTTTAGCGGCGTGGACGCAGGGAGTTATGCAATCGATGATGATTGAATTAGTTTGAGTGGCAATCCCACCGGTGCATTGTCCGATTTCTCCAGAGCGTTCGATCATATGGAATCCCCCGATGCCCGACGTATATCCCAGCGTCCCACGGGCCATCGGCCAATCCAAATTGATTAAATTCAACCAATGGATTTCCGTTCAATTGGCCCCTTCGTCGACGTATGTTGCTCGGCAAGGCCATCTTGTTTGCTTTTCCACGCTGAAGATCCATTAGGGCTCGCCGATCTCCGTGTAATCACATGAGGGATGATAGGCGTTTTCAATCATTGTCGTAGGTACCTACCCGTTTCGTTACTATTGTGATGGCAAATGTATTGTGGGCCAACCAGCATTAACTAATGGTTCGGTTCAAAGCACCCACTCCGGTAATGATGAAGAGTTCCTTCCGTCAATAGGCCTGATTCGGTGGTATCTTTTATCTGATATATTCTCCCCTTTAATCATCTTTAGGGTTCCTTGAACATTGAGCTACACTTCCAATCGGAATGAGGGTCTAATACTAGTACATCAACTATTAACAATTTAAGATATCCAACAGTCAAGGGTACGTAATATAAGAATGAAAACTCTGCAAATTCTTTCACTGGGGTTTATTATTCAATGATTCATGATTTGAATTTCTACTAAGCTTTGGAGTGTGCGTGTTTCACAGGTGATGGAGCGATTATTGAATTTCACGAGGCACACAAATATGATCAACTGATCAATCCAAATAGGTATTTTGGTTGAGAACCGATTTACGTGCTCTATGCATATCTCCTGAAATTCAATAATCGCTCTATCACTAGTGAAACACGCACACTCCAAAGCTTAGTAGAAATTCAATCATGAATGCAAGCCAAATGAATAAAATTGAATTATGAACCCCAGTGAAATAATTTGCAGCGTTTCTCTTGTGTCTAAGTGTGTATAGCATATTCATATGGGACAAACATTTTCCTGCCGAACGCGGGAAACGAAACCAAGGACCTGGGGTTGTGAGTCCCGCATGAGACTTCTGCGCTACGGGCCCCACATCTAATGTTATAATTAGTCTATTTATGTTTTAATAGTGTACTTAGCAATGCGAAGACAGATTTTGGCAGCTTAAGATCGTGCCATACATCGGGAATGGTTTGAGCTACAGACCTGGGGAGAGGCTCATTCGATTCCTCATGGAAAAGTCCTCAAAAAAGTCCATATTTAGGCCGCCTTGATTTTTTTTGTTGAGATTTTCAGGGATTTTACAAAACTGTGACAACCCTTAAGTGGCACTTTAAATTCAGTGCGAGAGCTGGCTAAAGAATCGGGCCGTTGTCGGACCAATAGGGATTTTTCCTGAAAATGCGTACGGCGGACGGACGGACAAATTTTTATTGCAGATTTGGATTCTACACCCTTTGAAACGTAAACCATGAAATCTTCAGGGGGGGGGGGGGCAGACATTTTGTTTTCAAGAGCGATTACAATGGTTTATTATTGAATAATAAACCAAAATTGTTAATCAAGTCCAAATTCATGAGATAAAATCTTTAATTAGATCCCAAGGAAATGTGTGAATTGGTCTCACAGTCCGAAACAACCCAAAAGATTACTATAATTACCTTAATTAGTATAGGAAGGTTACTAAAATGTTTTTTATTCTTTTGCTTAATTTAAATTTTCTTTCTGAGTTTGTGCAACTATAGGTATAAGATACAAACAAAGGTGGAAGATACGTTCTCGTGGAAATTTGAAAAATGCTCGCTCCACAGTCCGGCTTTAATCAGCCGAGCGGAGATTGAAGCCAACAGCGGTAATTACGCTCCTCCAGCTAGGGAGGCTCGGGCCCTCCCACCGTTTTTCCTTCTCGGTTCCCAAGGTTTCAGAATTAATTGTCCCTAAAAAGGCGACACAGGGACCGGAGGAAGAGTAAGACCGTATCTCCGAGTTTAATTAGAGAAACCAGCCTGTTGTAGATAGAGGGAAGAGGGTGTTCACGAAACCTTAAGTACTTGGCAAAAAGCAAGAAAGGCTGAGCTCAGCCTTTAATCGCGGGACGGCATTTTTAAGAATTCCTAAATGTAGAGGTTAGTTTCACGTTACTGAATGTTTCCAATAGAAGGACAAAGAATTTGTATTTGAGGAACGAAGAATCAATTGTGTCTATAACTATTTTCGCCGCGAGGGCTCATAAACATTATGTTAACTTATAACATGTATCGGGGAGAATACCTAGATCAAGTTAATCTGTGGGTGTGTGGACCTACCTTTGACCGTTCATCACATTATCATACTCATGAACTGTGACCGTTCATCACATTCATACGAGAAACATTTTGCTCTTGACGATGTTTCTATCAACGATAAGAAGAGGAAATCATAACAAACAACGAGATCGAACCTCACGATATCAGCAAGAACGGGAGACATTTAAAAATTGATTTACATCAATCATTCCGCGGATGCTCTCACTCAAACTTAAATTTTTTAGGTAATGCCGTTAACATGATAAATTCTACACCCAGAAAAATAAAAAACAGTTTTAGTTATGTAGGTTTTATTCTCTTGGAAAAAAAAAAAAAAAACAAAAAAAAAAAAAAAAAAAAAAAAAAAAAAAAAAAACCTCAAATGTGCTTGTAAATACACGTTTTTTTTTGCATAAAATCTTAATTTTCTCAAAAAAGTTCCTCTTAAAACCTTAAAATTTAATATACCATTTGAAATCTGAGACTTTTGCGCATTTTTTAAGGCTCAAACGTCTCAAATACCAAGGTGGCAGGTACACGAATGACCACCTCGGGCGGACGGAAAAGTGGTGATGCCGGGATAACAAAGGGCGGAAGGAGCCCACCGAAGGTTAGTTGAAGGTGTGTTGAGCGGTGGGGGAGGGGGCGGAACTGTCGGGTCGGTCGCTAAGAACTGGATTGTACTCCTGTTAATCATTTAAATGATAAAACAAGAATTTACCGACCGAGAAAATCAGGTAAGTAATGAAAGTATTTGCAAGAGGGCAATTTAAATAGATGGGTATCCTTATCGTACTAGTTCTTTACATGTACACATGATTGTCAAATATCACGAGTAGTGAGGACGCCCTCCAGAAGGTTAGTGATAACCATGGCTATTTTACAAGAAGTTGCTTCAATTTGTACACCCCCTCGGTGCGTCTAACAACTTTACTGAATGCCAATAATACCCAATCTGGTATTCGTTCTTTAAATTATCTTCCACAGCCCCTACGTGAACTACCTGTTGAACGACTAGAAAATCATATAAAGAAAATGTTAATCATGAACGAACTACATCGATGCTTTCTTCAAGGTCGCTTTTCAATTTTGTTGTAGTTTCCGTATTTTTTACGACAATTTTTTATCAATGTTGATACTGGAAAATTTTTGTAACACTACGACTACTGACAAGGGTGTTTTATAGACTTTTGTACATGTTTCTTTATTTAGGATGCTTATTTTTACAACTGTCATACACGTATGTGTTGAGACAAAATAAATATTCATGTACCTGACCCATCATGTCACTTAATTTATTTATTCAACTTTTCACGGAATTAGGTTTCCTCAAAATGCTTAGTAATCTGAGAGTCACCCATGGAGACACCCTCATTCAGAATCTACGGCAGAACCCGTGGGATTTCCTTAAAACTATTCATAGCTGATCAAATAAATGAGTACGCTAATCAGTTTACGTTTCTTTTGTCACCCTTAGCACTCCTGAATCTGCACTTCGAAATCGGTTAAGGGAGATTCCAACTTTTCAGGTGAGAGAGGGATCAACCACCACATCCCGACCCTTATAAACTACAATATAAACCTGGTCTGCCCTCTTGTCACATTCGGAACTCAGTTAGCCCCCCAGCCGACACCCTTGGAGGGCTCCATTTCCATGCAGTCCACAGTATAAAGGAGGATTTTCCTTTCATTCAATACGCAGGGAACCTCTTCATGTTTACAAAATAGGCCATGTTCAACCCAAAGGGGCTTTAGGAGCTGTTTTCCTTGCATTGGAAACGAATAGTCAAAGAACGCAAAATTCGAACGGCCGGTAGGAAAATCAACGAAAAATGTAGGAATGCAAAAGGCGTAGCAAGTCACTCAGCGATCTTGAGCGAGAAAATATTAAAGGGTGGGTGATTTTACTAAGGAATAAATTAACGCCAATTGTCCATAATCGTTCCCGAATTTCAACCAAACTTATACGAAAAAAAGACCGATTCATTAACGAGAAAAATGAAGACATAACTAGCTAAAAACATAAGTGCAAATCTCTCCTTACAAGTAGAGGAGAAGAATATTTTTATACTATCGGAATACGAAAGAAGGGAGAAACAAGAAAACTGTTCCTATCAATATACTACTGTAGTGCAGTCTGATTCAACTACAAAAAAGTTCCCGTAATGCAGCATGATGGAAAGAGCGAATTTTCCAAAATTATCGTATTACATTATATTGAATTATGTCGAAATTTAGTTCAAAGTTACGTTCAAATTCTATTCAAACGAAAATTTTGAATTTTTAGCATGTTTTTTTCATTTTTAGCACATTTTAATGAAATTTAAGTACGATTTCCAGCATGCATTTGAGCTTCGATTATTGAATGGCCACCCTTCATTGTTGATTAACTTTTTTTTTGTAATATTCTGCTAAAAATAATTCAACAATTTTTAGCCGTTTTTTGGCATTTTTGAGATTTGTTTTAGTATAAATTTTGAAATTTGACCAATTTATGGGCTTAGAATTAAACAAAAAACTTTTTTAAGAAAGCCTTTATTTAAATGCCCTAAAAAGAAGGAAATACATTTTTACTTACAAATTTTAACTGCCTACTTATAGCCTATAAGCTTGTCGCGAAATTTAGGCTTGTGTGAATTAACTAGTTCCTAGGTACTTATTTCATTGGTCAACTTATTACAAGGTTACCAAGGTGTGAGAACTCTTCCAGCAAGCTCGGACAACCACCCTCGGGGAAGAGAAGACCCAGATACTGGGGAAGGGGAAGGATTAAAATAAGAAAATAAAACAGTAGGGAAATATTAAGGGGATACCAGGAGTTGTGGGTGCCCGACATATGGGTTCACACATGCCTAACGGATGGCGTTAAGTCCGGGTGGCGTGTGCACTTTCAGTGCGGTACAGTGTGCTTTTTCAGTAAGCCGCATGCTAACACTTTAGGCCGATGGTGGAGGCATCCGAGTACTTCCGAGGCCGAAGCTCGACCATGCTGGCTTATGGACCGAACAACGACGATTATTGATATGTCTGCATTGATAGTACATAAATATGCTGTCAAGAAACGTAGTTATTGGTAACATGATACGATGATAATAGTATAAGCGAACCATCAGAGAATGAATACAAGCGATAATCAAGGTCTAGTAACCAGTACGAGGACTCAGTGACACTGATGTTATGATGGAGTGTTACCGTCGTAGCTGCAGGTTCGTCTACAGTGCCCTATGCATAGGATGAGATAAATTTTCCTCTTTGTCACAAGAATCTCTGATTTAGTTGTGAGTACGTATATGAACATTTGATCGACAATAAGGTACCTTATGTGTCTACCTTCCTCTTTATACATTCCACATTATGTCAGCTTAATTATCTCAAGTTATAACTACTAGTAACATATTTACAGCACGTGTAGGATAAGTCAAGATTCAGCACATAATACATGAATGAAAATAGAAAAAAGTAAACTATCTTTGAACTGATATTAATGATGGCCAAGTATGAAGACTTGGAGGTAGCGATAAAAAAATGATCAGCAACAAAAATTTTCATTTAATCGAGCATGTGCATTTCAATTTTTGATTCATGGTTAGGCACCTTATATCTCTCTCTGTATTTTACGGAATCCCTCATTGTTGTGATTCGGTAATACATCTCTATATTAAAGTAATTTAGTGGTAGATTACAGAGGTGAAAAGGATTCTATCATTTTGAGTTTGGTCCTAAACTACAGTTACAGTCGGATCTGGAATGGGAAACTTGGACATGAGATCTTGACCACGACTTTGCGGCTATCTACCTCACAGTACAGAGCGGCCTGAGGTTAGCTCTCCAAGGGCATGAGAAATAGGCACGGGCGCCAAGGAACCTCAACGTTCAGCTGGGATTCTGCAGGGCAAGATCAATTGAGCCGTTGGTTCCTTTTACTGAATTGTGGAGGTTATGAGCCAGTTTTACTCGTTTACATAGCATTTTTGAATGAAACTAATGCAATGGCTACGCATTTAGAAAACGAAATCTATTCCATACAATCAGAATATAACAGCACATTCTCTGTAAATATCAGCAAAATCGGACAAAACTTGTAAGAATTACCCCAGTTACAAGCGTTTCTCGATCGCCCCAACGCAGTAGTTACTCCTAATGTTATTTATTAAGTTGTTGCACATTTCTTCAATATAATTGGGTTAAAATGAATATGCGATAATACTCATACGACTATCCTCAAACTTCATGCAAAATCAAACCACTGGAACCTCAGAAAATAAAGAGCAGTGGATTTTACATTTGCGCATGCGCTGAAAAAGTACTGATTCTTGAAAAATTAAATTTAGTGTGGACCGAATACATTATTACCGAAAAACCCTGAAAATTCATAGAAAATCGGATGTGAACTCTGGAAATGAGTTTGTATACAAGGATTTGTACACAGACACGAAACGAAAGTTGTTTAGAACGCCCTAGAACGTAAAATGCAGGTGGAAGTTTGGATTTTGGGGGGTAACTAATTTGTCGCCGAAGTGGAAAAAAAGCCAACATTTTCTCCAAGGAAATACGGTTTGAGGCGATCTGAAATGATATTCTGGCAGCTGCTCTTTATAACTTGGGAAAACTGCGTTCTTTCAACAAAAAATCTCAAATTCTCCAAGAAAGGCTGAGTTCATTAGATGGCATTTTTGAGCAAAATGTGCTCAAATGAAAAAAATGTGCTTAAAAAAGCATTTGAAATGTCATGTAGTTATTTGTAGATAATGATCTGCTCGAGTGTCATAATTTCTAGTTTTACCGATACAATTTTGATGTAAATGTGTCGGGTAAATCGCCTGGAAAGGGTTAAATAAATACAAGAACGCTGAAAATTATTACTCAAAGGTGTAATTTTCTGTATTTGATAACTCTACAACGCGGACCACTGAACTACCAGAAACGGACCGCACATCTAGAGATAATGCTTCCAAGGTACGCCCGGAAACACAAATAAAAATCCAAATGAAATTTAACAAGATAAAATAAACGTAGCCTGTGGTACATTATTTAAACTTGGCGCTTCGACGAATTGTAATCGTATTCCAGATTCCTTCAGCTAAAATTATATTCTAGCCAACCTTCTGCTGATCAGTGTGTTTTATCTTGTAGTGGAATCTACTTCTAGAACGACTTCTTCCTAAATATAACTACAAGAACAATAAAAATGACTAGTCCCTTTGTTCGAAACAAAGCTTTCGAAATACCTACAATGGTGTAACATACTGCACATTGGCATGTCGTAGAAATCCACGAATAGAACAACTGAAATTCAACTAGATAAAATAAAACACCTTTCCAAGCTTCACTTGTTCCCCAATATTTAAGCAACAGGCCTGTAGTTACTTTTAGCATATACGCGCTTAAGGAAAGATTTGCGATTTTTGAGAAACCAATGATCGCACGGCTACCCGAGTGGACCCATTCGACTAACGACATTAATTTTCTAATCTATCTGAACCAAACAAAAAACCAGACAAATACCGTCTTACATCAACAGTTTTGAGATTTTTATTTTTTGGTAGATTAATCCTTTTCATAAATATAATTTTCTAGGGTTGATTGATCAAGATGCCTAGATCAATGACACATCCCTGATCGATTTTGGGATTTTGAGTAAAATTTTTGGGTTTTTGAGTTTTTCGTAAACTTTGGTCCACTAGTTAAGGATGAAACCTGCGGACGGCGTACAGCGGAAGGAAGATTTTTGAAACCTACATATTTTGAAACGTAAATCAATCATTTTCGGGGAGTTAAAAATTTATTTTCTAGGTCAATTACGAAGATTTTTCGTTGAAGATGAACCATAAACAAGGGGCAACAATGATTTTATTTAGTTGGTTTTTGCAACGAATTTCCATGGAAAAACCGCTGGATAAAGTACCTACCACCATTTTCTCGCCCAATCGATCGCTTCGATTTTCCCATTCTCTAAGACACAATCAGCATCCTCTCAATTCATATCTATGAATAACTTAACGCAAATGCCCTTAAGGGGGTTCGCTATAGAACATGGTAATCTTAATCTTAGAAAATCGCTTCCTCTCCAACTTAAAACCCCAGACCCCGCCGTTTCTAGTAAGCCGGAGCTATGAGCGCTCAACTTAGCGCAGGGGAAAACCCTTTTATTCCCCAGTTGTCTACTTGGTTTACCTCCGAGGCTCCGCAACGTGCAATTAAGCCGACGTGGAAGTAATGACGTCATCAACCCTTATACCGCCTCCTCTTTCCACCCTGCAGCTTGGTTTTCTTCAATAACTTATCAGATCTGCATCAGCGTCGTTAGCTTCGTTGTAGCTCCCGTATTCAGCCCCTTCTCGTTGTCTCCCTCGCAGCACCTCTACCGACCTTGTTCACCAGGGGCATTATCCTATTCAACCATAAATGATTCAAATCCCCCTCCATCCAAGAGGATAGTTAGTTTTTTTCAAAGATGCGGAAATGCAATGGTTTAGTCATTTTCCCTTAAAAAGAATCAGCTTATGTTATCAACAATCATGACATTGTCACCCTTTTATCAGTCCAACCCACGCGTACTCATACTATGAACGAAACAATTTACGTTAAAGAAGGCCTTCTTCAAAGTTCTTGCAATGTAAAAGATACAAATTTAAAAATGTTCCAGGCATTCATGAAGACCTTATGATCTCACAAATTTTGGTGCTCTAATAGCAAGCGGTTTCCATTACTGTTTCGTCTTACCAAACAAAGTGTGATTTGACTTGGCACATACAGGGTATATCAGATAAGATGCGCAGTACATCACCCACGTATTGTACAACCAAATTCCAACAAAAAGTCCAATTTTTTTTATCTCGCGTAGTTTGATTTTACTTCTAAGACTTTCTTCATGTTTTCGACCTTGTCTCAGCAAAAAGGCTGTAACTCACATACAGTATTATGTTAAGTAAAACTTGATGATAGTGCGTATGGAAGTGCGTTAAATTGCCTCTCTTTCAAGTGCCAAACCGATTTTTTTGCTAACGTCAAGTTGGCGAAAAACCATTCTACAAAGCAAACTTCACAAAAATGTGAATAAAGAAGATTTTTCAACTGTCAGTACTCTACCCTAATCTGCATTTGATCGAGTGCCTGTAGCTTAAAAAATGCGCCAAAAGGCCAGCTTTCGAATGGTATATCGAAAACAATTTTCACTATTTTATTTGGTCGAGAAAACCTCGTTTGAATGCAAAAAACAGCGAAGCAAGTCGAGGTTTTTGACGCTTGGTAATGGGTTTCAAATAAGTAGGCATTTAAAAAAAACAAAATTAATCTGTTTTATTTTCTGAAGGGCAGTTTCAAATTGGTGCAAGCATTTTCTAATACGTAATAACAGTAAAATTTCAAAATGGCCTCCCTTTTGTTGAATGCACAAATGTGTCCTTTTGTGCATTGCATCAAACCCACTTCGAAGTTCTCTACGGTTTTGTTTCATTTGATCTAAACAATCCATTGTTCTGATGATTCAGATCCATGAGATGATTTCTCGACTCAATCCTGACGTCGAACACTTTTGCTTTGAGATTCCCCCAGAGGTAACAGTCCATCGGAGCAATGCCAGGACTGCACTAGTCAACATTAATTACCTATTCTCAGATGTTCTCTCACTCCTTTTGACAGGACACAAAGGGTTGGATGGGAGAATGGGATGATGACGTTTCGAGGTGTTAGCACGAGCATGAAGTTACCATAATACATGAAAGCTAACGTAAAGCACACCCCAGAGAAAGTGTTCCGGTGAGGAGTGCGACTGTTGGGAAATCGAAGTGCATATTCCCTGGCAGCTTCAGACTCGCTTCCATTGGAGAACCCATAGACATAAATCATATTCACGTATTCCTCCATGCTGTACCGCTGTCTCCACCATGTTGGAACAGAGATGATAAATTATTGAAAAATATTTGTCATTTATTTCTGAATAATTAGAATTAGGTAAATGATTGAAAATTAAATATTTAAGATCAAATTATTAAAAAATATAAAGCGAAGAGATTGAGGCCAACAGAGGTACTGATTGAGTTTCAAATGGCAGATGTCGGACCAGTGAAGTTTTTCGACATATCTCAGCCTGAACTCGCCAACAAACAGGAAATATCGCATTCGACAAATTTAAAACTGCATCTTAGAAGATTAAACAGATTAATTTGGTTTTTTAAAAATGCCTACTTATTTGAAACCCATTACCAAGCGTCAAAAACCTCGACTTGCTTCCCTGTTTTGGTTTATTATTCAATAATAAACCATTGTAATCGCTCTGGAAAAAAATTCTAACCCCCTGAAAATTTCATGGTTTACGTTTCAAAGGGTGTAGAATCCGAATCTGCAATAAAAATTTTCCGTCCGTCCGCCGTACGCACGATTTCTCCCAAACGGCTGGAGCAAAAAATCTGAAATTTTCAGGAAAAATCCATCTTGGTCCGACGACGCCCCAATTCTTGAGCCAGCTCTCTCACTCAATTTAAAGTGCCCTTTAAGGGCTGTCAAAGTTTTGTAAAATCCCTAGAAACCTCAAAACAAGTCCAAGCGGCATGAATGTAAACTTATTTTAAGAACATACCATGAGGAATCGAATGAGCCCATCCCCAGGTCCGTAGGTCAAACCATTCCCGATCTATAGCTCGATTTATGGTGCCAACATTTGCGTATTTTGGTTTATTATTGTTTGTTTGAAACCTAGTGATGCCGATAGCGTCGAGTTGTAGTGAATGTGGATACTGGAGTGATAGCCGATGTGAATACTTGTAGTTTATAGCCGATACACGGGTTGAAGCATTCTGATATGCGTGAAACGATGATAATATATAGGTAAATGTTATTCAATATTATTACTGGGGTTTATTATTCAATATTATTACTGGGGTAAATAAATATTCTTTCACTGTTGTTTATTATTCAATTGGCTTGCGTTCATGATTTGAATCTTACTAAGCTTCGGAGTGTGCGTGTTTTACAGGTGATAGAGCGATTATTGAATTTCAGGAGATATGCATAGACCACGTAAATCGGTTCTCATCCAAAACACCTATTTGGATTGATCAGTTGATGATATTTGTGTGCCCCCTCTACATCTGTCTACCTTTGGCTACATCGTTTAAATTTGGATTTGGGGAAGTTTTAACGCAATACGAGTGCTAAAGGACTTGATAAATTATATATGTTTTTATTGTGGGGGGGTATTGAGGTTCAATAAAAAAACACTGCAGATTCTATCGCTGGGGTTTATTATTCAATTGGCTTGCGTTCATGATTTGAATTTCTACCAAGCTTTGGAGTGTGCGTGTTTCACAGGGTAGAGCGATTATTGAATTTCAGGAGGCACACAAATATGATCAACTGAATCAATCCAAATAGGTATTTAGGTTGAGAACAGATTTACGTGCTCCATGCATATCTCCTGAAATTCAATAATCGCTCTATCCTGTGAAACACGCACACTCCAAAGCTTAGTAGAAATTCAAATCATGAACGCAAGCCTATTGAATAATAAACCCCAGTGAAAGAATTTGCAGAGTTTTTTGCATTCGAACGAGGTTTTGTCGACCAAATAAAATAGTCAAAAGTGTTTTAGATATACCATTCGAAAGCTGGCCTTTTGGCGCATTTTTGAAACTACATTTAGCACCTAATCAGATGCAGATTAGAGTGGAGTACTGGACGTTTGAAAAACCTTCTTTTTTCAAATTTTCTTGACGTTTGCTTTGTAGAGTGATTTTTTGCCAACAAAATCGGTTTGGCGCTTAAAAGATAGGAAATTTAACGCACTATCATCAACTTTTACTTAACATAATACTGTATGTGAGTTGGAGCCGTTTTGCTGAGACAAGGTCAAAAACGCGAAGAAAAAAAAAAATCCTCGAAGTAAAATAACTCAAAAACTAAGCGAGATAAAAAAAAATTGCTACGAGATAGCGGTATTGGTGGTGACTGTTTCAGAATGGAGACGACGAACTGCAGGTCGCATTCAATCACAAAGTCAACTGGTGAACTTCTCCCACTGACCTTGTCTTTGGACTGAGTGACCTGCAGGACGTCTACTCCCTCAGGTGACCTGGGTTTACACACCTCTAGCTTGAAAATGTCTGATTCATCTCCCAAGGGGACGGATTCTTGAATTGGGAAGGGCCAACAAACCATATACATCACAAAGTTCACAACTACACTCCAAAAAATTGTAGTAAAACATGGGGCCTGTTTCTGGCGTAATACTTGAATGATACGATCTTCTATAGGTGTATGATTGCGAATGGATAACTATGATAATCAAATTGTAATCGAATATTAGGTCCGAAACTTTGTACAATTCAATCTAGTGGCAAACGTTAGAACTAAACAGAATAACAGAGCAACATTCGTCCAACATCGTCAAAATCAACAATATTTGGGCCACACGTTGCCAGGCTAGTACTTCATTATGGGGTCGCACTGCGATTCTCTTCCATATAATTATGTTCCCAACTGCAACCCACGGTCGTCAACGAACTCATTTTACGGTTTTTCTTCCTACGTTCAGACGGAAAAATATTACGAGCAAGAAGCGAAATAATTGAAACGAAAAAACGATGATATCGTGGATAAAAGGTAAATTTCCATTTCGTAGTCGGGTGGTTTTTTTTTCTCCCAGTATCCCAGAAGTACACAATTCATTTTCAGTTTGTTGCCGGTCCCTCACTCTTTCGAGTTCCCCAGGGCCTCCAAACCTTTTTATGCGAGCCACCTGTTCGCCCAATGATGAATTACGTCGACATTTGATGGTTAATTCAGGAGCATTGTTCTACCCGCGGAGGTTCTCTCCCCATCTGTTTCAATTGTGGGGGAGTTCTAAATTGTTTCGGCTCCTCGCGAAATTCGCATCATAATTCTTCCTTTGTTCCCGCCGTTTGTTTACCCTTATGATTCAGCATGACCTTAATTACTCAAACGGGGAAAGGAAACGACGGCGACGGTGGGTGACGAATGTACTTGGAAAGCAGGTTGAGCGTCAGGCGCTCCAAGAAGCTGTCGAAAAAAGTACAGCCACGCAAAATTATCGCATCAACGGAGTTTCATCATTTCTCTGTATTATAGGAATTAGATGGATAAATAGATCATTTATTCAGTGAATCAATCGAATTCTTACGATGACGCGAATAGTATCAACAACAACGAATCAGAAAAAAAGCACTGCCAAGGAGATGGCATAGCTGTTTCCTCGTTACAATCAAAGTGACACTATCATTGTTAAGGTGAGCCCAAGGAAGATGTGAACGGTTGTACAGTTAACTGATGTAGGCTGTATTCCAAATGAATGCGTACATGCTCAATGAACGAGTATGGAAATACATAATTCAATTCGAAATCAATCAAATAAATAAAGGTGTTGTTGAATAAAACCTTAGGGCGCTTCTGCCAAAGTTGAGGTTTCGCGGGTAGCCAACAATATCACAAAATATGCTGCTTTGCCACTACTTAGTTAGAAAAATGAAGCCACTTTGATTTTTTTTTTTTTTTTAAATTGAACGGGACAAGCCGAATTACATGTTGTGTTACAATAGAAAAAAAAATGATGAAAGATAGTGACAAAGGGATGAATTGCAGGGTGGTAGGCAGAGATAAGATGTGAGATTTGAGTATGGTGGTGGAATCGTTGAAAAAGTCATATTCGGGGGAATAACTCCAGGTTCGTGGGAGGCGGTGAAGTAGCGCATTCATTAGAAAGTTCGTTGGCGCATGCTGAGTGCTGAAGAGGAGTGGTGCGGGGAACCTGGAGACTCAATGTGGAGAGCAGGTCCGGACAGGATAATTTGTTGTTGAGCAGCTTCCACATCAGGGTGAGGTCTGAGATAGATCGTCGTCTTTCCAAGGAGGAAAGGGGACAACCCTCGAGTAAGACCCCATAGTTCACCTCATCCGAAGGCGTCCCCTGCTTAAAGGCGATGTAACGCAGGAACCTTCTCTGGACTCTTTTCAGGACATATTTGTGGGCCGAGTACCTCGGAGACGAAATGATACAGGCGTATTCTAGGATGGGCAATACAAGCGATTTATAAAGTAGAGTGATTGGTTGCGTATTGTGGAACTCCCAGGTGCTGCGTTTTATGAATCCGAGGCATTGTGAAGCTTTTTTGGCGACATTATCGATGTGACCGGAAAACGAAAGCTTGGAGTTGATAACTATAATATGAAGTCAGTCATGTTTGATAAGTGAGCAAGAGTGAGATGAGTAAGCCAATATTAGGGAGGTCCCAGGAGAGCCAAGATAACAAGAGCGTAAGAGAAGGCTAAAACAAAGGAGAGAACTGACTCCAGATTCTGTTGACCAAAAAAACGGTCATCCTCTGAGCATTATATCCGCATTCTGCTCAATGGAAGGGGCAACTATACCACTCTATCACGTCAGCACTGTCACCCTCTCTACATGCCAGATCTATCCGTCTGGTGGATGGTCATCTACTCTCATCTTGGCGACCGCATTGTGGCGCAGAACACGGACACTGTACCACCACACTGCTGCAGCTTCTCATTTTCACCAAGACAGGCTAAGGAAGGGTTTTACTGCGCTGATTGAGACAGTCATGTAAGCAGGTATTTCATTAAAACAAAAGTTTGAGCCGTAAAATACAGTCCAAGTTCCGGCTTGTAAGAATTCTCGCTTTAGATTCGCGTCGAAATAATCCAAGCGAACGGAAAACCCAAGAAACAACTTAAACCAATTGATTTCTCCCACGCAAGCCGAATTCGATTGACTTTCAAATTTATTCTCTACCGCTCCATTTATTCTGAAACGTAGCGGAGCTTCAAGATCAATAAACGGAGCGTAGCTAAAAGCGTTTCGCGATTTCTAGCTCTTAAAAATACCTGCGTTGACGGGTTCGTTTCAGAAAACCGGTAGAAACTTCCGCGCTCTCTCATTTCCACTAAACTTTAACCTCTACGAGAAAAAAAAGGCAACCGAGTCAGGTTGAAAAGAAAAAAAAGTGAAATAAGTGAGGTAAAAAGGAACTAGAGGTTGAAACAGAAAGAGAGGGAAAAGTTTATAAGGGGAGGTGGGAGGGAGGGGGAAGCTGTGTTTAAAACTGCATCAGCACTAGGGAAGTTCCTTCAAACGGTCGAGTGGAAAGTGTATCTTCAAAGAGAGGATTTATGAGTGAAAAAAAAGGTCGGTTTTGAGATGGAAGAATCGGCGAAGGAAGTCACTGTCTATGTGCGTTGATAAGAGACGGAGATGAGTCAAGCTAACGAGCGCGGATAATGAATGTCAGTTCTACATCGCTATGTTCGGCTTCGTGAGGTTGATTCTTAAATAAAGGGCAAATGGTAAGGACCAAGTCACTCGCGACGAAGTTATGGAAACCCATTTCAATAAAAACGGAGTAAAAATAGAACGCTGTCTATATTTCCACGAAAATTATGAACACACAGTTAAACCAACATCGACTGTTGGGTGATCATCAGTAACAATCATGAACTGAAAGCACGTCACGGAAAGCACATCTTATATAGGTCCAGGTGAAAGGAGATTGAATCCTATTGGCTCAGGGAAGCGAAACGGGTGGGGAGGAGGACCAACCAATGTCACTTGACACCGGGGGGGGGGGGGGGGGGGCACACAAACATTAAAATTATGGAGAAGGGGAGCCAATCCAACTGCACGAATGGACGCAACGCTTTCCTCACGCAAAAGTGAGGAAATTCTACATATTGCCCTGTCAGATCAAAAATAAAGCCAAGATTGGATCTTTCAGATGACTTGAAAAGGCAGAATCACCTTTGTTGTCCCTGAAATCGTGTCCACCGTTGGTGGGTTCATTTTTGCAGTAGGTTTGGCTCCTCTTCTCCAAAATGTTATTGTTCGTACCGCCCTTCCACTTTGTAAGCCTTAAGTGACATTGGTTGGTCCTCCCCGCCCCTTTCATTTCCCTGAGCCAATAGGGTTCGATCTCCTTTCACCCGGACTTATATATCTGAGACCCATATCTGTGATGCAGTTTCAGTTCATGTTTGTTACTGATGATGACCTAGCAGTCGATATCAATTTAACTGTGTGTTCATAATTTTCGTGGAAATATAAAAATCGTTTTATTTTATTCCATTTTTATCGCAAATGGTATGTTATTAAGGATTCCTTCAGGTATATGGGATCTTGAATTGCATTCAATATTTTAAATACCAATGAGCAATAATATCGGTCAATCAGGTATGTTCCTATTCATAAAACATTTTTTAGGTGACGTTAAAAGCCCAATTTATCATTACCACCACTTGTAACGATCTCATTTCCATTCTCTCGCAAGTAAGTTGACCCAAACATTGCAGTCAGTTGGAGGGCGATTTGTCCTAGATTCGGATATTTATCTTCAGATATAAAACACCAGAAATTTGTATCAGATGCCGCAGCTTTGAGATGTATATCTGATACAATCTGCACCAACTCATTTTCAACAGAACATGAGTTCATATTAAACTGACTTGCTACTTCAGTAGCTAATTCCTCAATGTTTTTACATGAAAAAGGATAACTCATGAATGATGCTATATCTTCCAATTTACTGCAATCATAAAAACGCATTTCGAATTGTCCCAAAATATTTGATAATTCAGCCTCATACGTATCATAATTCAACTGAGGAATCCTTGCTTTCAAAGACGGAAAATGTTTCTTTTTTTTTAAAAATAATTTATTGTAAACTTTTATACAAAGTATGTATCTACAGTTAGGTTAAATATACTTTCAAGTCTCTATGATATAATGAAACATGTAGAAGGTCTTTATTCAACAATAGTCCTTCAGAATCCAGTACAATAATCACAATAAATAACAAGGTAACGAAGCAATAATGGTAACATTCGGTAGGTAATAATTTGAGGTATCCTAATTAGCAAGTAAGACGATTACACTTTGTTGCTACGTTTGTGGGCGTTGGATTAGGTCCACTGGCCGTTTGCGTTTGAGCCTTCGCGCATTTCTTTGGTCATCAAGGCGTCGATCATATCCTTCGAAAATGGGATTGGAGTGGGACGAAATTGAGGCGTGGATGCGAGTGGATGATCTTTCCAAGACTTCGATGACCGTGGGAATGTTTAGATCTCGGTGAATCACAGAGCCACGAACGTACCAAGGAGCTGACGTTATCATTCTAAGAACTCTGTTCTGTTGAGATTGAACTCGTTTGATTTGAGTGTTGCACGCTGAGCCCCAAATTGAACAGCCATACTGCCATATTGGTCGTATGAATACCAGGTACACCAGCTTTTTTAGTTCGAGAGGCAGCGGAGATTGTTCATTTAGAAGCGGTTTCAACATATTTATACGGTTTCTGGTCCGTTTAATCAAGTTATCGACATAACAACAACGGAAAATGTTGCAGATCCTTTCTTTTCAGTTGATCTATCATAAGTTGCAATTTACTTTTGAATGCGTTAACTGCGCAAGCAGTGTTATTACGTAATACATTTTTCTTTCGGTTCCCGTTCGTAGAGTCCCTTTTGAATCCCTTTATCCCCCAACAACTACCTTCAACATCGAACATTAACTTAGCTACCTCGGCTAATGGACCAATTATCTAATGAGTGCCCCGACATCGACCTTTTCTACATATCTGTGTCGGTTATTCAAAGGTGAATGGTGAGCCACATTTGATTCTATTTATTTATAACCAGCTTTGATAATATATTTCGCCGTCAGGCATTATTTCCGTTGTATCGTACTCGCCCGAAGTGATGGCGAAAATTGTCAACACATCAGTTTTCTGATATATCGAATGGAACATATCGATGGCACTGATATATCGGCCAAAAAAATAGCGATATTTCCGATATATCGGTACCATGTGTATACCTTATTTTGAAGTAGGAACTATTATTTAAAAACAACGAATTTAACTGAGGTTAGCTATCTATTCTAAACCAATAGCTTTACTGTAATTAATTTCTTTTTGAAAAGGCTATACAAAAAAAGGTACTTAAATCATAGGTAGGCAGGCAAAGTTTACAATAATACAGACATTAACTAACAACGCGGCTTCGCCTACCTACTACAATGCACTGTGCCCAATGCAATGTGAAAATTAACGATACAAGTAAACACTTTTCTTTTAAATTGAACATACAAAATATAGGTTATTACGTTTTTAATACTATCCCCCGATCCACCGATATAACGGACCAAAAATATCGATTGTGCCGATATATTACTGTCTCGCACGTGAAAACTATCAGGGATACTGATATAAATGAAGGCTTTGTTAAGTGTTCGGTAAGTTACCTTGAAAATAGAACTCAATTCGTCAAGATTGGTTCCACAATTAGCGACGGGCGAGACTGTCCTTTTGGAATTCCTCAGGGAACCTGCCTTGGGCCGGTACAATTGTATCCTCTTCATCAATCGTCTGTTAGAAGGGATCTTTGGGAGTATAAGCATATCTTTTGCTGATGATACCTCATTAATAGTGTCTGGTGAGAACATGAGCCTAAAAGTTCATTTCCTACGCTCCCATGTCGAGTACTTTCCAGAAAACCTGGGAGCGCTTAGTGAAGAGCAAGGAGAAAGATTTCACCAAGACATTCGGGATTTGGAAAAACGCTACCAAGGACGATGGAACGTCAATATGCTAGCTGACTATTGTTGGATGCTCAAGAGGGATACGGACAATGCTGGAGCACAAAAACGTGTGCGACGAAGTATCAAAGAAAGACAAAAGGTTCCACAAGCAAACTGAATGAATTTTTTGAGCATTTTGAACTGAATAGTCAACAAATACTTTCTTTTATTTTGAGTTTATAGACAATAAAAATTATGGTGTTTTTTTCTAAGTTTTCGTTTTTTCATGTCCCCCTCTCCCCTAAATTGCAAGAAAACTGTACGTGATGGAGGAAAATAGCGGTCATTTTTGGATTCAGCACACCAAAAAACATAAAATTTAGCTAAAATATTCCATGCAGCTCATCAAACACCTTTTTTTTTTGCAGACCTATGTTATCGGCCACAGGCTAAAGATGTTATGATTATAGAGGTGTAATGTTATTTTATGGTCTCCCCAAGGAAGTTAGAGAAATAAAAGGACTTCCTTCTATCAAATCCCACCTGAAGAATTCGATTTGAGGCTAAATGTTTGTTCTCCCACACTTTTTACATAAAAAATGTGTGTACCTATTCAATTATATTTTATTGACATTTTACATGTAACTGTTCCTATTAAGATCTTAAAAAGAATTTTGAAAATTATTTGTATCAAATGCTATTTTAGTTTTAGTAAAAGAGCAGTCATTTTATGTATACATTTTTAGCCGTTTGTCCTGGAATAACTCCTCCCCTCAGCACAAGCAAGGCTTCAAGAGGGAGATTGTTGTAAGCTATGTTCTATTATTTTATTTTCATTTCCTCAATAAATGCATATTATTTTTTAAAAAAAATATATATATATCGGTGCCGTCCCTACTTGCCCGTATTAAAATCATAAATAAATAGTGAGCAATTTTAAACTCCACCACAATACAGCAGTATTGTCGCGACGCGGTGAGAGGAAATGAACTGAAAACATTGAACAGAAAATCTGTCCTAGCGATGTAGGTCGGTTTAAGCAAATATTCACCATTGTTAGGCGTTGCAGGGGGTAATGTATAGGGAAACGCGCGCCAAAGCGTCAAGATAAAGGAAAACGTATATCCCTGTACGAAATAATGAGGTAGATAGCAGCGGTTGCGCCAATTAAGGCTGGAGCTGGATCTGGGTTTCCAAGTCAAGACGGGTCCGTTTTAACCCGGTAAATCGTGCGAGGCAGAAACTGCCTGCTGACTGTATCCGCGAGTCGAGCAATATCGCCTCACCACTTCGCTTCACATATAAGCAGAACCCGCTCGTAATTATAGTTGCCACGTACCCGCAGTCGCTTCAATAGGATCCCATTTGTTCGTCACAGATGTTGCCTAAATGTCTCTTTTGATCATCAGGGTGAAATTCAGTGGAATTAAATATGAAAGCCTATTTGGAACTTCGGATACGGTATAATAATTTTTGTTCACTATGTTCAGTAACAGACCTTCGTAATCAATCATGAAAAAAAAACTCTGCAAAATACCACACAGAAGTTCATTATTGAAAGCTTTTATTTAACTTGCAGTGTATGTATGTATGTATTTATGTATGTATGTATGTATGGACGTTCAAGTGAAATCTTGCGACCCGATTTTGAAGCAGATACTCTCAACCGATTAAGCTGAAATTTTGTATGCACGTTTAGATTGGATGACAATACACGATTAGTTGTGTGACGTCATTCTCAATTCAATATGGCGAAACATCAAAGATGGCGGAATAATGATTTAAATGCATTTCTACAATATGGGTATCAAATGAAAGGGCTTGTTGAATATTGGTTTCAAATGAAAGGGCTTGTTGAGAGGAAGTAAAAGTTGAGCAAACCACTGGGGTTTCAATTTCTACTAAGCATTGGAGTGTGCGTGTTTCACAGGTGATAGAATGATTATTGAATTTCAGGAGGCACACGAACATGATCAACTGAACAATCTAAATAGGTATTTTGGTTGAGAACAGATTTACGTGCTTTATGCATATCTCCTGAAATTCGATAATCGCTCCATCACCTGCGAAACACGCACACTCCAAAGCTGAGTAGAAATTCAAATCATGAACGCAAGCCAATTGAATAATAAACCCCAGTGGAAGGGCAGCATTTTTTATGGTTATCAGAGTGCTTCAACCCGTGTTTCGGCTACAAAGCCTTTCAGGAGTTCACTCCAGTATCCACATTACTACATCACTACGTCACTAGGTTACTGATAGCAACACAAAAACAATAATAAACCAAAATAACGCGAATGTTGGCACCATAAATCGGGTCATAGATCGAGAATGGTTCGACCTACGGACCTGGGGAGGCGATTCATTGTAATCGCTCTTGAAAAAAAAAAAAAAAAATTCTAACCCCCCCTGAAAATGTCATGGTTTACGTTTCAAAGGGTGTAGAATCCGAATCTGCAATGACAATTTTTCCGTCCGTACAGCGTACGCACGATTTCTCCCAAACGGAGAGCAAATAGGCTGAAATTTTCAGAAAAAATCCATGTTGGTCCGCCGATGGTTTATTATTGAATATTATTATTGAATAATAAACCAAAAGTGGTTTTTTTCAGCACCATAAGAAATTCACCAATGTTGTAGGACGTCTGCAATGTGACTAAGGTTTTATAGTCAATGGTCGTGATAATGGTGGTGAACGATTTAGATGATGAAGGACGGATTTCTTTCAAACCAGTAAAAAATACTTCACGTAAGAAGGTACAGGGTAAAAGGGTCATTCCATACCCAGACAGACTCGAAATGTACCGACCCCCTCCGATTTTGTTCATACTTGGTGTAGATGCTTCCATTAACGCATTATAAAAGGCCTACCAGGTCAGTTCCTCCAAAAATGAACGGTTTTGGAAGCTACAGCAATATGATATTTCGAGGATTTTTTTTCGATTTTTTATGACCTAAACATGATTTTTTTACTATATCTCCTGTTCCAATCGATCAAATTAAGCGTACGCGGTCTGATTTTCTTCGTAATAAAGTAAAGAACGCAACGGACCCTGCAGAAAGCCAGGTATGAGCGTCCGTTTCGTTTGTCTGGCGGATAACGTCCGCAAATCTTAAAAACGCGATTTCTCCCAAGTCGATCAATAGAATTGGGCGGTCGAGGTCTTCAAATGTTTGTAATTACTTGTTTAACAATGCCCCCAACGGGTTGTGTGTGTTTTTTCATTTGACGGAGTTATAACGATTTTAACGGCTATGTACCGCCATTATTTCACTTTATTTCACCTTTTATCGACGTAAAGCTGAATTATCTGGAAAATCGTTCGAGATATCGAAAATCGTCATGGAAGAAAAGTTGTAGCTCTTGAAATTTCCATTCGGATGGACTGCTCCCACTCTTCCATAGCTCCAACCGTTTACGCGCTCTGAGCAAAACAAGTCTGCCCATTTAAGGGCATGGGTAAGAAGGTAGCAGTGGCAAACGGAGTTTCATAGTCAGAACCGCTCTAATTCTACCCATGAGGTAAAACACCACTTTGACCCGTTAAACTTGAACTTTGCTAATCGCGAAGGTTTATTGGAACAGCAAGGGGTCAAGGGGTGGGGGTAAAAAAAAAATTTTAGCATCTTATGACAGAGGACCGTCACGCCGCTCCGGGAGAGGGGCAGGGGGACCCGAGAACTATTGTTCGTTTTAAAGATGAAAAGTACAAGTTTTACGAGTCAAACTGGTTCGATTCGTTGACTCTGATTGTCGGTCATTCAACCTCGGCGATCATTCATCATAACCATTGCTTCCACTTATTCCATCATCAGTTGTTGATGTTTCTACGACTTCACGTCCATTTTGGGAACGCTTATACCACTCTTGGCCAACACTCAGAGCAGATTCATCAGAGACCTTTGTTAACTATTCATTTGGCACAGTTTATTACACTTTATTTCATTTTTTACGCAAAACCTAATACAAATTCTTTGATCCTTTTTCTTTTATCCTGAAAATCGCCGTACTCACGAAAATACGTCAAATCTTAGCGGCTGCCACAGATGAAGTAAGCAATGAATATAAGTTGTGTCATACTTCAAGTATGCATGCGGGCATGTGTACCAACAGAATAGAATTTTTTTATTGACAATCGGACTCTTCAAATGCATGTGCACCAACAGAATAGACATTTTTTTCATTGATAATCGGACTCTCCAAACGAGCGAAATTTTAACCTTCCGGTTATTTTCTGAACATATCTCGCAGAAACAGCAAGTTAGAAGAAAAAATCGCCATAGTACGAGTCATTTGTATGTTACCGAAGTTAAAATATGACATTTTTCGTAAGAATTTTTAAAATTCTACCCAGAAAAATCTACTTGTTCTTAATTTCTACTTCCCCAGCCCTATTCTATCTTGCAGGTCCCACTCGAACTTTCCGGAAGAGAGAGCATCTTATTTTTATTCCCTTTCTCGAGGCGGGGTCTCAAATTCTTTCCCATTCGCCCAACTGCTTCGAGGAGTGGCGGCGAGAGGGGGTTCTTGAAAACCATTGGAACGAAAGACAAGTTCAGCCAACTGTCGGGCGCCCTCTCCTTTCACAATAATTCTCCTTCACATCGCCCGAGGGCTCGCTAGAAGGTGAAGTAACCGACTTAGACCAAGAGTAATTTATTCACCATCCTTTTACCTCGGGGTACAGTACAGAGGTGCACTATTTCACCAGGCTCCCATGTCATTACCTGCGTTTCAAACTAGACCATTCGGAAAACGATGCAAATTAATACACAAAGTTTTATCACTTCTTTATTAGATAGTCCTTCTACAGTCACTCTCTCGACTCCAAACTCAACTGGAACAGCCATATTGAGAAAAAAAAGAAGAGCTCAAAATCAAATTCAGAAAGATGTATCGGTTGTTGGGAAGAAATTCCCAGCTCTCACTTCATGACAAACTGCTCCTATACAAGCAGATTCTTCGCCTTATCTGGACTCACGGGATACAACTCTGGGGATGAGCTAGTAAATCAAATGTTAATAAAATCTACAATCCTCAGAATAAAATTCGAAGAAGCATCATTGGTGCCCCATGGTACATGAGAAACGATGATATTCATCGAGATTTGAAGATAGATACGAGGGACGTCAACATCGGCAAGGAATATCGATACATCGAATATCAATATTTTAAAAAAGTATTGTTTTAGTAATTCGATTTATCCAAGGAAAATATCGATTTATCGGTCATCGATCGATTCGAAAATTCGAACTCGGATTTGAAAAAAATTATTAATGAAGCATTGTAATAAATTGTACATTTTTACTGTAGGTACTGTTCAAAATGTCCACCATTCTGCTGAATGCAGAGACCCCCCGAGAGAACCCCGCCGAACGATGTCGACGGCTCGCTCCAGCTCCCTGGTGTTTTGTCTCATTGTCATTTTGAACCTACAGTTTACAATTTATTAAAATGCTTCATTTATTTTATTTTATTTTTTTTTTTTCACCAGCTCAAAAATGAAAGACTGGTTCCCCATTAGGAATTTCTTATCTGGTTATATCTACAAGCTAAAATTCACATGCCTAATTACAGGGACTCATAAGCGTTTGAAGAAAGTCAAGATCTCCACGATTTGACAATGTGTCCTTTTCTAGCTGATTTTTCACCCGTTTCGCCGGCTCAAAAAAGCTGGTTCCCCATTAGGGTGATAGGAAATTTAACGCTCTTCCCAATAGTGGAATTAGATTTGAAATCGCACGCAGAATGTGGGAGATATGGTCGTTTTAATGCGGGAAGGTCGAAAAAAACGAGAAAAATCTTAAAATTGAAAACAATCGCATTTCCAAGGGTGTAAACAAAAATTGCTACGAGGCATCTTCGATCGGAAATTTTCCGTAGAATTTTCTCCTGGCCTGTGACCGTCACGAAATGTAACACCCTGTATAGATACCATATACGCAGGTACTTTTCCATTCAGCGTAACAGACTTTTTTTTTAATGGGGATTTATTAAATTATGCTTTTTTTGTTTTTGCGTACTGCAAGTCATAAATATAAGAAGAGAAATTGTGGAAATTCGCCCATATGGTCGTGATTCCTGACTGTAATCCGTTGTGTTTATTACCCTCTTCAAACCACACAATATACAGGCAGAATACCCTTCTCCTGGTATATCCCAAGATTCTAGCAGCGAAACGCAGGAATGGGAAGAAGTATGATTTCTATAGAAATATACGCCGGGTCGAACGGTCAACGTCTTTATTGGCTCTATTTGCCATCATGATAGGGAAAACAAGCGTCTAGACTTGAACAAGAAGATATAACTAGGCGATAGGGGAAGCGCGAGAATTGTTGGATCCGACGAACCTCGAAAACTTTTTCATTCAAACTTCAGATTAACAGCTTCGCAGGTAATAAAAGTTCTAGCATTATCCTTTTGAAATAGGTGGAAACTTGATAGCATTATTAGTTGGATCTAGTATTCGTGCTGCAACCTGAGAATGGAACGATTAAACACGCCGACTATCTAGTCTTCTACGCTTCAGAACGACATGAATCTAAAATGGCAAAACGACTAGTGTAGTTCTTGAGTATAATTTAACGTGGAAATCACTCCTAACATTCATCAATGACAGGGTTGTTACAGGGATTAAGGAAGAGAAGATCGAATTCAAACTCATACGGGGAAATCAAATCATGAGATTTATTTATCGATTTATCCAGCATGAAAACATCCCATGTATAAACAATCAAAAAACAGTACGAATTAGTATACAATTGAAACATGATTTAAACAAACGCGGTATTTTGAGCAGCGGCCGATTATACAGATAATTAGTGTGAGAAAACGGTGTCCAAAAGACCAAAAGAGGAAGGTAGAACGAGAACCTGAGATTGGGATCAAGAAGTTCACTGGAAGAATTTTAGGTTTGTCAACCTCAGGGCGCTGTATCCAACATTTCCCATACACGAACTCAAAATAGACTACACTGTTAGGAATATTTAATTAACAGGCTATATGTCGCAGAACTCCAAGTCCAAACGACTGAGGCATACTCCAAGATTGGGAGAATAAGTGTCGAGATAGCAGGGATGTGCTCGAAGTGACGAATCTTACGCTCAATAAATCCCAGCATTCCCAACGGCAGGATGGAAATGGAAAGACGCATGGTCAGAGAATGAGAGCCTTGCCAAGCATTTAATCCACAGCGCGCGTGTTACGACGACGATTGAAAGTCATAACTGACTGGTGGAGTTCTAAGTTCTATCTATTTGAAGGGCACCACTGAAGGAGTAAGACCGGAGTCAAAGCTGTCCTCCAGAAACTACCCCTGAGTAACACTTCCTCTACGTCCTAACGGTGCAGATGGAGACTGAATCATACGCAATATCTTAAGGTCATCAGGAAACAAGAGAACTGGACCCCATCAAGGACTGAACAGACGTTATCAATGACAAATAGCAAACAGACGTGGCCCCATCTCAAATGAGAACAATTAGAAACAATACACAACATTACCCGATTTATACCCATGAGCTTCAAACTGGTTTTGTACCAATGGCCTTTAGGTGATCCAGAACAGTAGGGGGGAATTCATAGTCGTGGCCAAAGTAAAGATTATTCTTGACTTGGGAAAAAAAAGAAATTTCTAAATCAAGCTTATTGGGATTTACAGTTAAAATGAAGTCTTCAGTTTCTAAAATCATGAAATATTGACTTGAACCTAAGATTTTTTTTGTCTTTTGGAAGTTTTAGCTAAAACGAAGTCGTGGGTTCGAATGGAATAACCTCACGTTTGCGTGTAGCAATAGCTCAACATAAAAAATAAAACCGACTAACGTAGAACACGAATGACAATGTGCTTTAATAGGTTCTACCTCAAAGCTATCGGTACTTGGAGGGGGGGATGTACTAGTATTCCTCGGTTATTTTGGGAGACTGTATTATACTACGTACATATTGCGACCAGGTGTTGCAGAATGCTTCCTCATCCAAAACCTACTTTCAAAATTGATTTTCCTATTCTAAATTCTAAAAATTCGAGAGGGTTGTTTCCGTCGCGGATGTACCTTTTGGGCACTGTTATCATCACAACATTTTGAATTTTATAATGATTGTTCCACTCGTCCACTTGACAAATTTAATCAAGATACATTCCAACTATTCATGTACACCATTGAATAATTTATTACGAAAACACTTTTGGAATGACAATATAATGAGAGAGAAAGTTGAACTGATGGGTTTTCGCTGAGCAAATGCTTAAGGGACATCTAGATCTACCTTCATTTTTCTGCTGATTTGCTTTTGCCTGGTCATTGATTATGATAAGTAACCACCAACTTCTCGGAGCATTTACTTTGAACTTAATAAGAGCTATGAATTCCCCCCTAAAGCTATGATGTAACTTTAGCTGTAGGGTTTCCATTTATAAGATGCATTACTCGACGAAGTAAACCAAAATCTAGAAGTTCTCAAGCTCTTTTCCTCCTCCTCATCTATTACTCTGAGGTGTTTACCACCTCGATTAAGTCCCCATACTGAGTGGATGTATCTGAAAGTTGTCCCAGGAACTAGGGTTCGCGGTTCCATGTGCTTCGCGTTCATGTCGTGACGAGTTTATTGATTCGAGCCTTCCTCGCTCCTCCTACTGACACTTACGTTGACTGACAGTCACTTTTCGACACACGGCCCAAGTAAATTCGGAAACGAACGAAAAACTGGTCTTAATTCTTCCCACGCAGAACCAACAGGCGATTTAATGAATAGAAAAATATTTCATACTTTCATAGCAGACTACGGCACAGCGTCGCACAGTAGATTTTTACCGCGTTTTCTAGTCCTGTTGATACTTTCTAGGAGGTCTCTGGTCTTAAATGGACGAACCGATAATCTTTCATTACGTAAGTTGCCGCAAGGAGCGCGGCGATGAGCTTCCTAAAACCATTGACCATACTCAAAGTTCGATATAGGTGTGAACTAGTTTATTTGCAGGGAGCGCATGATAGGCCAGTAGAAATTCTCAGGTATTAGCTGTCTGACTGATAGCCTCCCTCCGTTTCCGAGTGGTTTCTATACGTCTTTTCAATAGTAAGATTTTTTTTCACCAAATGATAGAATCAAAATAGGCATAAGTTGGATGAGGCACTGTCATAACTCTTATCAGATAGCTGACAATTTTACGTTTGAGCACGCCCAAATGTACTGATTCGGGACGGTGGAACTCATACTGAATCATCTACAGCCTAACCCAGACATTCCCTGAAGATTTCATCAAAATGGTAGGAAACTGTGGGTTAGAAAAGATGTTGAGTCAGAAAAGTCAGTTTTCGAGGAACTTCTCGAGGACATAATACCGAATGTTGAGCTCAAAACTGCGATTCCAAGGCCGATGTCAGATTAATCAAATTATGTGATTTTATGGAATCGGGTGAGTTTTTCCTGCTGAATGGACGCGTGATGAGTAACTCGCGGAGGGGGCTTACATTTATAACTAGTGCAGGTTGTACTACAGCTGACCTAATTTGGACCGACAAATCAGGATAATCAGAGATAGATGAGGTGACTGGGGACGACAGGTGTGGTTACCTCCTTCCACTTGCTTTGCCTTGAATTGTTGTAAGCTGCATCAAATGAACTTGACAATACCCAGATATCTAGATCACCACAATATCTAGATTTAAAGGGGAACCATTACATAAGAAGAGATTTGACGAGGAGCAGCATTAGCTGTATTAATTAGTATAAGAAAGCAAAACAGTAGAGAAGTCGAGGTTTGTTCAGAATTTTCAAAAAGTAGCAAAACTTTCCGGTATGCTTAAAAACCAAAAGGTTTATGTAGGCCCCCACGCTAGGAATGATGAACCATGATCAATTCTGTTTGCAACGACTCACGGTTAAAAATTAGGATTAAAAACAAGGACTCGGAGAATGTAAAAAGAAAGGCTTCGAAAAAAAGAAATAGGCTAAAATCTAACATAAAGAGCATTTTATCATATGATTATCTAAAATATTAACTATTATCACAATCCTTCAATTTGCAACAAAAACTGGCGTTATAGATTTTCTAAAAAAAAACAAATCCGTATTTTTTCAATTAAAAAAAAAAAAATTGTTTGTTTAATTTTGATCTCTAGAGAAGGCATTAAGTACTTCTTTAATATGGAGAGTGATACCAAATTTGAGTACATCATTGAGAAAACCGTCATTGAAAATGATTTTTTGGAAAGGAACTTGAGGTCGAAAAATCAGTCCGGCAAGTTAATTTCGTCAAACCTGGAAAATTCCTTCTATTTTCAAACACCCATTGGCCCCCATCGTTTTGATAATAAGTGATAGCCTGCACTACTCAAAAATTCGTTAAAACCTCAGCTTTCTAACAGTAAAATCAGACTTTTATTTTTTAGCAAGAACGTTTCTGATGAAATTGGGCGAAAATGCGGGGAAACGCGCGATTTTAGGCACATTTGGGATTTTATTGAGACAAAAATACCAGTATGACCAAAATAATTCGGCGTTAGATCGACTTATGACGAAACTTCGAATCACTTGAACCCCATGGAGGGGCGAGTTCAATTAAATTCGGAGGGTGGTTGAGAATTATGATTAGTTTTTAATATACCAACCTCATATGAGCTTTGAATTCTGGTCGCAAACCATCAAATTTTGAGTTGGGGCAAACATTTGTTTCTTTCTGGTAGAAAACAAAGGTCCCTAGTTGAGAATAATAAGCGAAAATGTCTGATTATCACAGCTACGAGTTCATTGTAAGTCTTGTAATTCACTCATACAGATGGACAATTGAAGGAATGGTAGACGTTTTTGATCAAATCTCATAAATACGAAAACGTATTAAGAACTTGGACTGCAAATTAAATTCTAAGAAAAACACTATGAAGACGATTTCTTCGTAGTTTCGGGAAGTCTTCGACAAAATGATAAATAAAAATGAGTTCTGAGAATCCCTTATTTTGCCTTTCCATTGATAAAACAAACTTCTTCGTGAAAAAAAAAAAAGTTCTTTTCAAGGGCTCGTAGCTCTCGAGCATCCGGAAAATAATACCTATAACGACATTTTTAAGGAAGGAACTAGAGTTGAATCGTAAATGATTATTATAAAAGAGGAAAAAACGAACCACTCGTTCACCCATCAAATTGGAGTAGTCGACTCGAGAGGGCGGCCGGCTACAAGGAAATGTCGCTAAAGATTTTCTCCTTTGACTAGACTATATTCCAGAAACTTATTTACACAAATGCAAATACGGGAGATCATCTTTACCTTCAATATAATGACATTGACAATGGGATACTGAGGGGGTATTAATTTATAATGATGCAAAGAGTGTTACAAGGTTATTGATAACTCAGGATTTTAAGGATTTTACTTATTTCGATTATTACTTCCAATGGCGAACACTTGAAATCGACCAAGATAAAGAAAACTTTAAAATCCTGCACTATTTTTGAATAAAGTAAACGAAATATGGCTGCACAATCTTTCATCGACCGGGCCAGTAGTATCGGCATGCTTTCAATCAACCTCATGTGCTAAGTGCTCATGTGACCAAATGCCTTTCTCTGATCATTGCACATATTTAGCTGTTTGTTGCATTCAAACAAGGTTCTCTCAACCAAATAAAATAACCAAAAAATTGTTTTCTATATACATATGATGGCGGTTTGATGGGGGTTCAAAAAAGTGTTTCTTTACATCACAACATAAGTTTATTATTGAAAATAATAAATTTAAAAAATTTTTGAACATCATGGAGAACCCATATTTTAAAAAATTTTCTAAAAATGACTGAAAACAGCTGTTACGTTCAACAGAATGATGGTATATAATTATCAACAATGAACTAGAGCATGTTTTAATTGTGTGCTGAATGGCTCTTGGTGCTGTCCTACACGGTACAGTTTCTCTTCACAGTTCCCCTATTTTGTTACCCTAGCAATAATCTGTTTATCCATCCATTCTTACACCATTTTATAAATTCCTCAAACAAATGTCTTTGGAACCTCAAGGTAAATTAAATAGAAACATCCGTCAAACGTGGGTGAGGCACGTGGATTGAAATGTTACAACAATCTCGAAAGATGTCGAATAAATTCTTACAAGGATCTCAAGTTACTGATGCAGCTATCCTGTTGGAATTGATATGGGATTATTACATGGGTTTTCCCCGACTACTTGCCAAATTCGTCTAGAACCTGAGGAAAATGATGTTGAGTGGATTTCATTTTCGCGCAAACGCAGGGCGATGCGTTAATTTGTGAACAGAATGACGGGGGTGGTGATACCACGAACTACTCCTGACGAGATGTTCAGCTCAAGTAACTCCGTCGCACTTTCCCGCATGACACGGTTGCACACGCACCCAAACCAGAGGCAGAAAGATAAATAGAGATAGAAAGAGAGAGAGATTCTCGAAAAGAATGGTCCAGAACAAAAAATGGTTCATCTCCCGAAAATGAAGCTTCTTTTGACTGCTGAAATTCACGGACTCGGGAGCAAAATTACGTTACTCCGTCAGTATCCGGTTTCACGTGAATCTGTAAATAATTTTGGTTAAGCGTTGATATTTCCGCAAAGAGCTTCAAATTAGTTGCACTCCAGTCCGCAGGTCACAGATTCTCACGACGGAGAGGTTTTCTTCATTTATAAGCTTTGATATCACAGAATCTGTTCAATGTTCTCGTTAATGAACTTCATAGACAAACTCATCATACAAATTTTCCAAAACTGAGTTCTCCATTTTCGGACATTCTGAAGAGGCACCCGTTCGAAATATTCGCAATATTTCATTCTCCTTTTTACACGTTTGTACACGGAGATTGTAATTTCGTTAGTTTTCAACGTCCCTAAATAAAGAAGGCTTTTATTCGGAGCTACACCAGGTTTTTTTTCTCATCGTCTCGTTTGATCAGCCTTTTCAAACAACCTCTCAACGAAATTAGAATTTTTTGGTCTACATTTAATTCCAGAGGAACTTTTTCGAGGAAGAGGATGAAAACATAGGTAATAATTGCTGACTTGTTTCCGAAGAGAAACAAAAAACGACTGGTGGGACTCAATTCATTCTACGAAACCCAAGTTCAAAAGCTAACGCTCATTTACACGAGGGAAATAAGTTTAATATTATTAAACAATGAAATCATTTGTCTGTACAGAAAAACATCGAACAAAGCTGTGGTAAGCCACTGAAGTAATGTTAACTTTTTTGGTTTTACGTCCACGGTCTTCAATAGCCCTCGTCCTAATTTAATACAAGGAGGTTGTAGTGTGGTTGGTTTTTGATTTGAAATGTCAGTGTTGTTGAGATATTCATACTCATAAAGTTGAAGAATGAAAATAAATGTGTACATATACAAGTAAAAGGAAAAATTAACATTACAATTTGGTTGACTGCTTATAAAATATATGACATTTTTGGAGACTTGAGGCGAGCGAAGATTGCTCAGGACCTATCGACGAAATCTCGGGAGAGAAGAATCGAAGGGATCAATCTCCAATCTATTAAGATTTCTCTGGATTCTGGCGAGCGGGGCGTTAAACTGATAATTCGGCCCAGCAACTTGAGGGTAAAAGGTAGGTTGTTAAAAGTAGGTGTTCCGTGTCACATGATTTGGAACGTAGAAGTTAAGGATTTCAAGTAGCTGCGGGGCATCAATCAAACTGTTTGCTAGCTTGTGGATCAGTAGTGATTCAAAACATCCTCCGCTTCTCCAATGACAAAAGACCACTAGCGCTTATGGCCGCATCAACATCAAATAATTCCCACGGAGTCCCTGACTTGTACGAGTAAAAGCGCAGAAACTTCCGCTGAACTCACTGTAGAGATGACTTGGCATTACTGTAGAGGGGAGACCATACTGTGGAGCAATACTCGAGCGTGGGGCGTACCAATGAATTGAAGAGAAGAAGCAGTGTGCTCAAGTCCAAAGTCATGGGACGAGCGCTGGATGAAGCCGTGTGTTCTCATTGCCTTGCTTGTAATAAAGTCAATATGGTATGTAAAGTTGAGTGCCTTGTCGAACTTCACACCGAGGTCTCTCACAATGTCTGGTCGAAGTAGAATGATACTTTCCATTGAGTAGTCAAACGATATGGGGTTCTGAAAGCGAGAAAACGAGATCGCCTGGCATTTTCCAATATTCAATTGTAGCTGGTTTGAAAAACCCAGTCTGAAAAACTATGGTGAAATAGGAGTCCTGTAAGTATTCTGACTTCTTTCTTAGGCACAGCGACTAATTCAGTAGCTTCCCTTGTTGAGAATGTCACAAATAGTTTAGCCTGTCTCTGGCCTGAAAGGTTTTGCAAGTATTGTTCTTGGTTTTTCCTCTCCCAGATGTTAGCCATATTCTGTAAACAGCAATGGGTGGCTCCAAATATTGGTTCCGGTTCTATAGGCCAAAAATTAAATTTAGGCGCTACGATTATTCATTTAGCTGATCGTATCTCTATACCTACCTTAACTGAATTCTAGATATTTCAAAGACGATAGAAAACATGATCATAAATACAACTCCGTGAACGTTAATGCTTCACTCGTCCCTCAGTGAGTATTTGTGATTTTTGCCCCCAAGTCGCATTAACTTTGGTACAATTGATATTAGAATTCTACGATTCTTGAGACGTGCAGTAACAAATTTGAAGGGGGTAAAAAACATTTTTTACCTGGCCGATGGCGAAAAAAGATTGAAAAAGCCAACAAAGTATAAGACAAAATGGTTACATACGGAATGGAACACTGCGAAGAAAAAGTTGAATGTTCAACAATGATGCTCGAATAATGAACACCAACCCATTAATGATGAATTCCACAGTCGTTCGTTTGTGTTTTCGTTCAAAATCTCCGACTTTTATGATTTCCGTTGCAAGTTGCAGATAGTTACGTGAAAAAAGAATCTTGATGTTTGAAAGCTACGTATAAACACAACAAGATATACAGTACTTAGGAAAAATGTGAACAATCCGGTTCAGTAAGTACATATTCTTCTGAATCATCATCGACGTGGGTAGGGAGGTCTCAACTTCAAGATGGAGGAGTAAATGTTATGATTAATCCTATAACCATCCCTGGAGCTTGCTCGTCAATTTTCCCACACTGGGGCCAAAGGGGGAACAGTTTTTTTATTAAACTTTCGCCAACCACACACACTTATTTGTATTTGTTAGATTAAGTGAGATCATCTGTCGCTGGAATACCAAGTTGAATCCTGTATAAAAAACAGAAATGTCCAAAGTTAGTCGGATTAGGTTATTGCTAGCTGGTCTCAGATTCGATCCGAAGTCGGTCCCTTGATGACAGACGTGATAAACGATGTAAACTGTGGGGAATTGCATTGGAAACAGCTCGGGGTTCTTGGCTCCCACATCCAAAACCAACCGCTACGACGCCAGCAAAATATGCGACTGATAGACTGAAACACCGGGATCTTCTACGTAATCAGTTAAGATACAAATGTTAATAATCTGCTGTGTGGATTTAAAAAAATATATATATAAACAAATAAACATTTTATCTATCTATCAAAATGTAATTTATCAAAAAACGCTGCAAATTCTTTCACTGGGGTTTATTATTCAATGATTCATGATTTGAATTTCTACTAAGCTTTGGAGTGTGCGTGTTTCACAGGTGATAGAGCGATTATTGAATTTCAGGAGATATGCACAGAACACGTCAATCGGTTCTCAACTAAAATACCAATTTGGATTGATCAGTTGATCATATTTGTGCGCCTCGATGTGTGGCATTTTCGGTAACTCCTCCTCCTGCTCCCGGGAAGGCATTCAAAATTTTCTGTAATTCCATTAAATATTATAAACTTTTATATTTGAATAAATAAAATAATAATTCCATGAAGTTTATCAACTTTGATCACTGAATTGACTATTGCTATTAATTTCTTTATAACAAGAAATTATAATCTTGATTTTGTCTTCTTAATTTGTAACTAATCATTATTTAATTCAATCCAATCAACATATCATCCAGTAAAAAATCACCTTTGTTTCAAGTATTATTTCATTGGTTATCTCAGATGCTAATATCATTTCACTAATTCTTGATACCATTACGACTTAGCGGAGAGTGGGGTAGGTTCAACCAGTTTTGGACGTAAATAATCGAGAGCCTATTCTTCAACTTTTTTAATATTCGTTATCCTCCTACCGGAAAGCTTGGTTAACAGCTATGAAACGCCTTGGCCAAATTTTTTTTTATCACCTAAGCAGAATGAAATGTTTTTTTGAAAATATATTTTTGGTTGAAGGTGCCCCACCGGTGGGATAACTTTCAACCACCAGTGGGGCCCTTTCAACTATGGTGCAATTCAAGAAAAATGAATGATGAACGTCATTAAACTCATTTAATGACTAACAGTAAGGAACGTTAATGGTTGAACAAACATAATTTTACAATAACTGGCTGTTAATTAAGACTAAATCAAGGGAAATCGTAATGACGAAGGACGAAGGGGAAAGAGGTCGATGTTTGAGATTTGGAGGTGACAGCCTCAATAGAAGGTCACCGCTGCCTTCTGAGCGGCCAGGGAAAGAGGAGGCAATCGCCCATTGAAGATCTGAAAATGAATTGCCAGGTCTCATCAATGTGCTCCAACAGCTTGAGAGTTCACTGGATAAATTCCAGTTTTCTTGAAACCACTGGAAATATTGTTGCGCATGAGAGACACCAAGAAAGGTTCCTTGGTGAGGGTGGGGATCTGACGGACGGTAATGAATTTCCCTGAATTTGCGACAACGTAATCGTTCATTGATTCAGCAACTCCACTTTTAAATGGCACGTTTTGACCGGTTTAATCAGCCCCACCATCAGTGGTTGACTCTGCCTCACTAGAAGTCATTAACGTAAGTTGTATCTGTGGGTAAATAATAGCGAGTTTTCAAGGAAAACACATGTGATTCGTTTACTTCAAACGATGATCCACCAGATGACTCCACTACTTTGTTGAAATCTCGGACATTTTAAGTAATATTTTTGATTTGAAAATTTTTATTTTTTTAAACTTTTTGAGACGAAAATTATCGGCGTGGACTGGCATCTGGAGACGCGGTGACGGAGCGCTTTGCTTTCCCAAATTGTTGGAGGAGATGCATTCTCAAAAATGAGAGGCGATTTGAAGTAAAAAACACATTATTGGAGGAGGTAGGTCGGTGGTTGATTCTGCCCCACTGGTTGAAACTGCCCCACTCTCCCCTATTTATATTCCTATCTTCTGGAATCCTAACTCATTCACTTCTGGGGATCGGGTGCAGATTCAAAATTTGATACGCCGTGCAAGCCATAAAAGGCCTCAAAATTGACGTCAAAACTCCGCTCTTTCGCACATAGACTCCATTTGGGGTCTACGTGGTTATAACTTCAAGCCAGCCCGATCACCTCACACACAAAGAAACTATGTTCCAAAAATTGGCAAAAACGTGCCGAAAAATCGTTTTTGGAGGTTTTTACTGACATGTGGGCTGTCATTACCTAATAATTTCAGACTCCGAATCCATTGAAATAGGTCAAAGACTAGTCTGAGCTCATCTGACATTTGAATGTGTTGAAACACGCGGAAATTTCACTTTTTGAAATCCCATTCTTTCATTTTGACGACTGGGAAGGTAAGGAAAGTAGGTGGGTGAGGGAGCGGTGGGGGATTAATCAGCTGTTGCGAAATAATTTGCTGCCTTAAAAATTTTCCGAGCTACAGACAACACACATTGTAGGACAATTCGATAAAACCAAATCCTCTCTACGATCTCTACGAAGCAACCTAAGGGTATGAATAATGCCATTTCCATACCTCTTCTAAATCACGATACCTGAAATAACTACTCTTGTGTTCTCCTAACCTACTGTTGTTATAAATACAAGCACATACAAAGGAAATTGGACAGGAGAGGATTCCTAACGAATAACCAACGGGACAGATAAAATAACAAGGAGACTACAATCTGAATCGAACATCGCCCGGCTTCATTTGTTACCCCCTCGAAACAAATTCGCTTTTACAACCCTCTCAAACCGCCAGCTCTCGTTTTCATCGAGTTAACGAGTTACCAGGTGATCAAGAGTCGAGCGTTTGTCAGCTCCCTCTCTCCCCGTTGGCTGAAAAGGCCGATCTTGGAGGGAGTCGCCCCCGCCGCCGCAGGTGCCGGAGTAACTCGGCAAGTTTTCGGTCGGGGAGAGTTCGTCGAGGGTTTTTGCTCCGGCTAAAGGCCCAGAAAGGGAAGGCCGCTAAGTGCCTCGGGAACCGGGTGAAAATTTCCTCAGGTTCCGCGAGCCTTTCGAAGCAAATTGCTTTCCTGACGTCGCTCGAGTCACAATGAGCGATTGTGTTGGTTACACGGCATTGAGCCGAGACTTAAGTTTTCTTCTGACATTAGCCCTTTATCACCTCCCTCGCCTCTATCCCAACTTAGCCAACCCTACTTGAAAGACGGGAAAATCCCCCTAAGAAGTTTTTCGTCAGCCTTTGGACAAGAATAATGTACTTCGCCTTCAGGTAAAAACAGTGTGAAAACAATCAGTTGTGCATTATGCCCAGATTAGTTAATTTTGTTTGGCATTCATGAACGAAGGAAGTCCAACTGCATTTGACTGGGCTCGTCGATGTGTGCCTGCTCTTTTCCACGCAACAAGCCGCTTTTCTGCATTTTTCTAAAATTTGAAAACGTCAAAGCGCTAATAATCGAGTATTTGAAATTAAAAATTATATGACAAAACCTGTTCCACAAAAACTATTTGTACTAACTCAGAGATGATGAACTTCCGCTGGTTTAGGAGGTGTTTGCTTTACTTTGCAGTCTAAGGATGAGACGGTGGAAGGGATGATTGCAATCGGCGAAGGGGACACGGAAAATGGTACAAAAATGCAGTCTCTCTGATGGCGGTACGCTGACAGCGACAAGATGGAAGATCGCAGGTGTCTACATTCCTTTTCCTAATCTTCAGTGATTTGTTGATATGATACAGGACCTCAAGAGTACCAACATAATCCTTCTCTGGGAATTCCAACCTTGTAATCCAGAAACGTGTGTTGGAATCTGCTCCCCCAGCAGTGAATGCGCACACAACATAATGCAGTTACCTCACAGTGCTGCAGTGAACCACGATTGACTGTATGAGTGATTTGTACAAAACTGGAATCCAACAACAGGGACAAGGGGATCTGATAAGGAAGCCTGGTGCCCTCACAGAGTTGGCGCATACGGTATCAGAGTGGTCGGCAAAGGCGATCCGAGAATCCATCAGCCCTTCCAAATGCTCGCCTGAACCCCTGGACTATCCAACACCCTCAATTGAGCAATGAAGTGTGTTTGTTGTGACCTAAAGACTGAGATTGGTGAGAGCTTGAATGGATTCAGAGTGAGGCTATTGAGCACCATTGTAGAAGGATACCAAGAGCAGGCCACAGTGTGTGGCAATCCTCGTGGTCAACAATCACCAAATATATTTTTAAATTATAGGCAAAACTCAGATAGTCGACATTTGTCAACTCAATTTTTTGTCAAATGATCACGTATCTTGTTCACCATCAGCACAAATGTGTAGCCCATTGATCCTATCAACTTGGAAAGCAGATCCCTCGGATGTCAGGAATATGATGTCCAGTTTTTGGAGCCAAGCACCTCCTCAAAAACAGCCTTTCCATAGTTTTCGGATTGTAGGATCGTTGTATCGATTGAGACGACTTTTTAAAAAATCGATAACGATATTTTCTATCTGTCAATGAATCTTGAAAATACGCGTTTATCGTAGTTTCGATGTTTTTTGGTATGATAAACCTAACGGACTTTAACCTTATACAAAGCACAAAATATCCCAGTTACCAAAACCAACAACAAATTATCAGTTTAGGGCAGCCAACATTTTTATTTATTTGAACAGGGCGACATTTACTTTTTTATAATCTTCCTGATAAAATTGGCCAGCTAATCCACTACTACCTATTTATGGCAAATCTGTTGACATCTCAGAGCATAGTGTTCAGATATTGTCAACTAAACCACATTTAAACCATTTCTACTTGGTCAGCTAAACCATTTCAAATAAGTAAAATTACTGTCCAACGTGATGGTGGTCCAGCAAACTCTATTAGAGCTGGTAAAATAGTTTTGAAGTTTTGTCTTAGACAGGGAATTTCGCGTTAGTGAATGGGCAGTGGACTGGGTTGATTCAATCGCTAAAGGATTCACGAGTCTGTTGTTTATTCTAAAGAATATCACCCGTGACGGCAAACATTTCAAATTTATTATGCTTTGTCTAAGCAATACAGTACGACTGCATGGTACGGAGGAGAAACGTTTTGTCAAGCTCAAGTTATTCATGGGTTTGTAGCTACCACGTTTCAATGAACTTCATGCATACAAGCCATCGGCTTTCCCCCATCAATATGTGAGAGTTATATTAGTAAAGGACGACATCCATCACAAGGCCGCACAGAGAGGCACCGAACTTAATTGTTCAGGAGGAGGGAATACAAAACGGGACATCACAGCACCGACCACCGATGCCGGCAATCGTGGAATAGATCGAAGAGCTTTATTACCATCCGGAGCACCTAAAGGGCCGTTGTAGCGGAACCGGTAAAAGCAGAAACGGCGGTTATATCAAGAGGATGGGAAGCATCCGTATACAGCCACTTAGGATACAGGTTTGGAATATTTTTCAACCCTGAGAATGTAGTGAGATCAATTGATTGATTGTTGCAATGTTAACCTAGAAAAACAACGGAAATCCGAACAGAATTCAACCTAATTCCATTAACCCACCAGGAACGATGAAAAAAAAAAAAAAAAAAAAAAAAAAATGCATTTGAAACCAGGTAACCGGTGCATTGTTAGTGCCGTGTAATTGCTCTACACGCTACAAGAGAACCAACAAACAATGTTTGAAATTCTAAGGGCCAAAATGTGGGCTTTCAAGGTTTTCACAAACAAAGCGCAAGTGAGATAGGTACCAATTTCTAGAAACATTGAAGATCCGCTGAAATTCACACGTACCGAATAACCACAATATCTGAACCTAAAATAGATCCCACAATGATCTGAGCTATCACGCATTATCCAAAAAATAATGAATCCATTGGTTGAAATTTGCAGCGTTTTCAGGATAGATAATGGGTTTTAGTTTTCGCGAATCATTTCTTATTGACGACCCAGCGTTGTCTGAAAACAGAAGTCGGTTAGGGGGATGAAGTGAAAATCCATTAGGAGGCTCAACCCGACGCTCTTATATCCGCAGGAACCCGTTCTGAAACAACAGGAGGTTCAAGTTGGCAAGAAAGCGCCCGGAGATCGCATTTCATTAGGTTGAGAGCTCCAAGATGACATTACATCTCCATCATCGAGGCCAATTTGCCCTCAGAATTGAAGATGTACCTACCTCCAGGAAAACACGTTTCGCTCCTGTTGTTTCGAATTACGGCAATTCATCTCCTATAGACCTCAAGCAACCATAAAATTTATTCCCGAACAAATTTCAAGCGAAGAAAGTAGACCTAGAGAGCCCTTTAGCAGGCCCTAATGTCTGTTTAGTCGATATGCAGATATGTTTAAAATCCCACGCATAAAATGAATACAAATAAATGAAATGTTTCATCATTTTTATTTCAATATTAAGCCCTTGTAACCGACTATGGAGGAACAAAAATTTTAAAACTGGAAAAATTTGTCCGTCCGCCATCGGGTGCTTTTCTCCGGAACTACATACTATACAAAAGGTAGGTAATGGAACTTGGGGCCACGTATGGGGCGAATGAAAATCATATGGGCCGACGATGTTCCTGAATCAACATTGATCGGCTGAGGGGCCCTTGTGACTAAGTTCTGACCCAATCGATTTCTGGTGGTGGAATTTTGAAATGGAGTTCTTGAGAGACATCAAGAGTTCAGCAAACTGATCAGCTTAAGGTGGGTCCAGACGAGTAAAACCTGAGATTACGTGTAATTTCTCGCCAACAGTGTGGACGGCCCACGAACTCGAAGCGAACCTGTGAACGCGAATCTTTCAAAAGGCTGTTTCTACCCAGTTGCGACGAACAGGCCGAACAGGAAGGTCGTGATAGCCGGTGCCGGCTTTTTTAATATGTTTTTACTAACTGAAGACCGAAAACGTTTAGAGCGCCGTTAGTGGAAAACTGAATTGTATAAGAGAAGATTTCTTTGCTTTTCCTTTTCCTCTTTGATGTGACTCAAGCAAACAGATCATTTTGTTCTTGCATTCTTCTACATCCTTTTGCAACAACTGAGCAATATCACTCTAAGCGTCGTTTTACGGATGTCTTTCAAAGTAATCTGGATTTTTGGGACCCCAAATAACACTATTTTCTAGACAAAAACATATAAGTTCAAGGGATTGTTCGTCACCACATCATGGCCTTAAGGGGTCCCGGATGGTCACTTAGTCCGTGGGAGGCCCGATGCGCCAAGGCACGAGACCAACTCTCTCATTTACTGTGAGAGTGAACAACAGCCACAAGCGTTTCAATTTTGTTCGGTAAAATTTCTTTTTCTGAACAAATAACAGCGCAGTAACACCGGCTGAAGACGTCACTGTGGCTGAAATTACTGATAGTTACTTCAGTGCAATTAAACACACACTCTTAATACACAAAATTAATTATTTAATTGATTAATCACACTTAATCTCGACCAGATTCCATTCCAGTAAATTTATGAATGTGGCTTATTTCCGTACCACTCTAGGATATAACTCATATCGGGCTAGAGGTGTGCCTGCCTACAACTCGCTTCTGGAATCTTTGAGAGCAAAGGTTCTCCTTGAATCTTCAAAAATAAATAAAAAACTGAGCGATCATTTTGTTAAATTATAATATTAGGGCATATCTAAACATCACACATAATCTTGGTTCATCTTCTTTCATTACTTTGTTCCATCTTCTGTACTTTACTTGTTTTAGCGTAAGTTATCTTAAATACATCTACCTATATCTAATACGCTCGATAGTTTTTTTATCTCCATAAAATTAATTAGGGTCTATTTCCAATAACTGTATTAATCTTCAAACGATAACTACGTTAATCGGCGTGAGTGAGGACTCATCTCCCTACCACGGGCTTATGCCCATTTAGGGGATTAGTTTCTAGACCAGAAGTATTTATTCGTTTAATAATACCCTGTAATTTTCACAGTTTCAATTTCATTGTATTTTGATCCTATAAAGGAAATAAATAATTAAAAAAAAAAAATTCTTCAACTGTTCAAACTACGAATTGTTGTGAGAAGTCCACCAGAAAACATAACGGAGTTCTTCCGTTAAGCACAATAAACAAACACGTTTTTGGCCTACTATTATGCAGCATTCACAATGATAGGAATCGAAATTTGGATAAAGCTGGGGCATGTACATACACTGAATTCGGTAAGCCTGACTAAACATAAACGTCCTTCCATCAACGTTAAAATAAACATATTTGCATTTCCGCTTTCTCAACCATTTCAGTAAGGGGACACGAAGCGGCGATTTCCCGAGAGGAGACTTTGAAGGTTCCAACGAAAAGGTTTAATGGCATTCTCTTGTGCCCGTCAGTCAAAGCCCATGATTAAATATTCGCTCGCTCCCCAGCCCGTCACATGGACTTGCCAGCATACGTAGACAATATCAGTTATGCACCCCTATGTTGTTCCCGTTCCGCTATGCCCGTTGTTAATTCCAAATCTACCGCGACCCTCCGTGAAATAGCCATCCAAAACACACTAATATGGACATCTGTAAGTTGGGGTAACTTATTGATCGAGTCCAGGAATACCTCCGTATAGCCGGTTTGGGAGACCAGGATTAACAAAATTGTGAATATGGTCGTCGATTCCGATACATATCACTATGTACTCGCAACTTGATCAAATGCTTATAAATTATCAATTTGAAGAGTTTTCACAGCACGTACGAACACTGCTTCGCATCAACAATGCCAGCAAATCAACTGTTAACTCTTTAATCTTAAGAAAATGAAGGGGTTGTTGTGTGTTGGATCGATTTCGAGTTTGTTTTGATGTGGAAAAGATGAATGGAAGTCGGACCAGCCCTCAAATTGGTTGGAAGTCGGACCACTAGACCGAGTGAAATTGTTGTTTGCAGTTTCACATTTGGTTCCCATAAAACAGAATATTGTGGAGATTTGAGGACTCACGAACAAGACGTAATAAACAACAAACAGCAATTCTACTTAACCAAACGTTATATTTGTCATTATTGACAATATTACATGTAATATAAACAATAATGAAGTGTGATTACGGCGTGTTTTACGTGGAAAACGATCGCGAGCGAGCTGGCGACCAACGCGATTTGTTAGCGCGATCAACAAATCTTTTGTCTTCGGCATCGCGTTTGTCGCGGCAAATGCTCATGTCGCGTGCTTTGATTTTCGTCGCGCAGTTGCGAAATCGCGTTAACATTTGTTTGTTGAAGGTGTTAAATTTGTAGGGTTTATAGGGTGCCTTGTTGAGATTATATCGTTCTTCGTTGGTATTGCCTTTTTGGTGAATTATTGATGCTCTTTTCTCTATAGTACTGTACAAAGAGGTACGGGTACTAAATTATTTTGCAGTTATAGGCATAGGTTTCCTGTCAAGATAGGAGGGCAGTTTTGGTATGTTTATTATAAATCATTATTAGAAGCGTGCACCCACTCAACTGACCTGAGCGTGAGTATCAGCCGTTCTTCAGCAAAAATCAGACGTTGAAAATTTGTTGATGTGTAGTGTGATATTTTTCTGTTATTCTCAGAACGCGGTAATCATAGGTTATCAGGATATCATTCGAGAATAAGAAAGAAATAACTCTTCATTTTTAGAGTTTGGGATACAAATGGTGAACCTCGCCTAGTTTCCCCCCGAACCGAGAAATTTTTACTAGCTTTCGTTTACTTTGCCTTCGAGCCAAATAGGACATCAACGGCGTCGTTGAAAGGAGTAAATTTTGGGAAAAAGATGGCATTTTTCCGAATATAAATTAAACAGGAGGAAACAAGTAGGTATAAAATAACTCTGGAAGAATGGATGGGCGTGTGTCGTATTTCCGGGCCGGGGTTTTCTACATCTGATAAATGGTATTATTTTTGGATCCAATCATATCTAGGTATTTTATTCTCCGAATAATCCCGCTAGATTTCCCTAATGAACACCTCAAGATATCTCCCCTATCATCATACGAGTTCTTGACCCAAGGATCGGCGACAACGCGATGTGTATCCTGAGGATACTGTCCTCACATAAGACACATGTTTTGGAATCGTAAGAGATTCGTTCCAATCGCATCGCTCGCTCGATCGCATTTACTTTCCACGTATGACACGGCCTTATGTTCCCCTCACAAAGTATTCCGATGTCCAAGAGCAACGGGGCCGGCGCAAAAGGTATACCTTACCATCAAGACCGAGACGTCGTGCGGGTTAGCAAACACAAGCACGAGTGTTAGCGTCACAAACGATCGTCTCCCCAGTTAATCAAAATCAAAATCATTTGTTAGGAGATACATTCTACGAATGAAAAAAGGAATTATAACATACACTGAATCATTCGCGTCGGAATTGTTGAACCCCACTTCAAGAACAAAGTTTTTGGAAGAAACGTAGGATTTCCCAAAAAATTCATCATTAAAAGAACAATAAGAATGAGAATGATGTACTAATGATATTATTCCTATTGGCATTCCTACAGTTCCAGAAACATTAATAACAAATCAGATGTCAATATTTTTCTATAAATTTGTCACTTCTGGGAGGTGAAAATCACGTTATTTAATGGTAAGACAAAATACCAATACATTTTAATATTTTAAATGTTTTCAATATCTTCTAACTGGCCTAACCTCTCTTTCTGTCACTGAATTAAAGTACAGATATTACAAAAGGTACCCTGCAAATTTCAGACCCAGGTTCCACCACAGTTCGTTTTTAAAATCGTAGTGTACACGACAGGTACCTACATATTTTGTTGGCGCTGACATTCTCTAAAGATTAACGCACTTCGAACACACAGTTTGAACATGAATTGATAATTTCTACTCTTTTTACTAGATACTGGATAGGAGTGTATCCAGGTAGGTAATTTCCTATATGCTGTCAGAACAAAACTTTGTGTTCGGTTAGGGGTCAGGCACTTTTTTTCCTACGTTTTGGAGTTTTTTTTGTGCTTGTTTAAGGACAGAACAAATTGCTAAAGCTTCATTTGAATTGTAGATGCCTACATTTAAAAAAAATGATTAATCGATTCGGGATGTACCAGTAATCTTGACGTCTTGATCAATCAACCCTAAGTTGATCAAATAATTATATTTCGAAAGTTTAAATTGTCAATGCGATCTAACACATTTCAATAACAAACAAAAATAAACATAAAAACAAGAGTAGGTACAGTATGTTCACTAGCCTACACGTTCACTCATTGCCATACAAACAAACAAAGCCGTGGTGCCGAGGTGTCCCTCTCTTTCACTCTCTCTGGTCCCTAGGTCAGAATTGCCAATCCAAAACTACAATTTTATTTTTGTCTATTAACTGTTAACTATTATTGTTGTCTCAACTGTTGGAACGGGTGTCAACAGTTAAGACAATTATAAAAAACATTAATATTATATAGATATTTGAAAATAATGGTGAGATAAAGTACACAAATAACTGATTTGGACGCCAAAATCCCTAGGTTCGACACTAGTGTATGTGAGTCTATCCCCTGTAGGTACTAATATTTAAAATTTTATGTCCAAGCTCTAAATATTCAAACGCTGATTATTTTCCAATCCCCTTCTGTGTTTTTGTAGGGGATAAAAACTCGTTTAAACTGGATAAAAACTATTATTTCAAGCTTCTGAGAGGTATTCCTGAATTTTCGACCACACTTTTGTACCTCATTTGACGAAACGGGAAGAGTAAACCACCTATAATTATCACAGAGTGTTGAAAGGAAACAAATAGTTTTTCGTTTTCTTGGGGATATATTCGTAACTCACAACCAGCTACAAAATCCGTAGGATCCAGGATGAGACTCTCGGATTGACACAAGAGAAAATCCTAATGGCCCCCCAAAGGCTGTTAACTTCGAAACAGTTTTTCCCTTCAAGGGCCGAAGGAGTTGGGAAGTAAAATGCGACCGGGGGATTCGCTCACTCACCTCCGCGCTTCAACTCCCGGCTTTACTCGACCCTCTACCGGTTTGAAGGCAAAATAAATCGCTAATGTATAAAAGATACGAAAAAAAAGAAGGCGAAAAGTAAGTTTGCGAGATCCGGCGAGGCCAAAGGGAGGCTATCGTGGAATAATATGATTCGAAAGAGCAGTCGAGGTTTAGTAATATATCACGGATCTAAAACAGCTCGGCGGGAAGGGGATTTCTCCTTTCTGCGAACGATTTGCGGCCCTCTTTTTTTCATTCCGTCGAAAAGGCGACGTAAGTTATGGGAGCTCTTCGGGGGTGGAGGAAGAAAGAGGTATTTCGGAGAGGTAATGTCTGTATGTTGCTGTTAGTGAAAGACGGTTGTTGTTTCAGGATATGATTTACTGAGATTGATAATAGCTGGTAATGAATTCTCGCTCCCGTTGCGGATTGCCGGTTAGGAAGAGAAAAGATTAATTTGTGGTGCGTTGTTTGCACAAAATTGAATTACTAGGAAAAACCAACACTACGATATAAATTAAAATGACCGCATATCATTGTCCTGAGTTTGTAACTGCAGCACTAATAACTATTATTTAATAGATTGGGTTGAGTTGATAATTTCTGACCCCTGGTCACTGAGGCCACCAGGATCGACTGTGACACTACCCCATTTCAGGACCTTTTCAATGGCATTCCCAATCACAAAGTGACAAAGATTTCCTGGCGTTTCCTTGACAATATGGGCGATAAGGCTTAAAAATGAAGATAAGATAGGGTGCACCTTTCGGAACTTGGAAAGAAAATACAATACACAAGCTCACAACCCTAAATTCAAGTTATCTGGCGAAAGTGATCCCAAAAGTTCAGGCTCTCGAATTCCTCGATAATGAACATCATATAGAGACTACTAACATCAGGTGCATCGATTCAGACAACGGGAGCTTCCTCCTTCAATAGGGCTTCAGAAGGACCTACTAAAAGACTGCTCCAATTCCTAAAGTTATCGTCTTCCTCCAACCGTGAAAGAGGATTAGTTAGGGTCAAGTGGATGGAAATTCCATTGTTGGCTAGCTGGCGTCTTCATGGCTTTAGGAAGACGATAAAGATGGACATTTCTTCGAACTTGAAATGTAGATGGGAGAGATCTTCCAACCATTTGTCCGATACCACCGACCATCGTGACAGACATGTTCTCTGCAGCTGCAGAGGGCAACTTTCATAAATCGGCGCACCTGTGCTGCCTGTTCGATCATGGCTCACTATATTTATAGCTGGGTTACTTATATCATTAACTGAATTCATTTTGTCTCATGCCACTACTGACGACGTGACAAAGTGACACATAGATCGCATCAGACCTCCCTACTCGACCATGGTTCATTAGACAACAGATAACGTCTTCAGCAGAGCCATCGCAGGAATAAGAGCGAACCATGAAGTGCGTACGCTTCTCTTCGGAATAGGTAGAATGGGAATTCCACCCTGTTATAGATGTGGACATCCAAACGAACACTTGGAACATTTATAGCATTACTAAGTCAAATCCAACCTTTTACGAGTCAAATCCAACCATTTGACTACTATTAGGACAATGACGTAAAATACGCAGAAGCCCTAAATTTAGAACCAATGCTGGGGAAGCAATAGAATTTGAGTTGGAAAAGGTTGAATTTGACTTGGGAATGCTTTAATTGTCGAATGTGTCGAATTTAGTGACCGGAGCATCAACATGTTCAGTAATAGATAGATAGATTGATAGATTCTTTATTGCCTATCGGATTAACATCCATAGCAAAAATAATACAGATGACAGATGCTCATGTAAATTATAAAAGGAAAATATATCTACACAGATTAGCCAGAATACAAGGATACAAAAATCATGAAAAACTAAATGAATGTCTAATTAGGAGCTGAGAATTAAAAGTCTTATCTCACAGGCCTCTCTTAAATAGAGAAACAATCTGTTGGCCACATCACGATCACTGGACGTCAGAATTCGCTTATATTGTTCCTCGAACGACAATGGTACTGCGAGCTCTGGCAATAGAAACTTCAGTCGAGGGTTAGACAGCATGGGGCACTGAATGATAAAATGGATGGCTGAGTCATTCACCGCCCAGTTGCAGATGGGACACGCTGATGGATAAAAATCGATGAGGCTATGTATTGTCCTGGGAACTAGCATTAGTTCAATGTCATCAGGCAGACTCAGTCCAAAAGACTCCAGGGAATTCTTCAACTGCTTGAACCAGTTATACCTGGGATCGCATGATGTCAGTCTAGATAATTCGAAAACGTCCATCATACAAAGTCAAGGCAGGCGGTCAGGAGGCATGCTTATAACCTTGAGGAGCCATTGCACGGCGTCCCGCAGCACAAGAGTGCTGATTGAGAGTACACTCAGTAATATAATGAACCAAGTGGACAATCCTTTCATTCTACAACGATTGTGTTCTTGACAAAAATATTCCTCTACAAAACAAATTTTTGAATTTATGAAGAAATTCGTTTCTTTATTTGAAACCTTTAATTTTAAAAGTCAGTATAAGAAATGAATCGCAATAACAAAAATTATTAACAGCACCCTTTCTAAAAAAGCGGAATTTTTCGATGGATCACCAGGACAGTCAGGTGAGCAGGACAGGACGATGTGTTCTGTTTGTAGGACGTCAATACCTATTAGGATGTTTTTATGACGTCACTATCGCACTAGGCTGGATCTGAAAAGTTTATGATCCGAGAATTCGTTGAGGCAACCTTGCAAGCAACCTTCAAGTCCCTGATGAAAAACACTAACAATTGCCTTAGAAAAAAACCCATTCCTGTCCTGATAAGTGATGATGGGAAGTACATTTCACTTGAGACACAGGAAATGACCTCGTTCATTCCCTAATAAGTTCTCGTTCCTAGCCCCTTTCGTCATCTCACCAGTCAGATAATCAGATAGTAACTGTCGGAAGGCAAAATAGGGCATACCATGTAGCTAATACTTAATCTCTTCTCAAAACTCTTTTTGGATCTTTTCTTCTTAAAATCATAACATCTTGGGCTACAAGTTAGTGGATCCACACACCATGCAGACGGTATTCCAATCTTCGCCAGACATCTGTAGAGAAGGAAGGTTCATATTCTTTGAATGGAAGAATCCTTACAGAAACTCCGATGCACTTCTCCTCCTACCAATCAGAAGCCCCGTCGAAAATAACATTCCTCATCATGAACTGCCAGTCTCGTAGCCGCCTAGTATTGATTATTTGAAAACTGTGGGTAACTAAACAGGTTGAAAACATTTGGACCAATCATGTCGACCTAAGACTTGACTTGAGTCTTGTTTTCTTCTAATTCTTGTTATATCTGATAGTTATTGCATTAGGGTCGAAAGTAAATAAGAGATAACGTATTGGTAGAAACGTTATTCAATTACTTTATTAACAGACAGCCATTATCGAACTGAAGGACAACGCCACCCAAACTTATTATTTAAATATCAATAATGAAACATATAGCATATGTTAATTTATCATTTGAAGGAAAAAAGCAGGTTAGACCTTTCCGAAAAATCAAGTTTTTGTTATCATTCGATTCAGGATGGAAATACGCATCTTTTAGTACCCTGAAACAGGGGGAAACCCCATGTAGTCAAGACCTTAAGGGCTACCGAAGAATTGCCGTACAGAGAAAGAGCCAGTCAAGCGATTCAGGGAAAAAACCCGCTCTAACCTCCCCTCCGAGGAGCGCAATGCTATCACGGGTTCACGGACATGAAAACATAAAGATAACATTCTCGACTCGTGGTACATGGAATGTGTTAAGAACGTAGAGTTATGGCGATTAAAAACTCCTATGAAAACACCAATAGATTTCAGGATAATGATAAAAAATGCTAGAATAAAGCTCTCGCCATTTATAGTTGTCCCACTGACAAGGAAAATAATTAACAACTGGTACATGATGGAGGATATATACATTAAAAAATGTCCATTTAAAATACAGTCCATACGTGAAATAGAAACCACTTCCTCGAGTAAACTTTAGTAAGGCAGGTAGCTTATGGTGAAATTACTTCCAGCAGTATACGTTGAAAAATCACCTCACAACAGCTGAAAATTTCAGATATTTTGCTCCAGCCGTTTGGGAGAAATTGTGCGTACGGCGGACGGACGGAAAATTTTTTATTGCAGATTCGAATTCTACACCCTTTGAAACGTAAACCATGAAATTTTCAGGGGGGGTTAGAATTTTTTTTTCCAGAGCGATTACAATGGTTTATTATTGAACCTAATAAACCAAAAGTCGAATAGAAGGCACGCCGTCTCCACTAGCTACCGAGAACACGAGAATTTTTATTTAAGTTGTAACAAGCTGCTGTGCCATCTCCTTGGCAGTGTATTTTTGTTTCAGATGACTTACCCGATTATATCCCTGTAACAATGGAAGTTAGATCGTCTTTGTGTTTTTTTTTAATTTACACTGTGGCAAATCGAAAAATGACCTGTTCGTACTACAGCTTGAATGTTTTAGTAAATTTTGATGTTATTGCAGTTTTTTTTATTAAAAACAATCAATATAGAGTAAATTTCGTTTTTCTCGTTTTCAAAAAATAGTGAGTTACCGGTTTTTTTTCCTGTATCTTTCATTTAATTATTAATCGTAAAATTATATTAGTAATATTACATTATTTTGCTAAATGCTCATAACAGTAGCTGAACATAACAGCCCTTAACGGTTGCTTCTGATTCTTTACACGATATTTACTTCTCACAGTTCTTGAATAACGGCGGAAGTAATCATTCCTTCGGTGGAAACTACTAAATAAATAAACGATGTACTGAGATTAATCCAGAAGTCGGCAAACAGAACACGCCATTTATTGATTCCGGCAAGCTTACCTCACTTCTTCGCAAGACGATGTATATTTCGATTACCTCGGAATACAAAACACGGAATATTAGTTGAACCAAACACAAAGAAGGGAGATCATCAATACCGGCTTCGTTCTGCTCGAGACGTCTATGAATTGAAATTCCCTCCATTGTAATCGAAATACATAAAACTTACCGAGGATCCTCTTTTAAAAGATGGGAAATGACTCGTACCGCTGTGCAACCCTCTCCACCCGCCGTTCCAACCCCATTGTCTGAGACACCCTCGTCGTCCCATTTTAAACAACATTCAGAGGTTTTCATGCCAGAAGCTAATTTGAGGATCTTTCCGAACGGCCCTCAGTTTGGCCCCGAGTCCTGGTGAATTATTCATATCTTTTCGGGGTCGGATCTTCCATAACCCTTTTCCCCTTTCCCGTCACAAAAAGGGAAAAATTCCCCGACGTCCGTATCATTTCGGCGAAAGGTATCCTGCGGACTTCCTAAACATGTTTCTAGATAATATCCTCGCGGAAAATTCAAGAGGCTCTAGCTTCCCTTTAACAAATAGTATGATGATGAATTATACAGTTGTGCCACTTCCATAATCATCCATTTTTTCATCGTTAGAAGAAGGCGTGAGGCGAGAAACCCAAAGTGTTGACTGAATAACAAGTTCGGTTTTATAATCCACATTAATTATTCCACCCCCTTATAACGCCTTTGATTAGCGTCCCCATTACTTTGCCCGAAGGGGCCGCGACTTGAATTTTATATTTTGACTCCGCAGCTTTAACGACCTCCCCTGACCCTGGAAACTTATGCATGAATTCGTGTTGAGCTGGAGAAATCATTCAGTAAAGTGAACGAAAGGGGAGTGAAAGGTTTCACAGATTCCGGGGGAGAAACACGTAATGACGTCCGTATCTGAAATTCGAATGAGTCGGTTGTAAAGTTTGAGTGTGATATTGATAGTACGCTTTTTTGTTTTACTTCGCAGCTAGAACGACCACCCCTGTATACGCATTAATTCAAGTTTATAGGAAGAAATTATTTGGTAGAGATAATCAAGGGGAAAAACAAAGTTCAAGACATATATCATAACGAGGGGTACTCGCGAAAAGTACCCAAGTCCATTTTTGGCGAAAATGGGTTAGAAGTACCTATGTTACTCCTACAGATTTTTCAATTTAAAAACTTGGTACGCGTCTTACGTGTGACTCACGAGAATATTGGAAGTAGGGTGTGACCTACGGCTCCCCTCTTTGCCTACCTATTCGAGACAAGCAATCTCTAGACTGATGAGTTTGGGTCGACTATATAGAACGGTGTTGTTCGGTGAAGAAAGGTGCACGGCTTTCTGCAAGAAAAGGGCACTTTACCGGTAGATAATAGATACTGAGGGATAGTGAGGCAGTTTTAGCATGTGGTGGAAGTACCGTTGGTATTAGACATATGCAGTAAGAAAGCCGAAGGTTTTTCGGACAAAATTAAACGCACAGGACCACGACAACTTCTTGAACGACAACCCATCGAAGAATAGTGAAGATCGCTCCAGTCGGATGTGTTTGAAGCCTTTTTCGATAACATGAAGGCAACGTTTCTTTGACATCCCCTGCTGCGGGGTCCACCTGCTGGATCCACACTGGCGAACTTCTCGTCAGAAGAGAGCACCTACATGACCCATATGAACGACTATCTCTGCTTCAGAAGATGTAAAAAGGTAAGTCGTACATTTTCAGTAGTTAACACACGATGCACGATTGGTAGGTCACCTCGATGCCGTAGGTCACACATAAGACTTTTACCAAAAACAGGTCGAGGGAATTTCTTTCGTGTTTTTTCAACCATAGGATAAAAATATGGACTTATGAGACCTCACAAGGATTCTCAAGTTAAAGAGTCATCTATTATATTGAAGACGGGAGCGGGGAGGATTCCACAGTAATTTCTCACACTGTGTTTAATCGAACAGTAATGCTATCTTCCCTCATGTTCACCATTTTAGATATTAATTGAACTGTTTTTCGGTAATTCTTCATGTATTTTCAAGAGAGTTTGAGGGTGCTACCAACAGGATGCCGTGTCATGAAACCATGAAACTCGCAGCAGATGGCTTTGGGATTGACAAATTTAGCAAACAATTCCAATATATCTTCAATACAGATTTTCTGCAAACTGAAGGTATTGGTAGACAACAAGACTATTCACAAACAAGCGAACGAGCAATAAAAAAAAGGAAATCCAATCACCCAACGAGCTCGTTACGCCAGTTAGCGAACGGGTTTTTTCGATAACCCTTGACGAGTTTTACTTGCCGTTTACAACTTCAAGGTTTGTGATTGGGTGCACGCGGCGGCGACCGCGCTCTATTCACGGTTAGGAAATTTTCAATCAATGCTTCTCCATTTTTATGCTTCCCAGTATTTCAATTGATTTTTTTTCTTGCACGACTATTAGCGGATGCTCAACTGCCCACACTAGAAACCCCAGGGGTTACAGTGATGGGTCGCTAAGAACATTTCTCACATTCAGTGGTATCGAACTATCTCAGTCAATATCAGGATGTTTGGACAAGATTCTAAACAAACAACGCTCTTTATTAGACTTATCTATTCTTTTTTGAAACATGTTTCCACAACTACGTCGTGAGTGATTTTGTTCCTCCCTCTTTAGCTAGACTGTAATGTCAAGAGGATTAATTTCTATTGAAATCGGATATACAGGGTGTCTAGCAAAATTATGGGACAAACTCAGGAAATCGATTCTACGTTTAATTTGCAATCGAAAGTGTCTCCTAGCATTTTTCGTTTAGAGACTTCGTTTTCCCGCAATTTAATTTCTACGATTTTTTTTTACTTTTCAGACCTTGTCTCACTAAAACAGCCGTAGCTCCCTTAATTTTGGTCTAAACGAGAAAATAAGGTGACCATTGGAAAGAGCATGAAACTTCATATTACCCTGATATAAAAATTTTCTAGCCAGATCTTATAAAATGGCCAAAGTTCAAACTTTGAAAATGTCTTTAAAATTATCGTTTTTCTTTCGTTTTTTTGCTATCTGTGGGCAGGTTATTCGTCGGGCACTCCTCGGGAAAAACTTGCCCAGACATTCAGCTTTCCAACGGTATACTCGTTTTCATGTTCGGACGTGTTTTTCTAGGAGAAAAATGAGTTTGAATGAAAGAAAACGTGTTTTTTTTTTTAAAGCAAAATCGAGTTTTTCATGATTTCAAAACTTGGCGGTTCGGGTCAAGTTAGTTTCGTATTCTACATGATTTTTAGTAAGTAAGATAGAGTATCCACCGAAATTGTGTAATTGACATTTTTATAGCAAATTTCTTTGTAATTTTAAGAATTTTGTAATTTGTTTGCTTGCCATCTACTTATTCCTGATGATTCTGATTGATCCTGATGAGGGCTTCCCTCGTGTCCACAGCTTCGGCGTAGACTAAGGACTTCAGCGTACCCCATACGTAAAAGTCTAGAAGAGTCAGGTCAGGGCTCCTGGCTGGCCAGGGGAAAGGCCCATAACGCCCGAATCGTACGTGACTGGATGAATGACAATTTTCCCGGGCAGTGGATCGGTGGATTGGGAGTATCACCATTCGATTCAGCGTGATATATGATAAGTATAAGCGTATTGTATCATATTGTATAAGTGTTTTTATAAATGTTTTTATTGCAAGCTGCAGGCGTATTATGTCTTGAGCATCCCTGTCTATTTATTTCTAAAATCCGTAGGCTACCCTACAATTAGTCCGTAGATTACCAAAACGAACAATCAAATTTACTGTTTGGTTGTCTCGACTGTTGGAATGACTGTCAACAAGAAGACTATCAAAAAATAACTAATAGAATACTAGTTATCTGAAGAAAATCGTTAAGGAAATTTAAACAAATCGGTCCATCTGAACGGCGAAACTTTGAAGGTTCGACAATAGCGTACATGGTGGCAATCACCTGTACTAGTATTTTAAGTTCTTCAAGCGCCAAACATTCAAACGATGATTATTCTCAAACTCTCTTTGGTTTTCTGTTGAGAATTAAAACTCGATTAAAGTGGATTATAAATAGTCCTTATAACTATTGATTATAATCTCGTGCTTCTGAAACAGATTCCACAGGGAAAACTCGAATTTTAGCTTCTCTTATATATCTCATTCATCAAGGGGCATATAGGTTTACCCTAGCATGAGAGATAGAGTAACCGAATATAAACCCATAGAAGAAAATGGAACTCAAATGAAAACGTTGACGTATATGTTGTATTTATTTATAAATATAACGGTCGGCACACGTGTTGGCTCAGTCGAACTGTGGGGCATTCGGTCAGGACTTGCCGCGGCCTGAAATCACGTTTCCGTGATTTCGACGGTTATTTCACGATAAAAGGGGAACATCGGAAACCAAACATGAAGCAGAAGTAAATAACCCTACTGCGCACGTTCTCCGCATTAGCCAAGAACCGAAGCGTCAGAGCTTTGGAAGATTGTTCCACAGTGTCCTCCATCGATCAAAACTCTCAGAGGGACTGAATGCTGATTCAATGAAACATTACTGAAGGTGACTTGTCCAACTTTAGATAAAAATGTAGACGAATTGGGGGAGCAGTATAGCTTCTTGAATTACAACAATATGGTTGTATAAAATCAGTATGAAAAACAAAGAACGAGTCAAAATCTTTGAATACAAAATAGAACAGTAATATATGTGTCTAGGTGACACAAACACACATACACTAGGTAGCAATGCCGCATGAGATCTATCAGCAGAAGTGCAGGAGGATAAGTACCAGGTGAATGCATGGGGAAGACAATTCGTCTGTGCACTAAGAATAAAACCCCCGACGAGGTGGTAATAATATTTGGGACGAATACTTCGAAGGATGCTTTTTTACACTATCCAGTCCTCAAATGGAGGTTGACCGTCTTGGTACAATCATGGTAGCCCAAAATACACATGAAACGCATGAACTATTCATAAAAATACCATCTCCACTCCATTTACCTTCAGGGCTGACATTGCCTATTAGCCCTTGCATGGGCTGAGTCCAAGTTACCCTCCAGTATTCCAGCAACAACCCACAGGAAACCCCTTGAAGCCAAAAGGTGTCAGATGTATGCTCAGAGCTCAGAGTAGTTGACTCAGGAAACGGGAAAGGGGAACTATCTACTTCCATCGTAGATAGTTCATAGTTCCCCTTTCAAAAAGTAGGGAGCTGAATTGTAAGGGGGGAGGGGGGGGGGGGCTTATAATAGGCAGTCCCCAGCATTTGTTGTCTGTTGTTATCTCAGTGTCCAATGAAGACGCCCTCAGTGAATTAAACACCCTTGATCCACGAAAAGTAGTGGCGGCTTTGTTTGACCGCTCACTCGCTTTGGGGCTTTGCGGATTGGGGCCATTGCCGTTGAGGGACCATCTAGCACAAGCTGGCTTGGAAGAACTTTGGAGCTCAAGAGAGGCCCAGGATGTTAAACGGTTGCGTGAAAAGTTCTTGGACACCTTACAGTCTCATTTGCACCGAGCTGATTTAGAGATTTCAGAATCCTCGTTCAGCTACTGCTCAGTAGAGTCCAGTCGTCTAATGTGTCAGTGCGCCGAGTATCTCTCAAAAGACTTTCCTCTTTTTATCAAAAGATTGTTGTGCCAGACCAGGTGTGCAAATCCATGCTTTTGCAGACTGTCTCGCCACCGTGTAATGGATCGATTCAATGGTTCGCTGAGCTGATCGGTTTGCAATACGTTCAGTCCTGACACCTTGGTCCACCTAATATCTTCCTGTCCAGTCTTCAAGGTTTGAGCGTCGCACATTTCCTGGGTCGCCTGCATTCAGTCTGGAAACATTCCATTCCTTAGTCCTCTTCCAAGATACTGCAAGCATAAGAAGACTGGTTGGGTTTCTACAAACCGTTCTGCGCCAGCGGGCCTTCATCATTCAAGCAATGAGGGATTCATTGCTTCTTAAAATATAGAGACTGAAACCTGCCTTTGTGTACTGTGTTTGTATCATTATTTTTTTTTCTGAATGACTCTACACTACGAATTCTTGTGAAAAACGTGATGTTTTTACACAAATAAATATTTTTCTTCTACATTTGCCTATTAAATAAGTCATTAAAATTTAATGACTTGTTAACAACTGGCTCAATTCTTAAATATGAAATAAATAAATGGGATGGTTTGAAGAAAAAAAAGTAATCACCTTGAATTGCAATGTAAATAATTTTATGCTCGCGCTCCGAAATAAATTGCTTCGTCATTACCGTCTAGACCGATGAGAATCAGGATCTCATTAAGAGCTCAAGAGCTCATCGGCAGATAAGAAACGAATCCCCAGCCCACTTTTTCTGGCCTATTGTGTGGAGAAAAACCACTCCGGATTCTTAATGGAAACGCGAAGTAGCGGAGTGGAGATGTCCCTGGCGCTGCTTTTCTCTATCGTCTAATTAGATCTCTAGTTCCCTACTCTTAGTCGCCTGATTACTTGCTTTTTTTAGTTTGCTTAGAATTCTCTACCACCATAATAAATTACGGACAGATCATCCATGTTGACTTCTTGGTTTATTGAGTTCAATCCATCAAAAACGTTCGTCGCTTTAAAATCGACAAAGAAATACCACGTTTGCCAAGTTGTGAGGGCAGTATAGCTTCCTCAATTATAATAATTATTATAACAGGGATGTATAGAATTAGTACGATGCATTGGCGAAATGAAGCTATACTTCATATTTATAACCAACAATCAAGTGGGCTCAACATTGGAGTACTAGGTCTGAAGTAACGTGTTAAACAGTTCCAGGCCGAGTTTATCGAAAGTCAATTCATCAAAACCGTTGTCTCAATGTTTCTTCTTTGTCAAACAATTTCAGTTTCGATCAATGCGCAGCCACCTGATTACTTGCTTCTTTTTTAGTTTGCTTTCGAGGATTCATTACTACCATAATAAATTACAGTAAAATAATAGGCGTTGACTTTTTGGTTTATTGAGTTTAATCCATCAAAATCGTTCATCGCTTTGTAATCGACGAAGAAATGGTACGTTTGCCTAGTATACAAGTTTATACAATTTCAAAAAATCAAAATTAATTTTCTCTTCAATTTGAAGAAGGTAAAAGCCGAAATATAGGAAATAGTTTGCGTTGTCCGTTAGTGTTTCTGTCTAAAAATATCGTGGTTCTGTATATACAGGGTGTCCCAGTAACTACGCTCCCACCCCTTGTTTTCTCTAATTGTGGACGAAAAACAATCGGACCAACGCTATTCTTCATAATTTTTCGCGTAGAGTTCAAAAATGAAAAAATTGCGCAGCCATACGCAACCAACATCAGCTTTCTTTTTTTTCTGAGCACTGCTTTTCAACTCTGAATCGCGTGTTGATATCTTTTTCTTGATTTGATTTCATTTGACCGCATTTACGGCCAAAAAAAGTCACTTTATTAGGAGGAAATCATTGATTTTCCGTGGAATCTTTTCCGAGTATTGTTTCCTTTAGCTGGACATTGTTGTTTACATAATTTTGTGATGTGTAAAAAAGACCTGTTATTTTACAATTTTTTTAACACTTTATCGAAATTGATTCATTACCCTTCATAAGAAAATCGAAGAATGGATAGCACCACGTGAATCAGCGTTGAAAAACAATTAAAATTCGTGTGCCACACTTGAGGACTATCTTCGTCTCAATTTTGGGGCAATCCCTAGGTTGCGCATCTTTGAGCACTCGCTGAGCGGATTGCGCGTGGTCAAAAAAATCGATTGAGCAGCCAAAGATGAGCAGGGAAATGACATTTTAATGAAAAAATAAGGATTTTGTGTGGGAAATTCTGCTTTCTGGGGCTTCATTACACTATGTTACCGTGTAGTAGGAGCTGAAGTCAAATATTGATAGTAATTTGTACTGTTTGGAGGTAGACGTGACAAATTTTGTTCATTCTGAGTATAAAATGTTTGTCCAACCATCTCTATCTTCAATTTTCAACGGAAAATGTAAATAGCAGAAACACATCCGTTTAATTCTATTGTTTCGCCGGTTCCTTTGATGCCCGAAAGATAGATTCCGGGGTTCTCAGTCCCTTTTCTGCCAACCATTGTACGTAGGGAGAAGGCATTCTATAAACATTCTATTCTATTCTATATAGGCCATTCTACCTGAGCGAACAGAATGGCAGCAACACAACGAGGGGCGTCGAACAGTAGTCTCGTTACCGACCCTATTCTTCTCCAGGATTCTCTTCATTCTCTGCCAATGGCGATTTATCCGTCCATTTTAAATTCAATTAAACACCCTCCACCTCCCTCGAAGGGGAGACCTTCTGACTAATTCAAGTACGCCGCTTCTCAACACAACGAGGCGGAATGGGTTTTTAACGAAATAGCCCAGATAATGGGGGTTCATTTTCTAATTCATGATCGCTTGGGAATTCGCGGGGTTTGTAAATCTCGGACTAAATCACTCGCGACGAAGTTGTGGAAAATCATTTCAATAAAAACTGAGAAAGGTAGAACGTTGTCTATATTTCCATGAAAATAATGAGTTATCAGTTAAATCGATTTCGACGGTTAAGTCATCATCAGTAACAATCATGAACTGAAAGTAAATCACAGATAGCACATCTTATATAGACCCAGAAGAAAGGCGATTGAATCCTATTGGTTCAGGGAAGTGAAAGGGGCGGGGAGGACCATCCAATGCCACTTAAGGCTTAAAAAGTGAAAGGGGCACAAGCAGTAAAATTATGGAGATGGAGAGCCAAAGTTATTGCATGAATGAACCCAATAACAGTGAAATATTTTGAGGAATAACTTCATTTAAACATTTTCCTGACCTATCACTCTTAACAATTTCGAATTTTTCTAGCACATCCAACATACCTCCCTTTGGGCAAAAGTGAGGAATTTCTACTATTGCCTGTTTGTCAGATCAAAAATAATGCCATGATTGGAATCATTCAGACGACTTGCAAAGGCAGTATCACCTTTGTTGTCCCTGAAATCCTTTTCATACTCTTTTATTCGTTCCCTAAATTTCCTACCAGTTTGACCACAGTACTAAACACCTTAGTTTTTAAACCCTTGAACGTTAATTTTATGCTTAACCCAACCCAAAGAAGCTTTAAGATTATTTTTATTCTTGAACCCAAAATTGAAACCTGGACAATAGAATTTTACCAAGTTTATCGGAAATTTTCCCATAATAAGGTAAATTATTCCACTTTTTCTCTTCCAACTCTATGTCTCTCACTAAATTACACACCCCTTCCCTACTGTTCCACTTTTTCTCTTCCAACTCTATGTCTCTCAGTAAAGTACACACCCCTTCCCTACTGTTTTTCCTAAGAAACTTATTCCAAATGGAATCAACAAGTTCTCCCACTTTTAATAACAGATTTTTCTTTCAATAAATGTTGGTCATTCACTGGTATGGTGGCATGGCATGTTTATGAACTAAAGGATGATTTGAAATGCTAAAGGTATTTTTTCCATAAATGGAGAATCATGCTTTTTGTTAATCTATCAGATGGACAAGTCAAGAAAATCACCTGGGCTTGTATAAGATGTCCTTTCTGTGATGTAACTTCAGTTCATGTTTGTTTCTGATGATGACCTAACCGTCGAATTCGATTCAACTGTGTAACTCATTATTTTCGTGGAAATATAGACAACGCTCGATCTATCTCCGTTTTTATTTTGTAAAGTTCGTTGCAGATTCATCAAATTTCTAGGGCAGAGGGGGGTAATGTTTTTTCAAAAAATGACCGAAAACGTCATTAATGATTGTGACAAAAAAGTGGTGGAATGAGGTGATTAATTTGCAACACCCCGAAGATACCTGGGGGGGGGATTCATAGGTTCTGTGGTACAACATCAAAAACACTCTCAATGAACCTCCTATTTGAATATATAGAGGTATCATCTTCTACAACAGCAATATTCAAATTTATTGAACCAGAAAGTTGGAAATCACCAAGTTAACGGAAGCCGGATATCCGCAAGAAACCACACAGAATTCGATAAGAATGGTCAATAAGAGAGAGGTTTTTCAGTGAATAGAAGATGGGATTGGATTGGAGGGGTGACGCGCTATTTTCATGGGTTGCCAGAGGAAATGGATAAATGCGGTAAAACCCTCGGGGGTTTGGCCGTTGAAGTGGCCATATTGCAACCCCTGATAAGCGGCAGGTAAATACACCAACCTCGGAGATCGCATAAAAATTTAAATCGAGGGTCCACCGCCAAGAAAAGGGGGAGGTAATTGGACACGGTAGGTACGTAAGGAGTGCGGAAGAACGTGTGGAAGTGGATATCGCAGAGATGATGTCTTCATTCTTTATTCCAGAGAAAACCGAGAAATTATCATAAAGCCCTTAATTTAAGCTCGGTGTATCTTTTCGTTTATTATTCCCAACAAAGAACCTTTGTGGTAGACCAGGAGAAATAATGTTTTAACCTTCCTTTAAAATCGTTGGATTCCGTTTCAAGTTAAAGTGAATTTATCAATCTGCATCCCGAACAATCTGGACCAAAATTCACGAAATCAACTTTTTAGAGTAACATATTACTAAATATTAAAAACTGAGTGGTTTTTAGGGAACTGATCAAACACGTTTATGATATTTGACCAATTCATTGTGCTCAAAAAGTGTTGGTCCATCGAACTTAATTCTTTTTTGTTGGAATGATGGGTTACTTGATGGGCTCTGGAAGCACTAATGGATCTAGCCAATACTCAGATTGTGCTGAGTGAAGCAAGAGAAATTCTGGAAGAAGCGGTTAGGGACCTAGGACGAACTTGGATTGTGCTGGAGAATGCATGGGACGTTTTGGAGGAACCGGTAAGAGACAAAGTCAGTAGAAATTCAGATTGTGGTGCTGAGAGATGCGCAGGGGTTTTGGGAGAAGAGATGGGGGATGCAGCACAAACTTGGATTGAACTGAGTAAAGCGAGGGACATTCTAGAGTAAACGGTAAAGGATCTGGCTCTAACACAGATAGTGCTAAAGGATGCAGGAGACTTTCTGGAGGAAGTGGTAAGGGGTCCAGCACAAACTCAGATTGTAGTGAGGAATGCATGGCACTTTCTGAACTAAGCACTAGGGGACAAATTCAGATTGTGATGCTGAAAGATGCACCGGGAGTTCTGGAAGAAGAGATAAGGGATGCAGTACAAACTTAAATTGTACTGAGTGAAGCAAGAGGCATTCTGGAGGAAACGATAAAGGGCGTAGCACGAATTCAGATTGTGCTAAGCGATGCATGGGGATACTTGCTCTTCGTGGTAAGATTAGCTGATTGAAGTGCCATTTCACTGTTCTGCCACCATCAAGTCGAACCATTCAATGATGAAGTGCAAGTTTCTGAACAATTATTCCAAATTCCTAAGTACTTGAATATTGTAGGAAATCAATAAAACAAGTACGCTCGTGTAACAAGTGTTGCTGAACGGTAGAATAGGAATAATAAGGTAATTATGCGGTGTTAAAAGATGTTGATTGCTTATTACCAATTTAAAGTTTTGAAAACAGGTTTAAATATTGTGTAGTCCTAATACCTGAAATCAATAAAAGTTTGATTGAGAGAGCTTGCGAATGATTGGAACTAGTCGAGTATGTCCGTAGAACGAGAAATTAATGTAAAACGAAAGATCGATTGGTCTCGAATCACGTTTGTTTGTTTGCCGATGAATCGACCACTTCCCGCCGGAGGCTTTTACCCTTCTGTAAATAACACCAACCAACTTTTTCCCTACCTCATTTAGTCTGTTTGGACAGTTTGGGATTAGAAACAGTAGCGAGGAAACTTCTGTCCACGCGAGTTATAATTGGATAACTTTCCGCTCTACCGCGCCTTTCTCGTCTTATCCACATGACATTACTGATGGAGTCGAAATGTGCTTAACATTAAATCATATTCCCTAGTAATTCAGTTCATTTTCCCAAACTTCCTTGTGTTAATAGAACCAAAAATGTTTTTTTTTTTCTGGTTCAGTCAAAGAATGGTCTAAAACGGATTTGCATTAAGTTATTTGCATTCAAAATTTTCAATAATGAACTTTTTTGATCAACCATGAAATGAAAAAATTAACCCTTTGTTAAAAACGTATATTGACACTAAAAGTTAGAAACTTGTAAGTTTAAGATGTGTAGACTTTGAAAATCAAATCTTTTTAACGAAATCAGTGGGCCAAAGTTAATGAATGTAACTCCAGTCAAAAATCACAAATTTTACTCAAATCATACGGTTAACATTCAAGAAACATGGAACATATTTATACAATACGTACGATATTTTAGAATAAATTCATAAAAATAATGAAATTTAAATGTAGTCATCCAGAGTGCCATAGTGATTTGCGAAGTGGAAATAAGATTGTTTATTAACCATTTATAACGTCGAATTATTGGATTAAAACGACGAAATAAAAATGCAAGATGATTTGGGAGCTTTCCAACAACTGGTGAACGATTTAATAATGGAAATTGCAGAAGTACCATTTCCCTACCAACTGTTCCGTTGTACCAGGAAATCATTGTAAAATATTTTGCGACACATTTTAGCATGGAACATGCTTGAACCGACCTGACCTAACTGGAAAAAAGTGGCACGTTTTTCGGGAACGGTATCGAGTCACGAAATTTAGTCGATTATACGGAACTAAGGATGTGCTATTTCATTACAGTTATCTGAGCTAGAAGCATTTCACTGCCGTAATCTTGTTGTTTGGTAATTAATTCGATGGCACCTTTTAGCCTCTAAGCAAAAAGCATCCGAGGGTCTTGCCCCCTGGTGAGGCCCGAGTTTTTCTAATGTTTTCGGGCAGTTGGGTCATGGCTAAGGCAAGTTTCATGTTAAAGATCACCGGCATCAATCTTAAACGATCTCGAAGGGTGAAATCAAAAGGCTAAACAATAACGGAATATCGAAAACTCGAATTAACGCAAATATTTTCTTGTTTATTCATTTAAATCCCTTCTATAAATCCAATGAGACCACTTTTTGCATTCTGACTGATTTTACATTCATCCGTTTGCTTTTGACAGAAAAACAGAAGACCATTAATGTGAATATGAACACCTCTGATCATGGTAAAAGTCTTCAAGTAAACATTTACGATCGAATCGGGTCACAATCAATTGTATAATGTTTTCAAGAGTACATTTCATATCTAGTTTTTGGTAACTTTAGTTAAATATTTGCGGACAAGTTGAATGTGGGGAGCGTGTGAGTAGCTATTTAGATATCAGCTTTTGTTACGTACTGAGGGACTGGGTGAACCTGTAGTGCTTATGGAGTTATATTCATGACGAAATCATCCTAAGGCTTTGGGACATCTAGAAGTCAGATACAAGGTATGGAGAATCACTGATCGGCTGAAGGCCCCTTGTGGCTTATTTCTTTCCAAAACGATCTGCCGTGCTGATTAATGAATGGAGCTATTTTTGAAGTATGTAGAATAAAACTGCAAGGTATGGGGGCGCGAGTTTAGTTAATGTGTCACACTAAGACACATAGATACGGAAAAAACGTTATCTAATGCTCAAGTAATATGCCTTTGTGTAATAATTGACATCGTTTTTCTTTCAAGCTTGGGTTGTCCCACACCCTCAGGATCGATTCAAATAGGAATCTTTCATCGGAGAGTCCTAAAAAAGTGAGAAAACTGTGAAAACTAACTTAATGTGCTACAATAAATTTGTACATCACAGTATTAATTAAAAAGCTATTTTTGCCATCTGTCCACGAACCGCTTATACTTCAAAACGATTTGATATCAACGTAATGCCAGAAACTATAGTTCTGTGATAATAAAAGCGTACGGTAGTTGGTCATCGAGCTGCCGTCTCTCTTGGGCGCCGTATTTCCGAAATTATCACAGCTAGTTCGGGATGTGGATTTGAGGCTCCCTCGAGACATTCCCCTACGCTATAATTCTATTCAACAGTAGTATTTTCCAAGGGATCATTTCCAGACGATATAAATGGATTTAAGTTTAACGTTTGAATTATTCTGGCTGTGACTTCGGTGTCGTCTAAAATCACTCTTGGGTCTCATCTCGCTCGCCCATTGAATCTAACTTCTTTCACTCAGGGAATTTTGAACCACTTGAAGCAAACCCCACGAATCTTGCAACATTATCGGCAGATCTGATTCCACCATCAATTATACTCAATGAATTTTTTTTTTTCGAAAAATTTCTTTATTAAAAACATAACATAACAACTGAGCATAGCCCATCAAGTAACAGTACCGTAACTACAGTTTGTAGAGATAATAGCCCAATGGCAACTACGCTATATGATCACTTCGAGCACTTGTCACATTATCACGCCACAAGGTCGAGAGGTTTTGTTCTATCCAGACGTCGGATGACGTTGATGCAACTAAATAATCGTAGAGCTTCTGGGTTCATATGTTGATGAAGCCTCTGCTCGTGTTTAGCGGCAAATAGTTTGATCACCTCACTGACTGGTTCTATCTTGAGGTCCCGATGGAGGTCGTCATTACGTACGTACCAAGGAGCGTTGACAATAGTACCTTGTTTTGAAAAGTTTGGATTATTTTCATGTTGGCCTTTTTTGAACAGCCCCAGAGTTGAACGCCATATGTAAATACTAGTCTTAGAATTTGCTTGTAGATAAGCAATTTGTTATGTTGGGATAGTTTGGAGTATCTTCCAAGCAACCAATACATTTTTCGGAACTTGATGTTTAGTTCTTCTTTTTTTTTTTGAATGCATACTCAGAGAATGGCCGATAGTATCAAACAGTTAGTTTCCCAGGGTCAAAGCTCAGATCAAAATTTAGTGATTACAGCTGATAAAAGCGGAGCTCCAATATGTTTTGCACGTCACAGATCTTCATTGAGATATCGAAATGAGAGATGAAATGCTCAGTTTTGACGAAACCATTTTGATAAGTTACTATTTATTGCAATGAAGTCATGTAAAAGAGAGTTGCTAGACAATAATTTAACGAATAAAAACATATCGATCTATACGGATAGCCAAACAAGCATCAAAGCAATTGAGAAAGTGGATGGTAACAGTAACTTATAAAGGATATCAAAACCAGTAGTACGAAATTAAGTTATAGTCTGAAATGGAAATATAGTATGAAATCTGATTGAAATGGATCTCAGGACATGAAGGATACTTTGGTAATGAAAAAGTAGGTGAATTAGTCAATAGAAGCACTAATAATAACTTCTTAGAGCCCGTCAAATATGCAAAAATGAAACGAATTTTAGCTTGAAGTTAGTTGAGAAGTTGACTTTCGAATGCGGAAAAACGTGGAAATCTCCGTTTTGCAACAAATTAGGATGATTTGCCAGACTCAGGATTTGCATGGGCTTGGTAAAGCAAACCAAGTGCCTCACATTTTCCAAGTATCATGGAACTCTCTCAACTTTTAAAACTGTATACTGTGATGGATATGATTAGTTGGGCCCTTCCCGATTTTAGATTCCGACGCCTTCGGAGATGAGACGTTACCAAGCGTCTGTTTCATCCTCAGGGCGTGGCGGAGCATTAATAATGCATCCACCTCTTCGGAAGGGGCAACTATACCATTCCATCACCTCACAATACAAATCATAGACAAATGAAAGGAGCCTTTTCTTCCATGATGTTGACAAACAACAAACACATTGGGACAATTTCATGTGTGTTTTCTTATTTTATTTATTACTAGACAGATCTCACCCGTGCGTTGCACGGCGTGGAGTACAGATCAATTAAATAAGCCATAAGAGAAACCGCCCACCCGTGGGTACGTGGGTGTTTACATCGACTGGAACGTAGATGACTAGACCGATGATCGCTTTTGACCCTTTCACGAACCGCAATCGACGGATTTGCATAAACGGGTGACCCGGCGAGATGAGCCGCTCAGTTATAGTATCCAACGATGGTAGGTGATATGGAATCGGCGGATATCGGAATCCGTTTGATCGCGACAAACGTGGAAATTTTGTTTTGACAGAGGCATCGGTAGCAGTTGTCGCACGTTCGGTAGGTAGAGATGGTTTCATTAGGAAATGCTTTCAGTAGCAAAGGTGAAGCAGGAACGGGCACTGACCGCAAATCTTGTTCGAAACATAGTCGATCGCACACCGAACACGAGAAACCAAACGGATTTGACGTAGAGCGTTTCTCAAATTCCACATCGGCGACACAACGAGGCGGTGGAGCATATATGTGATTTACTCCGCGAATTTCAGCTTCTTCAGGGATGTTTCCAGTGTTTGATGTACTCGTGCGCAGTTTCTTGCGTAAACGATATTGACGCGCCCTCTCCTTGTCCAAATGAGGTGGTTGTTCACGTTTTCGTTCGCTCACCGTCAATTTCTCCCGCTCACGATATTCACGGTTTCGTTGTGTCCGATTTCGGAGCGGATTTGTCCGCTAAAACATCGATATTTTTATAATATCGATGTCGATGTCCCAACCCTACTAGGCAGGACTAGGTACCAGGTAGATCAAATACGGGAATGTCATACAGGCCTTGTTAGGGTTTTTTAGTGTTAAATCAAATTTAAATACACTGTGTCACAGCAGCTTCCTCGTTACATCCTTTAACATATGAGCTACATTTAATCAAAATTGTGAAAGTTATACCTGTTTCAAGACTTCCACGTTAATGCATGCACAGAGCGTACCGCTGATTATATGGAGATGAAATTCGTATGAGACCTTAAGAGGCCGTATCCGCATAGTCCCTCAAAATATGAGCTAAATTCATTCAAAATTGTGGATGTTATGGCTGTAGCAAGGAAATGCGGACAGACAGACAGACCGACAGACACGGAACCAAATTTGTTCAGAAGGCTACGAAACGCAAAATGGGAGTGGACATTTTGAATTCGGACAACAAAAAATTTTTGGCCCCCGAAACTGAACACAAGGTTTCCGCTGCTTCGCAGATTCGGAAGCAATAAAATAAATCTCAGCATATCCGCATGTGAGCAATTAGAAACTATCGAACATTACCGATAAGAATGTCCCATACATTGTAGATCAAGACTTATCAGCTTTGAGAAGACCACAATTAGTATCAATGACGCATAAAAACCGCGACTGGAGTAAAATCCTACCATTCATCAGATTTTCTGGAAGGTTCAAAGAATCTTTATACAATGGACAAAACCAAAACATATATATGTAACTGTTGGGTACGGATGAATAGGTAGAGATGCGTGGTTGAACGAGGTGGAAGCACTGAGGGAACTTTGGTTTGATTTGCACGTCAACCCTCCTCCACCACTTGTTCTCCAACTATTCCTTCATGAGCACACGCTCGTTTATATTCTCGTACCTCCGCCATCAACCGTCATCTTGACAACCCCATATTTACTTTAAAGTGCACGTTTTTCCGGTTCCTACTTTCGCGGATTCGTGGAAATCCTTTTCACTCGGTTTCTACATTACACTGAACCTTTTCAACGACGGATTGGCTCCTGGATTTCTGCGGGGCAGCAACTTCATTCTCCTTTGTATATGATTACTACTTTGTACAATTTAAACCGCTCCAAATATTCTACATTTCGGGAAATATTTATTAGGGGCCATTCCAATTCACTTGTTGAACCGTGAGAAATATTTGAAAGATTCTAGAGTCCTAACCACCGTCCCAAGTAACCATCAAATTAATACAGTCCACTTATACATCCAAAACAGTAACCAAGTAATGATTTAATCAGACAATACAAAACAAACTACAACGTACAAACTCAGGAAAGCATGAACAATAATTGTTATTACTATTAATAATTATTATTGTTGATAATTACATTATTGTTAATAATTATTATTACTAACAAATAACTATATTATACGCATAAAGTTGAATATCTGAAGGGAGAAAGGACTTGAGCCTTTTCAGGCAACGACACACAGTGGGGCAAAAAACGTAAAAAAACGGCAAAAAATCACTACTGACTACAATAATTGTGTTAGAGACATCAAATTTCACTCACTTCTGGTATTTGAAGTGCTGATTTGAACGAGATTGAAATCAGCGCAATCAGGCGACCAAAAAATCAAAATTTGATGTCAAAAGTCGAAATTTTAAGAATTTTGGAAAAAAAGTCGTGTTCGGTACCATTTACTTGGTTCTTTGAAGTTTTGAATCAAATGAGAGTAAAATCAGCGCAATCAGACTATTAGAAAAATCAAAACTGAAGGTCAAAAAGTCAAAAATCCGGAAAAATCGTTCAAAACGTTTTCAGGGGTTATGTATTGAACGAGACAATCGAAAATTGAATTTTTTATGAATATTATGCGCTCATTGGAGTTGAAAGAAGACGTAAGAAGCTATTCATGTTTGAACATACTCTATTCATACCATAGAACTGATGAAAAAAATAAAAGGTGCAAAACAAACGGTAAGCTGTTTACCTCCGAGCGCCCGATAAAGTGTACACTTCCCGACATCTATTTCGACCTGTTTCCATATTCCTACTCAAGTGATCAAAACAGCTTAATAGGCAGATATAGGCTGCTGAAAATTGAACTGCAAGTTCTTCTTTTAGTATAAAACAACTAAAACTATCCGTGGACCAAAGCTCCGTAAAGCTTTTTTTTGCCGATCCTACGTATGTAGGAAAAACGATTTTCATTACTGTACTTTTGCTTACCTACTGATTCCTGAAAAAAAATATTTTTTTAAAATAAAATTATAAATACATCTAATGACCTTCAGTTGTGCTTGAAATGTGAAGAGTATCAGAAAAAATTCCAAGCCATGATTAATGCCGAAAAAAAAACGGCTCAAAACCACTGAAAATATGCGTTCTTAGTTACAATCAACCTAAATATCATATTTAGCTGCGTGCTACGTATACTATTAGTTTTTCAAAACTCGAAATCAGTTAGGTCCCACTTTATAAGTAACATAGAATGAAAAAATGCAAGTTTGGAAGCGGTTTAAAACTATTGAGTTTTACGATTTTTTCCGCCTCTGCCCCACTGTGCGACGTAAGTCGCTGGTCCTCCCATCATGGACTCCCATTTATTGAATTGAGTTGATTACTAGTTATTTCAGACATACAGACATTGTTATCGTTTCTTCTGAGCTCCGTTCTAGTTTCCAAAGTTTTTGCTGGCAAACGTTCAATAGAAAAGTGGAAAGGAAACGCTTACTTTAAAATGAAAATTTTGACTACCATTTTACGTAATACAGTCCGAAAAACTTACGTTTCTTGTCTATCTGTGTGACAAGTTATGCACCAGATATTGCTCCATGAGTTTAATGCCTCACTCTGCCAAAGCGGGGAAAGTCAAATCCTTCCTCCATTCTTGCCTAAAACCTTATTAATTTCTTGTTTTATTTTACAGTTGCAATAATCTGCTTTGAAAAATGAATAAATTCCACAAATTCAGTGTTTTACCATTACTAGCGTTTTTTCAAGTACATTTATGAAAACTTAATTTTTTTCTGCTCAAAAAGTCCTTCACACGAACTTTTAATCTTCTTTTTTAAAGAAATTGATAGTTTTGAGGAATAACAAATTTTTCATCTTAATTCTGAGGCGAGAGGGGGAGATGGAAAGAGGGTGAGAGAGAGGGAGGTGAAAAGAGAGTGAGAAAGTGAGAAAAAAAGAAAGAGAGAAATTCCGAGTAGACAATATTGGAAAATTTGGATATTTAAATGATATGTCGCTTTAGCGCAATTTTTTTCGACAATTCTTAAAATACTTAGTGCAACACTTTTTGTTCTTCTTGTTCAAACAACCGAGTTCACGCATTCATCCACATTCATGTTTCATTCCGACTATTAACCCAAATGGAAACTCGAAATTCATCAATATTTCTCCCAACAGCTCCCTAACAATCGTTATACGTCACGTTACATTCAATTATTACATTCATCTCAAACTATTAATAGAGGACTATAGCGGGGAGATCATGGACGACATAGAAACGATATTTCTTCATTGAAACTTAGAAAATACCACTAGCAACAAAACAATATCCAAGAGGAAGCCACTAATAGCTGAGGGAGGGGAGAGGGTAGGCTGTACGATCATATGATCACGACATATAATCCTCTCCCCACTTATTTCTCGAAAAAAAAAAAGAATTAAAGGGTCGTAGTTGAGCCTTGTTATCTAAATTGATCTAGCAATCCGCCACCATCATCAGGGAAATAGGGTCCCAGAGCCCCATCTTTCTTCAGATTCTCAACTCGCTGCAAAAAAAACTGCTGACCTCAGTAAATTTTTTTCAGGGGTTCGTTAGTAACTCAATCCATCGTTATAATGAATTTAAAATACTGTCCACGCTAATAGAGTAGACTACAATAGAAGCAAATAATGAGAGAAGAAAAATGATACTTTAACTCGACAAAACACGTCTTTATCTTAGTGGATCATCATCTACAAATGTGTCGAAAACTAATGATTCCGATAATTAACATAAGACATTGTAAATCATTCAGGGTGTATGCTGTAGTTGTTTGAGTGATGTTTTGTTTTTATTCTCATATTAATTCTGTTGTATCTTGTAATCATATCAGATGTAGCAGCAATATTGCGCTTGCACGAATTTAATAACGAGTTAGGCATATTACCCATGCCGATCAGCCGATACACGGGTTGAAGCATTCTGATAACCATTAAAAAAAACGCTGCAAATTCTTTCACTGGGATTTTGGTTTTATAATTGTTTTTATTTTGATAGCAGTAACCTACTGATGTAGGGATGTAGTGATGAAGTAATGTGGATACTGGAGTGAACTCCAAAAAGGCTTTGTACAGTAAGGCTTTGTACAATTGTGAAGGCGATACACGGGTTGAAGCATTCTGATAACCATTAAAAAAAACGCTGCAAATTCTTCACTGGGGTTTATTATTCAATTGGCTTGCGTTCATGATCTGAATTTCTACTAAGCTTTGGAGTGTCTCTGTTTCACAGGTGATAGAGCGATTACTGATTTTCGGGAGGCACACAAATATCATCAACTGATCAATCCAAACAGGTATTTTGGTTGAGAACAGATTTACGTGCTCTATGCATATCTCCTGAAATTCAATAATCGTTCTATCACCTGTAAAACACGCACCTAGAAAGCTTAGTAGAAATTCAAATCATGAACGCAAGCCAATTGAATAATAAACCCCAGTGAAAGAATTTGCAGCGTTTTCATTTAATTTTAAAATTAATGAACCATTGCAATAGCTTCTAGTTCTGAGACAATTCTCTAACATCATGAAAGTAGTGTCAAAATTTAGACAGCTAACTGAAAAGGAAGATGGAATTTTCTGAGATTACGAAAACTTGTAAAGAAATGAATATCGATGACGTCAAATACTCGTAAATATGTACTCACCGAGAGCAAGACAAGCACATACGCATATGGTGAGAAGAGCTGCTGCACCTGAAAAGAAATGTTGGACACATTACATTATGCTGCTTCAAAAAACTGAAATTAAAACACACAAAAATTGTGCAAACACACTTTACAAAACTACTTCACAACGGTTTGTTATTTTTGATACCCCCCCCCCCCCCCACAACGTGTCCTGACAGCCAAGTCGTCAAAACGAGAAAATGTAAACATTGGGATTTAAAAAACTGAAATTTCCTACCGGTCTCAACATTTTCAAGCTTGAAAATTGGATTTTCCAAGTGAGAAGGTCTGACTTGGGAAATCTCATTTCAAGGATGAAAATGTTGATAACGGGTGTAAATTTCAGTTTTTTAAATCCCAATTATTTCATTTTCCTTTTGACGACTTATAAGCCAAGAGAAGTTGGGCGGGGGTCAAAAATAAACCTGTGTGAAATAATTTGCCACGATTTTTACATTTAGACGATGGCCACGAATTATTGTGCTTGCCTAGCGTCAGAACTCAGAGAAAATTCAGGAACAAAGCCCTTAACACGATCGAAATTATTATTATGAGTTCGTAATTTAAGATATAATGTGTTGAATTGTCCAATTAAAAGTATATCTTATGTTACTCATTATTAAACTGAATCTTGTAAATCGGTGAATTTCGCCGATCAATTAAATGAATACATATAAAGTACTTTGTGTGTTAGTAAATACTATTGTTGGTTCAGAGCATATATTATAATTGATCCCTTAAAAAGAAGTTATTGTTTGAAGACAAAATATATACGAGTACAAGTGCAAAAAAAATATAGAAGGAAATGAGATAATACTGTGTATCGCGTACGGACATTGCGCGAAGATAAGAGAAGAAGGTCAGTAAGAACATTGAGCCGAGAAGAGAATTTCGCGTCATTATTACAATTAGCGATTTGTTAAAAACCGAGAAGGAAGTGTGTAAAATTATGGTTTCAGATGAAGTAGCAGACACGATTCGTGAAGCAAAGTGTGCCCAACCATTCCACACCGCGAAAATGCTCTCTGCTAATTTCAGAAGACATAGCTAAATCCAGTGGCAAATCTCTAAACAGGACAGGGTTGACAATCAGCACATTTTCCTGGATACAGATAATATCTTCATAATATGAAGAGCCAAATTTCCAAACATCAAGACTTGCCTCACTCTGATCGAATTGAAGCAGTGGAAGGAACGGAAAATATTCAAAAAAGGCCTATTAATTAATACCGTTGTTGGAATGGAGCCTTTTTCGAGAGCTTCAGAATCGGTCAGCCATTGCCAAACCAAAAAAAGGACTTGCTAGCCACACTTGATTACATGTGTGTGAAGTACCATATTTTCAATGAGGAAATATGGAATGAAGACGCCGTTTGAACATTGTATAGTAAACATTTCAAGGTTTTCTTCCAGTAATCCAGTTCTAAATTCTTCTAAATGCTTCTAAATTCCAGTTACATAGCCTTTTTTTGGCGATTTTGTTCAATATATTTCGAGTTGAAGAGTGAAAATTTCAGCGAGTGCTGGCTAAAGAATTGGGGCGTTGTCGGACCAATATTGATTTTTCCTGAAAATTTCAAATTTTTTGCTCCAGCCGTTTGGGAGAAATCGTGCGTACGGCGTACGGCGGACGGATGGAAAAATTGTTATTGCAGATTTGGATTCCACACCCTTTGAAACGTAAACCATGAAATTTTCAAGGGGGGGGGGGGGGGTAAAATTTTTTTTTTCAAGAGCGATTACAATTGTTTATTATTGAATGATAAACCAAAAATTCGTCATCGCCAACTTCACTTGAGTACAATGAATATAGATGAAAACAAATTAAATCCACTTTCCCAATAAATTACATCACTACGAAAAAATGTGATATTGGCAAAAGCGAACGGAACGATATTTTTTAGGAAGAGCAAAAGGGTATATTACTGCAGATGAGATGTGATTGAGTCCAAATAAATCCATTCGGGGACCCAGAAAAGATTTGGAGTTACAGATTTAGTAGATATCAAAGGAAGTTTTCCGTGGATTTAACCGTAAGAAGTGAAGCACTTCCCAATACTGCGTGTTCGCGATAGTATGAAACGAGATACCAACATTCACTCAATTTTACTTTCACCGATGTCGTCCAAGGAAGTAGTCGATAGGTAGTGTTTACTGTAATTGACAGAGGAAAATGTTAGTAGCTAACTGCAAAATTATTAATGCAAGATGATGATGAAATTCCTCATGTTAGTCCCATAAAAATATCAGATGCCAACACTATAGTCCACGGTGGAATTACAGTAAAAAATCGTTTCTTTCATTGAAATAAATAAATTAATGAAAATGAACAGCTGTATTTTCATTACAAAAGCGAATTTCTCTTTATTCATGTACATTTTGGTTTATTATTCAATAAAAAACCATTGTAATCGCTCTTGAAAAAAAATTCTAACCCCCCCCCCCCCCCCCCCAATGAAAATTTCATGGTTTACGATTCAAAGCGTATAGAATCCAAATCTGCAATAAACAATTTTCCGTCCGTCCGCCGTACGCCGTTCGCACGATTTCTCCCAAACGGCTGGAGCAAAAAATCTGAAATTTTCAGGAAAAATCCATGTTGGTCCGACAACGCCCCAATGCTTTAGCCAGCTCTCTCACTTGATTTAAAGTTCCCTTTAAGGGTTGTCAAAATTTTGTAAAATCCCTAAAAACCTCAAAAAAAGTGAAGGCGGCCTAAATTTGGACTATTTTTGAAGAACATTCCATGAGGAATCGAATGAGCCCCTCCCCACGTCCGTAGGTCAAACCATTCCCGATGTATGGCCCGATTTATGGTACCAACATTTGCATCCACAATTACTACATCACTAGGTTACTGCAATCAATACAAAAACAACACCCTTTTTTATTTTGTTTTTTTGTTTTGATCGCAGCTAGGTTACTGCTGATGTAGTGAATGTGGATACTGGAGTGAACTCCTAAAAGGGTTTATAGCCGATACACGGGTTCTGATATGCTTGCTCCGTCTTGCAATGAACAATTTACCCTCAGTATGCCAAGAAAAATGTTTTATGGTAGAAAAACGTGGGTTTTTATGTCAAAAAACGTGGTTTTCTGAGAAAAAAAAACTTTAAAAAAAATTATATCTAAAGATTGGGTTGAGATAGAAAAATGCGGTTGGCGGGGTTTTACTACATTTTTGATGCAGATTAGCAGAAAAAAATTTTCGTCACTTATCCGCTTCCACCCTGTATACGGGGAAAAAAGCACTTTTATTCCAGCCAAATCATACTACACGTCTTTACACCAAAACTTTACATCGAGACACTAGTTTTAGCATATATTCTGATCTATATGTCCAACTGATCTATACTTTAATAGAAGGATTGATTTAGGATATTTCTTTGTTTTTGAGATGCGAGCGTAGCGTGCATCCGGATTACCAAACTGGACAGAACATAATTTGCGATGCGCAACGTGCATATACGAAACATTCTAAGCCAAACATGCAGATTCAAAAAGCAATTTTTTAAATCTAAAATAACGTTTGCAGCCGGAGGAGGAGACACTGTATTGTACCTACTAATGTATCAATGGCTCTGTTAATGTTATGACCGTTTTTCAAGACGCAAGGTAACTAGTGGACTTATTGACTTAGAGCGAAATGGGCAACATATTGATTGGTACATATCGTTCGGCGGGCGCAATTATCGGATTGCAATATTAATTGAAACAATCGCGGACTGTTTACAAACAATCACGACCCACCCGATCAATACAATAATGAATCCACTTGAACAGTCCGATGCTCTGAGTGAGCGGAAAAAATATACCAACTTGCAAGATTTTATAAAAGAGAAATTTGCATGCAGTAATAATGTTTAATTGTAATTTGTGGAGTAACACAAATTTGGTTGTTTACGTCGCAACAAAGCTTGTAGATTCCTTACATATCCTTCAATTAATATCACTACTTGCAAATAAATTAAAATACAACTAGTTTGTTGACTAACTGCATACTTTGATTAGAGGGAAATTTTTACCTTACAGTGAAGCTTTTCAAATAAATGAGTTGTATGATTGGTCATGTGTATTCATGTAAGCGGTAAGAGTTTATAGAAAGTCTCAATACAAGTAAACCTGATCAACAATCACGTAGGGGAGGACTTTTTGGATTAAAGGCGTAAAGCGAGGTGTAGAGGTGTTGGCGAATCATTAAAATTGCATCTAAATTGAAATAGAAGTTCATATTGGGAAGTAATCAGGCAAAAGGAACGAAAACTTGCCCAGTTTATTGGCATGTTTACTGATATTATCATGTAGGGGAGAACGTACTCGGAAAGGACCGTAAAGTGAGGTGTCAAATGTTAAGGAACCATTAAAATTTCACATAAATTGAGGAGGAAATAGAGGACCGAACGCGGGAAGACTTAAATAAAGACCAAAATATAAATATACAGGGTGATTCCCTCGTAGTGTACGAAAATCTTTTGGGTGAAACTAGACCGAAAATGGAGCAAAATTCCGCAAACCCGCACTGTTCTATCTCAACCCGTTCCGGAGATATTTTTTCAAAGATTTTTTCGAGGAAACCACGTTTTTTTCCATAAATGCTGTGTTATGTGCACTTTGCTCCACTGTTTACCCATTTTTAAGTACATCTTCGAATTCAGCATTAAATTTCCAATAAGATGGTAGTACAGGTTACCATAAAAGTCACTAACTTTGCATCGAATGAACAGCTCAAACCTTAACTTATGCAGGAAAGTTCCATTTTCTTATTTTTCATTATCGCTCATCAATTTACTAAAAGACCTAGTCTAAAAAGATATAGTCACATTTATGATTTTGGTCCGATTTCGTAGGGAAATTTACATTTTAAATCCGAAAAACATGGTGCATTATTTTGGTATGAAAATCAGCTACCTACTTAGTAGATAAATTATAGGTGCATTATGATATTCCCATTTTTAAAATCTGTATTTTACAAAAAACAAACTCTTCTGCGGAAGAGAAAAGAAAAGTATTGTTGATAGACAATAAACGTTTGGTCTGTTTAGGTATAAAATCTTTGAAAAATCATATCTCCGGAACGGGTTGAGATAGAACAGTGCGGTTGGCGGCGTTTTACTCCATTTTCGGTCTAGTTTTACCCAAAAATTTTTTGCACACTAACAGGGAACCACCTCGTATAAAATGACCAAAATACTTCCGCAGTTTTTTTTTTTTTTTTCAAGTTTACTGATATTATTATGTTGGCGAGAGCTTATTCTGAACGGACTGAATTCGGAAAGACTAAAATATCAGTCAGCTTGCCCAACAATTACGTTGGGGAGGACTTATTGGAACAAATGAATAAAAGGCGAAAAGCGAAGTGTAGAAATGTTGAGGGACCATTAAAATTGCACCTAAATTGCAACAGAAGATCAAGTTCGTGAAGACTTAAAAAAATACGAAAATATCAGTAAGCTTGACCAACAATAATTGTTGGACAATTATTGATATTATCATCTTAGGGAGTACGATTTGAACACATAGATAAAAGGCGTACAGCGAGGTGTAGAAGTGTTGGTGAACCACTAAAACTGAAAAAAAAAGTACTTATTCGAACACATGGATAAAAGGCTTATAGGGAGGTGTTGCAATGTTGGGGTACCATTAAAATACCAGCAGGTGTATTGAATATAAATATCAACAGGAGACCAAATTTTGAAGGACTTAATTAACGACTAAAATACCAGTAAGCTTGACCAAAAATCATGTTGGGGAGAACATATTGGAATTATCTCGCGCAATCCTTGACAAAATTATCAAAATAGAACACATTTCGGTACGTTTTTTACCACACGTATACAAATATCACGGGCGCGTGCAGGGAGAGGCCAGCGGGGGACATAGCCCCCCCCCCTGAGAATCAGGATAGTATGCATAAATTTTGTCAGGTTTTAGTGTTTTGAAGTTTACTGTTATGTTTCTTTACAGCACTCTGGGACGAGTAAAAAATTGGATAAGGAGCACCATGTCAAACGATCGGCATACCGGCCTCTGTCTACTGTCTGTTCACAGGAACACAGTAAAACAACAAAAAGATGAGCTAATAGAAAAGACCATCAATGTTTTTGGAATGGATAAGAGAAGAGTACAATTCTCATTCAAGTCATAACATTTTACTTCCATTCAGATCAGGTCACACCTAAATTCATTTTGAAGCAAATACATATTACTTTAAAACATTTTTGACTTTTGCTTTTTTACCGCAAAGTTTCATAGCCCCCAGACCCCCCAGACCGCCTTGCTCCCAATGGGAAAATATTCTGCGGGCGCCCATGACAAATATACATAGATAGAGACAAAGCCGAAACATAACAAGCTTCGAAACGCAAAAAGAAAGGAGAAATTTTGATTTGGGAGGGCTAACTTGTCCATAAACACAAAACTTCCTCACCTCCATGATGAGGAAGCATAAATCTAGAAGAGAATTAAGCTTTGAATATGGCTTCACATGGTTAGAAAAATTATAAAATTATTCCTAAACAACGATATTACGTGGCTAATAGTAATCTGTGTGTCATTCCAGGCAATCTCTAAACCTTGAAAACGATTTTTTTAAAACCCCGCTTTCACAAATCAATTTATACAAATAAAAGAGGTCTAGCTGAATATTGAAGATTTTGAATTTGATGAGCAATAAAAACTTTTATAATTTAAAAAAAAGAGCTAAATATTGATTTAAATATCATATTATTATTTTAAAATATTTTGTACACTCAAGTAGATATTTATTGTAAAACATTCAAAACTATGCTATCAAGTGCGATCGAACAGACACAATGTGCTACTAAAACTCATTAGTTACTTTTATATGCCGTTAAAAAAGGTTTTGCATAAAACTGTGCACGAGGAAAAATACGTAATTTAAAAAATTTTATTATAAAAACCGCGAAGCAATACAAATAGTTGACCGTAAATAAGGTTGCAAGGATTTATTTCTGTTAAGGTTTCAAAAGAAATATTTTTTCGTTGAATTGGAAAAATGCTAGTTGAAATAGTTTTGTCATCAGGTTGTGACTGTATTCATTATTACTGTAAACCAAACTCTTTCTAACAACTAGGGGGAATATAAAAAGTATTCCAGTCTCCACGGACACCATCAGTGTCAAATCATTCAGGATTCTTTGCTCAGTGGTCGGTTCAGTTAGTGTTGAACAAACATTGACCAATCCTAGAAATTGCAGCAAAAATCTATTTTTAGGTCATATCTTCAGTTTGGTGTTTATTATATGAATAATTTACTAATTGGGGATTTGAGAATTAATTGGTCTTCTATTATGAACGGAATCCTCACACGTGTGTTGTGGTATGCATGTATGAAGCATTACTTATAAATATGTACAGATTAGGGAAGTGTGTGTTGCATAGATTGTGTCTCGCCTTGATATTTGCATTTAAACATCAATTAAATTGTAAAGGAGTGAACAGCAAACACTAAGAACAAAAAGAAAACAATTTCTTGGGTAAACACCACACTCCTCGTGTATTAATATAAAGTGTTCGACAAAATAATTCTGATAGGACTCAACGGAGGGGTGTGATGCTTCAAATTGACAATAACGATGATGGAATTCGGTACGAGGGCAAAACAACTGAGGGTTTTGTGAAGGGGGAGAGAGAGGCGACGTGTGTGACGTACGAGAGAGAGGCGGGAGTTGCATGGCCAGGTTGTGGACCAGACCGCGGGCGGAAGCAGTTTGAAGTCAGAACTACGATGTGCCGGGAGAACGTGACGGGGAATGTGAACGAAGGCGCGTGCGCGCCGATGACAACAGGCCGGATGATGTTGAATGTACGCAGAGGCGGCACATCTGCCGGCGGGGGCGGACGAACGAGTGACCCTCGAAGAACCGGCGTTTGAAAAGATCGATTCGAATCGTTCAAATTTTGTAACTTTCAAAATTGGTAACACTCGCTGATTTGGAGTGAGGGGGGGGGGGGGGGGGGGCTTATACAAGATGTCACGTACATGAAGTAAAACAATTTTGTACGTAGAACGAGATCGACAATGGAATCAAAGCTCCTCCAATCGCATTTCTCTATCACAACCAATCCCCAAGACGTCATTTTTTAAAGGATTATCCAAGAAAACCACGCTTTGTGCCATAAAACCCATATTTCTCCACTCCAAAACAACTTGCTTCACCTTTTGCCCATATTTTTTGCGTTAGATTTTCTACACAGTTACTGCATTTTTACAACCAAAAACTATCTTCTAGGAACATTTTGAAAATACTTGAATTTTACCACTAAATATGACAGAAAGGGAAGCTGACAATTTAAGAGAAAGGTATAGGGACTAATCTGAGAACACTATTGATAAAAAGTGAATTTCTTACTAAACAAAGGCCAGAAATGTTGATGTGCATTGCGAAACGACAACACTGTCAAATGACAAGGGTAGGCCGCACTCATGATAGATTCATCTTGAATCAAGTATCAAGTAGGTATATATCAAAGGCAAGACAGTACAATATTAATTTAACACTCTTAACAAGACAACAATTGTGGTATACCAACCTGTACGTAGCAAACCAGAGCTATAGCAACAGTTGGTTTGGACGTGACAGTGCATCAACACAAAATAGTATACATACTAGGAACACCTTCAGGTAGAGAGCTAACATAATACTCTCATAACAGAGCCACAGACCAAACTCAAGACACAATCTAAAGGAAGCAAACAAGGAAAACAGGAGATTTCAGAATTAGGCACTTCGAAATATTTTAAAGATAGCTTGGTCATGATAATTGAAGAGAGACCCACAAATGCTATGGCCACTACTCCAAAGGACGAGCGAACAGAATATTCGCTGAAGGAACAATTGGAATCCACTTTATCGGGTAAGGAATAAATTGAAGTTCATTGTTTCATTCTATGCTCAGGTTTGATTTGTATTAGCTTGAATACAAGCTGTGATCGACAAGATAAACAATTACAAAGAAATTAACCTAGGGAAAGGGAAGATGTAGACAGTTATTGTCAAATATCTATACATTTCGCATGGATTTATACTCTTACAATTATCCACAACGTGAGGAACAATCTACTACTTTGAGTGGCTTATTTGAGGTAAGGCACGATCGAAAGACATGAATATTACGAGTATAATTCTACGAGCTGACCCGGCAAATGTTGTTTTGGGCTGAAGTAGAGAATAGGTGACCCCTTCCTCTTATCAGACTGTATCGATGTGTACTAGGATCGATGTGTGTACAGGATAATATATCGGTGCTATATTAGTATGCGCCCAACAGTCACGTTTCTCTATTAGTACGCGCCCCACACTTACGTACTCGCAATGTGCCCCTAAGCGGTGTTTGTTTGTACATAATCGCGAAGTTGTGTTTCATCTTAGGCAACTGTCGCAAGACAACCGGCTTATCGCTAGAACAAATTCGAATGTTCCATTATGATCAACCTATCCCATCTTGTCCTTCAGTCGACCGAAACTTCTCAAACGAACTAGGTACCTACCTACACGGGAATGCTCTGTGTTTATGTTTGTTCTTGACCTATCTCTTACCACCACCGCTGATTTGACCGGAAAATCAACCAAGACCATCTCGGACTGGTCCAATATGTGTCCTGAAGTTTGTTCCTCAATCGTCCGCAAATGATGGGCACTTGCGACCACCCTATTCAAATTGACGAATCCCGATTGGCTGGTAAGCGTAATCGGGTTAGACTGCTGCACACCTGATCGTCGCATTCCTGAAGGACGTGAAAGAAGTATACCGACCCTGAACTGTGATAGAGCCTCGACGAAGCACCTTTCAATAAGGATTTCTTGTAAGTACCTTCCACAAACCTTCCTATGTACGAGTACCTTTTTCTCGACATATATATTCTGCGTAGCACTGTGGGGCGCATACTACCATAGAAACCAAGGGTTGTGGGGCGCCGGAGGGATGTGGGGCGCATACTAATATAGCACCTAATACATCGATACCACTACCATCTATTATGGAATGATTTTCACGACCGTTATACCGATAAAAGTATCATATTTTTAATACGCAGAGACACATTCAAACAAACACATTCTGATCTATTTGTCCAACTGATCTATACTTTACTAGAAGGATTGATGTAGAATATTTTTTTGTTTTTGAGATGCAAGCGAAGCGAGCATCCAGACCAGAAAACTAGACAGAACACACATCGAAAGCGAGGACCTATATCGATAGGAGACATCGGGTTTTTCAATATAGCGACGGTCTTACCAGGGAGGGGTCACCTATTCTCGACTTCTACCGTTGTTTTGCCTTACTTCTAGTTTCTAGATAAATTCTAGTGCAGACAAAAAGTAACTTGATTGCTATAAGTGTGTAAGTATGTGGTATATGCGTGAATTTTCATAATTATATCAAATCATTTTATGAAAAAAGTATACTTACAACACAAAAGCCGTTTTTGGATGGAGCTCGGGATCCGTGTTGAGTACTTTCAAGGTTATGTAAATCACTTGTTTAACTAAAACTTGATATAGTGAACTAATCGTGCCCAATACACTTGAAATTAATATTTTTATTATTATGAATTAATATGAGAGTTACAGTGAGATAGCAATATAATAATTGTACACTTGATACATGAACAATGATGATGGCGGAAAACTGTGTAGGGAGTGAGAGAAGTCTTATTGTGTGAGTGAAACAGGAGACCGGCTTCAGTCTCATCCTTACTCCGTGCTGTTGACTTAGAAGTGACACCGGTATAGTAGCCCAGGCAGCTTGTGTTTTTCAGCGGCAAGTTTTGGTGTAGTTTTGATTTTTGGTCCTAAGGGGTATTTTGGAGAAAATGTTAATTTTCATTTAAAAAATTTTAGATTTGCCATAAGCTAAGGGAAATTTTAATCGAAGTACAGTTGAAAACACTGTAATTGATCAGTTATCGAGCGGACTCATAAATATTAAATTACTAAAATGGATATAAAAACATAAGGGTTGGTGATAAAAAAGTAAAAATTTAGGGTTGTATGTAAAAAGGGATTTTTTAATGCCACATTATAGAAAAAGAAAAACCAACAAATTTCATCAAAAAATTTAAAAATATGTTAATGGTGAACCACCATCTAGGATCCATCTAGTCGTTGTAAAGTATCTCTGGCGTCAATTCTCACCCGATTAGCGTGGTTTTCATTTCGTTCGATCCCATTTGAACTGTACTACGTTCACAAACCTTGAAATTGTTGACTTTCAACAAGGGAAAGGGAGGTATTACGGAGGAAAGCCGAAAAAACTGTTGAAAAGGGTGATTTTGAAGTTCCGTCTAATCGTTGTAAAGCTTCTCTGGCGTCAAACACTAAGGGGTATGAAAAATAGATGTTAGCCGATTCTCAGACCTACTGAATACGCGTATAAAATTTGGTAAAAATCAGTAAAGCCGTTTCGGAGTAGAACGGTGACTAACATTTTGACACGGAAATTTTATGTAGTATTTTACTTTTTAGTTAAACCTTTTTCGCATTGATTTAAGCCTTTTTCATTTTGATTTAAACCTTTTGAACTTTCATGTAAACCTTTTTAAGATTCAATTAAGCCTTTCTTACTTTGAATAAAACCTTTTTCACTTTCAATTAAACCTTTATCACTTTCAATAGAACTTCTTTTTTTTTAATGAAAATTTTCTATTCTCATGTAGGAAAGTAAATTTTGAAGGAATGGAACGCATTAAAACTTTATTCACACACAAAAAAAAACATAATATGAAAACTTTATTTACAAGAAACTACCACAGAAAAAATGCATGTTTGTCTGTCACATAATCATGATGATCCGTATTTACCCATTTCTGTGTAACTTGGGTATCTACTGCGATTCAAGACGAGCTTAAGGCAATTATGGTATTTTACCTTTTAGTTAAACCTTTTTCAAATCGATTTAAACCTCTTTGAATTAAACCAATTTAACTTTCATTTAAACCTTTTTCACTTTCAATTATTATTATTATTTTTAATTTAAATTTTTTTATTCTTATGTAGGAGAGTAAATTTTTAAGGAATGGAACGCATGAAAACAGTTTTCATAATGTTACTTTATTCACACACAAAAAAACAACATATTATGAAATTTTTATTTACAAGAAACTAGCGCAGAAAAAACGCATGTTTGTCTGTCACATAATTATGATGATCCGTATTTACCCATTTCTATGTAACTTGGGTATCTACTGCGATTCAAGACGAGCTTTTCATTAGACATTAAATGCGTTTTCTCTGTGCTAGTTTCTTGTTAAAGTTTTCATATTACGTTTTTTTTTGTGTGTGAACAAAGTTTTTATGCGTTCCATTCCTTCAAAATTTACTTTCCTACATGGGAATAGAACATTTTCAATAGAAAAAAAAGGTTTAATTGAAGGTGAAAAAGATTTAATTGAAAATTCAAAGTAAAAAATGGTTTAAATAAATGTTAAAAAGGTTTAAATGAAAGTTGAAAAGGTTTAATTCAAAGTAAAAAAGGTTTAAATCAATGTGAAAAAGGTTTAACTAAAAGGTAAAATACTATATTATGATATTTCGAAGCACCCTCCTGCGTTCCACTTCCGCGTAACGTTATTCGTTATTATACTCCCTCATTGTGTTATTCACCTATTTCTTTTCAGTTACTATATTATGACATTTCGGGCGTTCCAAACGTTATTCATATTCATATGCTAAAACTCATCTGTGGCTGAGACATTTCGAAAATTCACGCTAAATATGCCACCTAATTTGTATCTATATTTTTCCGATCAGAATATCTTCGCCTCGGGGAGGCCCCGGATAGAGCAGCGGCCACCGAATTTGTGGAACGGCTGAAGAGTATAGTAGCGTTCATCGGTGGTCTGCAAGGGTTGAGGAATCTGTACAAGATGAATAACAAAGCTGAGAACGAGGTGGCGGGGGATTTGAAGGAGATGGAATGCCTGGTGAACGAAATGAAATCCGTCCTGAGAAACATCGGTCGCCTTCGAAGCAACAAAGTGGACATTCACAAAGGTAAAAACGGATTTTACTGCCGAGACGACTAAGATTGTGTAACCCTTGGGTTGTGACTCCTAATTTTGACTGACTCTACTTGGTTAAGCTATTACTCAAAGGTTTTGGCTCTAATTTTGATAGACTTTACTAAGTTGAATCATTACTAGAAGGTTGAATGATTACACAGTTTCAGGATAGATGTGGAAATACAGGGTGTCCCACGAGTAGCCCACGAGTCCCCTCCCCTTAAAATTGACCAAATGGGAGTAAACAAAACCATCTTTTTTTTTGCAAAAATCTCAATAGCACAAATGCGCAACCTTGGGCAAGTGACACTAGCTTTCTTATTTCAAACGGGTACCCCAATTTTTTATCGCAGGTTCGGATTTTACCCGAAATTTCATGAAAATTTGATCCTTCAACCAACTTTTTTTATTGCGAGCAACCGGTTCAGCGAGCACGCAAAGTTGCGCAACCTCAAAATTGTCAAATAGTGGATGATGGTGAACCATAAAGTGTGGCACATGAATTTTCATTGCTTTTAGCTGATTCACGTGATGCTATCCGATTTTGGATTCGACTCAATTTTTTAGGAATAATGACCAAAATTTGTTTATTTTGCGTCCGTGTTTTTTTTTTTTTTTTTTTTTTTTTTTTTTTTTTTTTTTTTTTTTTTGGCGCCTGTTTTCAGATTTTTACGGCGATTAATTTTCGAGGTCTGGTTGAAAAATATGAAAATAGGATATTGAAACCTTCTTTAGTGATCAAGTAAAAAATCATCTTAATCCGAGAGTTGAAAAACAGAACTAGGGAGAGTGAGCTTTGTCCAGTGGGTGAGTGGACAAGGTTGAGTTTTATCGCTTTCATGATTCGGCTAGAAACATCAACTATTATCAGATGATCTTCGGTTATGTGTACATCATAAAATACTTATCTATTCAGTCATGTGACCGATTACAGTCAACAAATCTGTTGCTTTCAACAAATCTGTTGCTAGAGAGTTTTATTGTTTAGATCCAAATATTGCTAGTAAAGTGCATAGGCATTGATCATTGATTATATATAATTATTATATTTTGTACTACCTGTGATATCGTAACTCATGGCAGTAGTGATGATGCTAATGGATAGTTAGGTGATTAGAGTTTGATTTAGTTATAATAGTTGCGATTTCGAAATCACACTAGAGGTTAATTAAACTAGTAGTAACTAGAGGTAATAGCGACTCCACTCCTCAGCACAAGTTTTTCACTTATCAAGGGGTGAACGCATATAGCTATGCGGTATTGTACTCTTTTGTACTATTTTCTATTTTCCGTAAATTAATGCATAATTAATACATCCATCATTTTAGCCATTTACGGCTTTATAGTTGTTTTAAATATCGTTAACTACCATAATGACCTTTTCTTCATCAGAATTGACCTTTATGAAGGGTGCACTGGAAAAGAAGACTAAAGAGGAAATTCAAGAAATGGAAACAGTGATCGCAATTTACGACAAGGAACTACTCAAGAAATGGCACGTAGCTAAGAAAACGTCGTCCCCACATTCTTTGGAAAACTTCATAAACAATTTGGCCGGGAAGAAACAAGCGATAGAACACGTCTATAATATGGCATTGGACAGGTTAGCAGCGCTCAAGAAAACCAAAATCGAAGGGGAAGTTAGCGCTTTTCATCTGAGATTCGGAGGTCCAACAGCTGCTACCCGACAAACAGACGACACTGATACTGATTCAGATGGTCAGTTTAGTTTATGTTGAAACTGAATAATCAGCATTGGCCAGTTTTTTCACGTGTTTTGCGTATAAGTTGGAATGAGTAACAATTACTTAAAGATGGACTCATTAAACAACTTAATCCTCCAATTTATTCAGTGATAGTGATTAAGTACCAAAAAATGGTGTTTAGAATCTATTAAAATTAGAACATGGATCTTTCGAGGGAACATCGTCTACAGTCGACAGATGGGCAACTGGGCTTTCACGATGCTACGGCGGGCAAGTTACAGAATGCACCTTTTCCATCATCCTCTCAGAGCAGAGTACTGCCAATGAATGAAAAATAAGTCATAGTTATTAGATAATAATTAAACAAAGGTATCAACTAATCGCTGCATAATACTATGCAAAGTAAAAAGTTTCCAGACTCATATTTAATGCTTTTTTTGTACTCTTGCGCCATAAGACATCTTGCAGCCCAGTACAATTTAGCTCATTTCGACCATGTGGTCTCGGCCAACATAATAAATTATTTTCCATCTTGCCGCCTAATTACAAATTAGGGTAGGTACATTACAGGTCGAAAATACGAAAAAACTTAGATGTAGAATAGCCAGAAAAGGAGCAGAATAAAAAAAATTGCTGAGGTAAAAGTTGATGCAAGTTACTTGCTGAATGTACCCCTGAAGTTTTGTCGTTTATTTACCGAACACCCTGTATAGATGTATTGTAACGGCTGAGTGCAATGTTGCGATTCTAATGAAGAGGGGAAAAACCGCTCGACTGCTGACCTATTCCAGCGAGCACCAGCTGAGCCAGCGGCCTGTAGTTTCACTTCGTCGACCTCAATTTGATTTTGGGTAAATGTTATGTTCTAGGAGGATAACACAAAGCCAAAGAGGTTTGATACAATCAGCCTCATAACTACTCAATCTGTTAGAGTGTTGAAACTAAAGGCGAAATTCCCCTTATTGGTAAGATAGGAGTTTGAACTCAATCAGAGGTATCAACATTTTTCGGTTGTAACAGGTACGTAATTAGATCCACACCTTGGGTGTTCTTCGGTACTCTCCCCCATTTTCAAACGCTCGTCGCTTCGTGAAATTCTAACAAAAATTTGATGTTGAGGTGATTTTTGGAAACTTCAGTATGTCTAGTTTCATGTCTAGTCAATCTTGATTTACCAGAATTAGATAGTAATGGTGAATTATTCAATCGAAAAAAGTGGGGGGGAGTATCGAAGTATTTGCCATGTCAAATTCTTCGGTACTCCCCCCATGGTGAAAACAGTATTTTCGACTACCAATATCGCGTCACAACCTCTTAACTTTCGATCAAAGGATTTCATCGCTCTATAACTCATACCTGTACGTCCCCAAACACCCTTTCCTGTGAATTCCGTTTTAGAGATAAGTTCTCACCAGAATTGCGACTTCCATCCCTTCCACAAATTTCACAGAGAAAGGAAATTTTAAAGACAGCTCGGTAGGTAACGAGAACGCTTTGAAAGATGAACGCAACTGACGAAGAAATCAAGAGCCGCGAGTGCTTCGAAACTTTCACGATAGGACAAACCTCCGAAAATATTACAAACCCTCGCCTTCCGTTCAAGGTTCAAAACGCTTGCAAGCCCCGTGAAGGTAAACGGTATTAAATATCAACTAGTCAGCTAGCCCATCTCTAAACAATTCACAGGATCGGGGTTGTGAGGACGTGCAGGTATGAGATATAGAGCGATGAAATCCTTTGATCGAAAGTTGAGAGGTTGAGACGCGATATTGGTAGTCGAAAATACTGTTTTCACCGTGGGGGGAGTACCGAAGAATTTGACATGGCAAATACTTCGATACTCCCCCCCACTTTTTTTCATGGCGAATTTGGCTTTTACAAAGTTGCTGCTTCAACATATGAACACACGCATCAAAAAGAAGAAGAGCTGAAGTTTCCAAAAATAACCTTAACATCAAATTTTAGTGAGAATTACATGATGCGACGAGCGTTTGAAAATGGGGAGGAGTAACGAAGAACACCCCACACCTTTACATTATGATGCCAATATGATCCTAGGATGACAGCGACTTCTGTTTTAATTCGTTCAATGACTCATTGAACTAGTAGGAATCGTTAATTTTTATTAATCAAAACATAATAGAATAACAAAGCAATAGAAGATAGATTGGAACATTTTCTGGGCACTGTTTAGGTTGCAGACTTTTATTCTAGAGATAGAAAGTAGAGTAAAGATCTTGTTTTTTTTTTACCTACAGAAGCTATAAGGTTTACAGGACAAGCACAAAGAACCAAGATAACTGACAACTATCGCACAGCGATCGCATTTTCTAAAAAATAGGTAACAAAGATTTATTTATAAGTACTATTTATCATAAATCCCATGTCGTAGATAACTATTTTTACAACCAGGATATATTGGCTCGTTGACTACATCAGCATTTATTTTTACTCACCAAGGAATGAAGGCTTCATTTTCTTCCACCAACTTCGACATTACACTGTTTACCGAAATGATAAATCAATTGACTCAACGCATTCCTCTAATCACCAACCGCACACTAGTAAAAGGTCGATCGAAGATAATATAATTACTTGAGGATTAATTCTGTGTCAAACTAACGAGAACGTTTGAAAGGAGTGAAACAAACTGAAAAGATGCGGGGGCGGCTAAAGAAAACAAGAGGGTCAAATGTCATACTGATAAGACTTAAATCAAGTTCGGTTGATAAGAAAACTGTCACTTTACCATGGACTTATGAAAAACTCCCGGAGGCATGTAAATACTGCAGTACAAAAGAAGAACTAACCAACTATCAGCGTAATCACTTCTGTATGTTATGGGAGGTTTCTTTATCGATATGATGGTTACTTTAACGTTTGATAATGAACGTCAATACAAATTTTCTTTGACAGTAAACATTGGTTTTATACTCATGTACGCTGTGGTTTGTTTATGTATTTGAGAATACGATGATATTGGCGAATTTTCGTGCGATTTGTAATTGTAAACCCCAGCTATGTCGTGGATGGAATTTCGCGTGCAGAGCGCTCGGCATTCAACATGGGCAGCAAGGTAAGGAATTTGTACGATTCCACGAAATCTCCGATAATGTTGCCCAAGACGTTTCGAAACACTTTAGAGTCATTCCCGACTTCATCACTGAAGAAGAGGAAAATGATTTATTGAAAGAATTGGAGCCTAAACTTCGACGGATGCGCTATCAGTATGACCATTGGGACGATGCTATTCATGGTTTCCGAGAAACTGAACAAATGAAATGGAATGAAGTAAATTCTTTAGTTTTGAACAGGATAAAAACGACAGCTTTTCCTTCACAATCTAATCTCCTTCCTCATGTTCATGTTTTGGATTTGGCGGATAACGGCTGGATCAAACCTCACATAGACAGCGTGAAGTTTTGTGGTAACACCATCGCCGGTGTCAGCCTACTTAGCGATTCTGTTATGAAATTAGAACGCGACAGCGACGGAGCTGCTTTCATTGCTTTATTACGAAGGAGATCATTATACGTGATGACAGGATTGGTCCGCTATGAATTCAAACACTCGATCCTCCGGAATGAGGACTCATATTTTGGTGATTTAAAAGTTGACAAACTACGAAGAATATCTGTGATTTGTAGAAACGAACCTGAAGAAGTGAATGCATGAAATGCATAGTTATTTAGGAAGTGTACCAACAGATAATAATAAAGCTCCAAACCTCCCATCTTGTTCTAGTATCTTTCTGAGTTGACAATATTGGTACACTGTTTTAATAAAGAGTTATTCTTCTAAGTCTGACTGTTACAATTACCATCCAAATGTTCTTGTTCTTCAGAATGATGAATTAAAGATCATCATGTCTTGGGTAAACAACAAGAATCCGCCAATTCAAATACCAAGTTTTATTAAAAATAGTTCGTATTTACACTGTACAGGATGGAAGTTTACTCTAAAATGGTACGCAAAACTAAGATTCTCTAGGCTGAAACCGAAGTCAGTTGTTTCTTGATTTCAAACATAATCACACATGCTGCAGAAACACTATTGAGGCTTTCGACTTGATTGGCCAGAGGAATGGTAATTCTGGATCCATCCGTTCTAGCTGCGATCTGATAAGCTTCTTGGCTGAGGCCTTCCGTCTCTCCTCCAATAACTAAGAAGTTGTGTCGGGCGGTGTAGTCAATAGACCAGTATGGGGTCAGAGGCAGCAGCCGCTCAAAGGTACCATTTTGTTCAGTTTGTTTCTCTGGAGAAGCCAATAGGAGTTTGGAGTCTTCGATTTGTATGAGGGCCTGAATTTCTTCCCAATCAACATTAGGCCGAATTCGGATCTTGAAGTGGGCTCCTGCTCCACCTCGCAGTACTTTCCCATCCCATAAGTCAGTGCACCCTACAATACAATCAAAATTACAGCAGTGAATTCGGGGAGTAAAGCAGGCTCAATGCTAATACCTAATAAAGATTATTATAAAAGATCAGCCTTTCCATAGGCAGATTCTTCCAACTGATCACTGAGAACTCACAAGATAGAGTCTCAAGTAGTTAGGGTTAGAACAGGTTACAAAACTAGTTTGTAAATGTTACTGTGAGCATCTAGAACCAATTTTAGCGAAATTTCAGAGAAATTAACTTGTTGCAACTTCCTTCGTGGAAATCCAATTTAAAGTATTATGAACAGATCCTACATTTAACACTTTCTCAAATGTAAATACTACGTACGTGTCATTCCAAACACATATCTGAATTCTCCTTAGAATTTAGATTTTAAAGATAAGTTTTTTTAGGCAGAAACTCTAGCATTCCAGAAGAAAGGTTGAGTTCGTTGAACAGCATCTTTGGGAAGTGCACTTGGAAATGCCGTAAATCGACTCGGTCGTTACATTCACATTTATCATGATAGTATAACATAAAAACCGAATACGGACTGGAACTTAATTTTAGCAAATATGTTCAGAAAAATGTACTTCAACCTCATCAGAGTAACTATAAAACGGACAGTAACGTAAGCAATCGTCCAAACACCAACAATTAGATCATACAGCAGGCATTTATTTTGATCAAGATATTAACCTTTAAAAGGTTTTTGAGATGGGTTCCCCCCGCCGAAAAGCGACAGGAAAAAGTGAGACAAAAGTAGCGCGTATTTTTAGAATTATTCTCACTTACAACCGATCGTTGCTAAGGATTTATTTTCGTCATTTTTCATCGCACAAAAATTGTTCACCACTTTTTGGAAAGCTGTGAATTTATTTGACACCAGACCACATCCCACGCTGCCAATTTCCCCCTCCTTACATCGCGGAGAACCATTGGTTACGAGTTCGTTTTGTTGACACAACTTCTTATTGGAGTGAAGTTCTGGCTTAGTTACCTATGATTTTCAGTTACAACCGATCGTTGCTAAGGTACACATTTTATTCTCTCCTTAAAATTTGTTGCTCAGGCACTTAGGTATCTTATATAATACAGTGAGAGAAAGAGAAAAACCCTTTTCAAGGTACATCACATTATAGCCGTTAGGCTTTAAAGGGAAATCATCCGGGGGTGCAGGGGGCGAAGCCCCCGCCGAGACGCGTAACGCCGAGTTTTCTTAGTTTACATTACAAAAATTGAAGCTTTTAGTTAGAATTAATTTACGTATTACGACATAGTTAATCCATTTATATCACTGCTGTTTTAGGTGGGTAACCCCAGTGTTCATTGAAACGATTCGCATATATCTTTCCGTCATGCAGTCAGTGCAATTTAAATTTACTTGTTTTCCTCTAGGATTAATTATTTAAGTACCTCTTCTAATTCAACATCCTGTGGTTATTAAAGAATTACACAATCATATTGGCAGAAGGTAAGAAGCAACGAAAAAAGCTGGCCAAATTCTAAGAATTTCCAAACTTTCATTTACCAGGAGTGAGAATGACTCTTCTTACTCCTACGCCTGCGCAGTTTCTTATCATCGAACCCAGGTTGCCAGGTTCACGGATTTGGTCGCAAATGACGGTAAGTGGAAGAGACGACCTGTCTTCTGGAATTGGTGGTGGTTTTTTCACTATCCCTGTAAATCATAACCAGCTCAAGTAGAGAAATATAAAGACTGGAGTATTTATCAGGTTTAAAACTTGGATATCACTTAGTTAGACACCAAAGTGGTTACAGTTCACGTGAAGGTAGGAACCAGATTGGGCAGTATTTATTACAAATTCAGTTCAACTAAATCACAAAAAAAGAAGCTATTTGATAATCATCTATTTTTTAGCGTTTCCATTCAGGCGGAAGCCGAATTAGTTCTTACACGAATTTTTGGAACTAAATTAGTTTGAAGTGAGAAATAAACTTCCGAATGAAACTAGCTTACAGCTATCATTGAAAAACTAAATTAGGCCATCACTGAATAGATCACTTGGCTGTGTTGTGTATAATCTATAATATATAATCTTTATTATTATTTTCTAGAAACGGAAAAGCTCAAATTAATTTTATTTTGAGTTCTGAAACTTACTTTGAGAATTGAATTAGTTTTCAGTACCTCCGTTCAAACCAAAAGCTAGGCAATTTAGTTTGAAAGTTAGTTATCAGAGATAGCTAATCAACTAATCTAGTTTTGAAATTAGTTTCTACTCAACTTGGATTTAGAAGAAATGGATGCACATACTTTAAAAGATATTGAAACTCAGGATTTAAGATTGCTGCAAAACTGATTCCGACCGTGAAGATTTAGGAAAGTTCTACGGTTGAACGATTTGAAACGAAAATTTGATGAAATAAAGGAAGTTTCCAGAGGTCTTGCACAATATTTTCACAGCTTCTGTACATTTACTGACCTATAACACCCGGTGGAGTTGTCAAACTTGACCACAACTTCATATCGTTGTAGGGTGTCTTGTAAATATTCAGTTGTCGATCTTGGGGCAAATTCAACAAGTTCAGGTCTTCTGTTCGGCTGAAGAAAATTGCGCTGACTTCGCATTCACTGTCGATGGCCTCTTGGATCAACCTCCAACCTTCCAACATGATAAGGCCTGATTTTTCTCTCGTCTTCTTCGATTTGACTTTCATTATGGTCTGACTGAAAATGGAAAGTACACTTTAATCAACAGAAAAAATTATAAATTAGACAATAAGGCAGAAAGGTGCAGCTTTGTTTTATAAAAGTTGAACGTTCGACCATAAGAATTGTTTATTTAACAACACTCTCAACTAGAAATCTAATAAGCAGAATTTATTTAGAGGGAAGGGAGGAGGACTTGAAACTTTCTCCTAACTTGCATCCTAATTGTACAGCACTAGAGATGGGTCCTTATCAGTCAACAGCATCCTTATCACACGGTTTTTATGAGGAATATTGATCCAAAATCAACAGTTTTATTTTGTGACAAATGATCTTTCATTTTAAAGGCATTTCAACGCCTTTAACATGGTAAAAAGTTCCAGTCATGTAGTATGACGAAATGAGCAAATTTTCAAACTAGTTTTGGATGAAGAAAAATTACGGAAAAAACAATTTTATTTTCTGACTTTTGATAACTCATTTTAATTAGGAGATTTTTGAAAGCTGAAGAATCTCATAATTTGTTTTCCAATTTTGCCCATCTACCTTGTTTTATCATCTTCAAACTGCTCTAGTTAGAACGGATTGAGATATCTCCGATTTCACCATCGTGTGATAGTTCACAAAACCTATATAAAAGAGAGTCACCTACTTGGGGGGTTTCCGATAATTTTCCCCCATTGGAAATGCCCAAATCTCCCCTTCGAGTGAGGCCTCGATTCTCGAGTTTAGCCTTTTGAAAGCGTAGATAGATTTTTGTGAAAATTTGAGCTTTCTCTCTCAATTCTATCGAGAGTTATAGTCTGGATTGAGTTTTGGTGCCTTTTGACAAAGGATTTAGAATGCTTTGAGACGGATTTTGGTGCAAACATTTTTTGAAAATATTTTCGACCGAGAATAATAGTTTTTTTTCTTCGAATATTCGCTAATACTACAGCAGCTGAAAGAATTCATAATATTTCTTTTTTTAACGTTTGGTAGCAAGCACACCAGATGGAATTTTCTCAGTGAGTGGAGAGCCAAACCAATGTTATCGGAACCAAGACATCGATATTATCGAATGTGTGGTATCGATGGCAAAACATCGTAATATCGAAGCCTAACATCGATGTCGATGTCCCATCCCTATACAGCACCCTGCGTGACATCATTTCTTCCTGGAGGATGACACTTTCACAAGATTGATGAGTGATACATGTAGATCCTATTGGTTCTTCGTTCGTCATGACGTCCTTTGCTAAATTAAGTAAAGGGTCACTAGAAGAGTAATAAATGTCTAGATTATGCTTACTGTATGATACTGCCATATACTACTACATACCTACTTGTGCACACAACAGTGAAAAGGTGCATACGTTGACGTCAGACTATCCAATTCATGATTTGTAGATTGACTTACCTGAAAAGAGTACTTTGGAAATCCAATTTCTTAAATGCGTATCTAGTAGGGAAGTTCGAAGGTTCAATATCTTCGTCAACTGCTTCAGAAGTCGATATGCCTGCTACCTGAGACAAACTTCTGGCTGGGATGATCTTCAAACATTGTCGCCACCGACCGACCATCCCAAAATAGTGACTTTTGAAAAGCATGATATCAACTTCAACCAACTAACCTGTTGATAAAGAACAAAAATATTGGTAAAAGCCGGGAAATTATGATAGTGAAACATTCATTTCTGACAATGACAGCCGTTCGCGTGTTTCCATTTTCGTCAATAGTATCAAAGTAGAATCTTCTGCAATATCTTTCATGATAAATAATACGGTCGTACCATCTCTTTCCAGTCAAAACCCTACCTCAAGTAGCAACTTCGATGCGTTTTTCAGACTCATTTATTGATCCTTAACTTCTTTTCCATGATATTAATGGCAACCTAGTTCCACCTCACAGGGAAAATTAAAACAGTTATCCTGAAGATGCTGGCCTAATCTCAAATTAAAATTATCGTTTTATATGGGAGTATCGAATGGCTCATTGTCAGCTTTCTGGATAGGTAATTCAGTCTGTGAGGTGCCTGATGCAAACGTGAAGGTAAATTTAGGTAAAAAATTAGGCGCGCATCTAAAAAGTTGGGGAAAAAATCCAATATCAATCCTTTTGGTAAACTTGTGATACAGTAATATCGACTGTCATTATACTCTGTACACAATAATGCAAGTGGTAAATATAATTATACGTAAACAATGGAAATTTATAGACAATAAATATTTGCATCAATCAGTTTAATTGGTAAAGTTCATCACTGTTTCTCTGTATGTCTCGCTCTCCTATGTATAAGATCTTCCTTTAACTTTCCTATTACCCCTAATTTATCCAGCACGGGAATGAGCAATGATGGGAGGTATAAAAGACAGTATATATACTGGATATATCCAACATATATGCAGGTTCACATCACATTATACGCAGATATGAATCATATACGTCTTACGTAGAACACACAACACGAAAGCCCAACGCCCTTGGGGTCAAAGATACCTGTTGTACTACCGAGACATCGACTATCGAGCTAAAAGTTAGATTACTCCATTGGTAAACCCATTAGTGAATTCACTGTATACATCGCAGTAGAAAAGATTATTGGGAACATGTTACCTAATTGGACACGTGAGAAATTCTCGGCCAACTCAAAACATATTCGTTCAAAGACCAATCTGTCGAAATATATACACAATTTTGGAAGAAACAAGTAGAAAATGGAAGCACACTCCTCGCTTTACTATTGTCTCATAATAAAGCTAACATTAAGTATATGTCATTTTGCATTATACATTTCGTTTAATTCATCCCTAATCAAGATACAAGTGATACTTAGCCATCCAATAAATAGTTTCAAATTGAAATTCGCGAATACGGCAAAACTTCAGCAAGGAGAACTGAGAAATGCGGTTTTATTAAGCAGTCGCCAAGTGCTCTGAAGGTTTACACTGTGGTTTCGGAGGTGTAGCAGATTATGTGTTACTATGTAGGCAGCTCTGGAATATCTGAAATTATTCTCAAACATGTACATGTCATATATAAAAGGAAAGAGAAATTACCTACCGCATCAAAATAAGGGGATTACAATTCCTTCAAACCTTACAGGTACCGGGGATTTTTGATAAAGGTAACGATAAATGATAACGTCACAGAAAGTTGTTGTTGTCTTCTGGATAATTTCTGTCTCGAATCATCATCAAGAAGAGATCTCTAAAGTTGGTCCTCAATAACAATTTGCCTCACACTAAGTGGATTGAAGAAAAGTTCAACTAATTGCCATACGTGCCACTCTCATTGTCTTTTCATCATAGAAATGCGTTCGAAGTTGTCTGAGAATTTTTATTGAATTTCTCAATTTTGTCCTGGAGTTGTCGTATTACGTAACCCTTTGGGTTGTTGAAAAGTTGTAAGAAATTCTGACAGAACAGAAATTGTGTAAAAATGTGGTTGTACATTAACTGGTGAAAGTAACGGAGCTTCAATCCTATGGGTTGAGATGTGTGAGGGTAACATCCAATCATGCGGTTTCTGAGTGAATGGATTGCAGTCCTATTGGTCAGGAAGGTGAAAGGGAGGAATCGAACAATATTGGTGGCAAGAAAGCAAATAAAGGTGTTACAACAAAAATTTAAAAAAAACCTCGCCCCAAATCGGATTCAGCAGGATCCATTAAGACCACCCATGCTGCCTACTTGGAACGACTTTCCTAGGCAAATGTTTTGAACAACAGCAGCAGCAAGCCACATATATTTATATTTTTGTTTTTTGTTTACTTTTTCCCCTTCTAGGTTTATCATTTATAGAATATATACGTTTACTCCTAATTATTTCGTGTATAAATCTGTAACCATATAAAGGAGGAATCACCTCCTTTACTCCGTGTCTATTAGGTATATTGCGTGTCATTCAACCAGTCGAATTTTGAAGACAGACGGTGTTATCTTACACCTTGAGTAGGTAATTACCCAGACTCTAGACGTTTGCTCTTCGTTAATTCGCGGTAAGTATTAACATTTTTGTTTGTTTACCAGTTGAACTGATTTGTTGGTTGACTGGATGACTCAAATTGCCATTGTGATAGTTAACTTCGTGGAACCTGTTACGTAACAGCAGAAATCCTCCGTTGTAATAACCGTCTGGGGCCCCCCCAGTGCTTCAAGTCAAGTGTGATAGGTACAAATAATTTCCTGACCTTGGGGGTTTCTCGTCCAACTACCTTGATTGCTATCTTGTAAAAACGAGTGACGGACACCTAGAAATATCTGAAATCAACTCGTCTCTTGGTTATTGCCCCTGTACCCTCAATCCTGACCTAGTTGTATAGAACCTGTCTGATTTGGGACCGGATCTAACTGCATTCGTGGATTCGTTTGTGAGGTAGGTGGACACTGTCTTCATTTCATGACTTGGACTTCCTTAAATGCAATTTATTTCATTATTACTCTCGTATACAAAATATGGAGTTGGATGAAGCTCAGTTCATACTTTTCTATTGAGACGAGTCCTCATTAAACAGTTTTACCGAATCGACTGATGTTACAGCAATTACATGTTAAACTTCTGTGGTATTGTATATTATCGGAGGGATCAAGTTCATCAAGCGCAGTTTTAAACGAATCGGGAGAATGTTCTCAACGATATCCTTTGGTGCTAGTTGAATCACAATACCCTGCAAGGGTTAGTAGAAATCAGTAACATCTCCCGATAGGATTCAATCAACCTGTGATGCCAATCAAATGTTTTTTTTTTTAAATAATTTTTTTAGATTTTTTAAATGCTTTATTTTCGTGAACAAAGTACAACACAACATAAGTAATATTGGCTAACGAAAATCCCACAAGACGAAAGGTCTGTGTGTGGGCATATCCAATACATGAGTATTAACACATTAGTAATGGCAGTTCACAATATAGTAATATTAAAAAAAAAAAAAAAAAAAAAAAATTGCACACTAGGTCTTACGTTGAGGTTTTTCTTCTGAACAAATAATGATTTAATGCTCACAGTATTGGTATGTCTTCGCAACACTGTTTCTTTTTTCTGAGGTTAGTTGTACGACCTTTATCTGTTTTCTTCAATATTGTTCGACCGCCCTGATTAAATAGTGACAGGTGAAAGGAAGCTTCAATCCCATTGGTCAAGAGTTGTGGGGAACATCCAATCATGTGGTTTCTGTGAAAGTGATTGGAGATACGATTCTGTTCAGGGACCTAACTAGGGGTGGGGGCTGCCTCGGGAGCCAAAGTTAGAGGGGCGCCGAATAGGCAAAAAAGTGACAGCTTACCAAGTTCTTTTAAATATTATGACCGTTTGGAGTAAATTTGAAAATATTTACTAAAATGAAAAATAATATAAATAAGGAATGCAATAGGCCTACAAGAAAGGACAAAGGATATAGAAAACGTATACTTCGCGAGGCGAGAGCTAGCCTTAAGCGGCCGTATGCTGGGCAGTTGACGCCTATCCCAATATAACCACAGCTTTGAGAATTTTTCTTACAATACCCGTGTGTGTAGCATCGAATGAAAGAAGTTTTAGAAAACTGAGGATAATAAAAAACTACATCAGGAACTTGAGAGGACAACAACGACTAAGCAACTTGGCCATCATATCAATAGAGCACAAAATAGCTTCAGCACTATCTTTTGATGGTATCATTAAAACATTTGCAGCAAAAAAAGCCCAACAATTTTCATTTTAAAGGTTGTTTAGGGGCCCTAAATGAGGGCTTCCATTTCGTACAAAAATTTATTCATCATCTATTAGTTTGTTAAATTTAATAAAAATTATATGGTATTTTACATTGAGCACTTACTTACCAAACCTTCCTCCTTTTAGTAAAAGAGTTTATACATTGTGAATAAATCAAATTACTTATATTTATATTATGGTTCATTGGTATATTAAGATGGTATGAGTCATGAAATTTCGGGTCTATGGGGGGGCGCCAAATTTATTTCTTGCCCCGGGTGAAATACGGGCTGGTTACGTCCCTGATTCTGTTGGTTGGGGAACTGAAAGGGGTTCGAACAATATTGGAGAGAAAACATAGAAGTAATACATCAAACCTAGGAGAAATAACCTTTTTAGAGCTGAACATATTGTGGAAGGAATGTATCTAGGAATATCCTCATTCAAACATTTACCATCTCAATCGCGTTTAATTATTTCAAAATTTTCTAGGACATTCATGACGACTCCTTTTGGGCGAAAGTGAATTAATTCTACACTATGTTATTAGTTTATTTTCTTGATCGAAACTGATATTGTGACGGGATTCTAATAGATGATTGGCAAATGCTGACTCTCCCTTGTTATCTGTAAAATCTCCTTGACATTCTTTTATTCTTTCCCTAAATTTTTTACCTGTCTGCACACCATATTCCAGTCCACTGTATAAACCCCACTTTTATCTTGTTCGTTAACTTTTTATTTTACAGAATCTAATGCCGTTCACCTCCCTGACCAATAGAATTGCATCTCCTTTCCCTTTCACAGAAAACACTTGATTGTTATTCCCCTCACTTCTTGACCAATGGGGATTGAAGCTACCTTTCACCTGTCACTAAATGACCACTATTTTCTCGAATGTGCATTCGGTTTTGTTACTGCTGATGACCTCACCGTCGAAATCGATTTAATGTTGTAACTCGTTCAACTTAGTGGAACTAGACTCCGTTTTCTTCCACAAACTCTGTGTTTTTCTTGCCACGGGTTTCCACGATTTCGTCGCGAATGATTTAATGCGTGTGAAACTCGGTTCCTTTATTAAATGAACAAATTTTGTTCAATTCAGCATCGACTTTGTCTGTAGTTCCATAAATACTGGGTATTAGTAACAAATAGTTGAAAATATCTGTTGTAAAGCTAACGTACGCCTTACGAATTTAAGTTTATCTGTTAAAACGGGATATATCCAACTTATTCCACATTGTAATACCCGATAGGCTTGTAGAATTTATCGATTTTGATTTGATCTACCGTTGTATAAATATACAATTATTCCATTTTCGCAGATAATTCCGTCGATAAGAATGGCTGCTATTCGCGCTCTCCACTGGGTCTTCAAAATTGGGGATCGAACCAAAACAGCCAAATTTTACCGAGATATTCTTGGAATGAAGGTGAGGTGCACTGACATGATTGTTCTTTTCCAAAACCTACGCTTACTAAGTAGTTAGATTGAGTTTACCGAAATACTTAATATCTACTGTACCGTTAATAGAAAATAATTTTTGCAGGATTTTATATAAGATGTTTATGGGTATTTGTACTCGAAAGTACCCCCAAAAATTAGTTCCGCTTAATAAAAGTAGGAAAATGATTGTGTACCGGGTATCCGACGTTATATCCGTCGAAATTCACCCATGTATTCTGCAACTAATTTGGGACAAAAAGTTGTCGGAGTTTTTCTTTCAGAAAATTGATGTTAGAGGTTAGGAAGACAGACGTGTTGACGCTCTTTAAAATGATATACTCTATTTGGTGTTACTCTTCATATGGCCTCTTCTTGGAGTTATGCCCTTTTCGGTGACCAAGGGTCAGAAACGAAAAAAAATTAAAATTATAAGAATTAAGCGTAAGAAAAAATTTACGGTCGGGTAGAAAAAACTGAAAGGGCACAAATTATGAAGTTCGAACGGTATAACGTGCGACACCCTCTAAAATCAAATTTAAAAATATTTAAACCGGTGCAAGAATCTATTTAACACATGGTTTCATCATTTTTATTTCTCGTTCAAAATTACAGGATAATGAATGACTTGTGATTGTGAATCGATCGGGCTGGTAGAAAGTTACGATCTAGATCCTAAAAGGAGTTTGGAATAACGGGTTCTTTGCATCGATTCTAAGGCCTTTTATATGGACGGGCATTTTAAATCATGAAAAGTTTTTGATCATGGTTTCAGAAAATGTGTGATTGTTAGTGTCATTGTGAGGTTGTGACTTTTAGGTTTAGTAATTTGGGTTAATTAGGGTTTGAAGGTTCAAGGTGTGGTTTCCTAGTAGATATTTATGTTTCTTTTTTTGTATTTCAAAATGAACTTCTTCATCAGAACGAAGCGAAATCGTCAAGTTGAGCTTTCCCTACAAAGCTAATAAAATAAAAATTGGTTCAAAACGTTTAGTGAAACTCGACTATTTCATAAACGTTGAACGCTTCAGGTATATGAGTTTCAATCTTAATTACTTGAATGGTGATTCCGAAACTGGTCAGACTAATTAGAATAATAATTATTCTAATTATAAATTTGACAACGGTAAAACGGTTATAGTTTTGACCTACTATTTTGGAGGACCCCTAGTATTCTTGAGAAAACATTATGCGCCTACCTCTAGAAACCGGTTGAACGATGCGATTTTACGCTACTTCACATCTACTAGGAAATATCCGTGTTTCAATTTAAAAAAGCCGATCCAAATACTTTTATCTGGTCATATAATCAGTAATAAGTCTCAACTATGTATTATTAATTGATAACTCGACAAATTATCATTCCTACAATCGGTTTTAGTATTCAAACTGTCACATTCCACATTCCTAAACATCACTAAACGTAATAGAAGTTGTCTTTACATTTGTGTAGTACACCGTGCAGGTACGGGGACTTTCTTGAGAATCATGTACGAACTTTTTCTAACGTTGTCATGAATTTGAATTGTAGGTTCTCCGGCATGAAGAATTCACGGAAGGTTGTGCTGCAGCTTGTAATGGGTAAGAATGCAATCGATTACTTATTTTTAGCGAATTTTCTTCCGAAATGAAGCTATTGCTATGGATTCTGTTATGCTACTGCTATGGATTCATACTGTAAAATTTTCGAAATAAAGGAAATGCCTCCGTTCAATTGTTAGCACTTTCTTCATATACTCAACGTAGAGTTGCATTGCTACTCTCCCTGTTTTTAATATCCTATCCTCTATCTTAATTTAAAATTTTGTAATTATACATTTTTATTTGATTTATACTTGTGAGGATTTGTTCTTGAAGAATGAATCAATTGCTTAAAACGAAGACATCTTGATTGACCAGAACCGATTTTCCACAGCCCTTACGACAACCGGTGGAGCAAAACGATGATTGGCTACGGCCCTGAATCCTCCCATTTCGTCATCGAATTGACGTACAACTACAACATCTTCGACTACAAAAGGGGAAACGAATTTCTAGGAATCACGATCAAATCGAAAGAGGTTTTGGAGAGGGCCCAAGCTCACAGTTGGCCTATCCACGAGGTCGACGGGAAATTCAAATTGGAGGCACCCGGCGGTTACCCTTTCTACATAATTAATGAACACCAACCTCTGGAGTCTGGTAAGAACGTAGATGAATATTTTGAACAATTAGATCATGATGTTAGTAAACTAACATTTTTGTTTAAATAACCTGAATGTTCTTATTATCCAGTGTTGGCAAAAATGGAATTTCAATTCCAATTACAATAATTGTTATGTAGCTAATTGTGATTGTTTTGTTTAATTACTCATGCTAAAACTCAGTTTGTAGCTGTTTATTCCTAAAATGAGCTTTTGTAAGCATATCGAGAAGAAAAATGTATACCTCCCTTCCCTAACGTTACCACCTCACGTTTCAAAGTGTGTATAATATACGCTATATTATAGCGTTAGCAAACTGAAATAAACCTTTTGCCATTAGAATTAAACCTTTCGCAAACTAAATTAAACTTTTCGCAATTAGAATTAAACCTTTTGCAAACTAAATTAAACTTTTCGCAATTAGAATTAAACCTTTCACAATTACAATTAAACCTTATGCGCCTTCTTCGAGTTTTGTTCCTAATAACAGGAGGTGAGTCACTATCACTAGTAATTCGACCATCCCTCCTTCGTGAAAACGTTGACTTTCACGAAGAAAAAGGGAGATATTGCTGAGGAAACCGCAAAAAAACTGTTTAAAACGGTGGTTTAGTGTCCCATCAAATCGTTTTAAAGCATCTCTGACCAAACTATTTGAATCGCTGTCGCTCGTCACCACAACAATGTTCCTCACAAAACCAAGGAAAAAAAAACCTACGAACACTGGTATGACTATAATTGACGGGTAGAGAAGGGTGACGCTAGTTGGAGAAGGCCAAAGAAAGTTTGGCAGCCCACGGGGAAGTTACAAGGTATTGTTTTGGGGATCAACTCCATGTCCTCGGATCATGTTTAGTGCAGAGAAATAATAATTTAATGAAATAATAATAATTATTAAATTATTTAATGTTCACTTGTATTTGAGAAAGGTTTAATTCAGTTTGCGAAAAGTTTAATTCTAATAGCGAAAGGGTTAATTCTAATTGCGAGAGGTTTCTCTAGTGGGATATGACTTGAAAGTCACAGTTAGGCTGAGGATGTGTCTAAAATCGCGACATCAATTTCAATCTACTTTTAGGAGAAACAATATAAACTCCAAAGTTATTTAAACTCCAAATAAAAGTAGTGTTTTCGTTTGATTTCTATCTGAAGAGAGGTCTATGTGAGACCTACATATAATTATTATCGCTCTAAGAGGGCTCAGGTGTTGAAAAAAAATTATTACTCTATCGATAATGGTTTATGTGATAAATCGAGGATTGTTTTTTACCCTTTCTCTATCTCTTTACCAGATCCAGTTGTGGAAGTCAGAATGGCCAGCTCCAATCTCAGCAAGACTCTCGGGTATTGGCGGGACCTTTTGCACGCCCAAGTAATCAGTCAGGATGCAGGACAAGCGCTCCTGGCGTTCAACAAGGATCATTGTAAAATTAGATTCGTGGAAAGTGAGTATTTATTGTGACTGCCTTGTTTTTGTTGTGTGAAAAGTGTACTGTTGGAATTGACGTTTAGCAACACCGGTAATGATCAATTATGTAACTGAGTCCAAAACCCCTGTATAAAATTATGAGATATTTCCAAAAACCCTTGAATTGGGCTGAAAATCCCATTTTTACGACTGTACCGATTTGATCATCCCATAAATTAGAATCCTAGGAGTAGATTTTTACAAGTTGTTCGAGGTTTACAGGCAGGGACCCCTTGGGTTTTTTTTCTGCTTCTATGCCAGAATTTCAATTTGTATGCTCAATCAAAAGTTGCAATCTTATACATTCATACTTACAAGCAGTCGTTAACTGTGCACATTCTTCCAAACGTACAACAATTTTAAAGAAAACTACAGATTATTGTGTGAATTACCAAGATGGAATCCATTTCCTCTTATAAAACATATAAAAGTACTTACCCAGGACCCACCCGTTTTTCTGGCCGTATTCCAACGTTGTTTCCGTATTTTCGCAGCTGCTTCTCCGATAGACAGGGGCCAAGCGTACGGCCGCATAGCTTTCGCCATCCCTGGCTCAGAGCTGAAAGGTATACAGGAGCGGATGGAAGCTGCTAAAACCACCATTTTGACGCCTTACATTAAACTGGACACCCCCGGAAAAGCTTCGGTTGTTGTCGTCATTCTCGCAGATCCAGTGAGTGAAATCTATCCTGTGTTCAAGTTAAATGAACCCCACATTTGATAATATCAAACCCGCCATAACTTCCGTAAATCCTAACAGAAAATTATCTATTGTGGGAGTTAATTTAATCTCAACAGTAAATGGAAATAAGTTTGTGTTGAAATAGGATTGTCTCAACCCTGCGTACAATCTGACATTTTAAAAACAATGTTAGAACAAACTACATAAACAAGTTAATTATGAGTGTGGATAGAGCGCTGGTCGGTTGTGGGCAGGTAAGTTCGAGTGACTAACACTCATTCTTATGCTCTACCACGCTTCCACCCATTCTCTGCACTACTTTATTCTGGAGTGAGTTCAGATTGTCAATTCCTTTTAATATTCATTTATTACACAGCCCCGCAAATAAGGTCAAGTTCCGTAGAGTAGACAAGGGTATCCCTTCGTATTTTTCGATGTTGAATTCGAATCCAAGGTCCAAAAATTCCCTGACTCCCAAAATTTTGAGCTATGGCCAAAAACTACCCTTAAATTGGTGTCAAAACCTTCTTTTTGAGTCATGGGATTGGGATGAACTACGACATTTTTAAGTGAATTTCTACATTTTTTTAACTTCAGACAAGGAGAGTACTTGGGGAAACTACCTCCCCTCAATCACCCCCGCCACCCCCTCCTAGGGGTTGAAATTTGAGTTCTCGCGCCAAGTCGAATAAGGTATGGATTTCTTTGTTCCCAGGTTCGCTGAAATTGAATATGATTTTTGAAAAGGCTTTCAAACTTTGTTGGGCTTTGCCTCAATGACTTTTAATTCTTTCGGATTTTATTCTCTTTTCTCGTGATATCTCTTTGATATGGGTATTTATCTAGTTTTTGGTTTATAGTCAATAATTAACCGTCTTTTCAATAATGAGTCTTTGTAACTGAAAAGCGAAAGTTGTTTATAACACCCCCCCTACCTTGAACTATGTCATTTTACGTTTCTAAATGCGTCTGCTTTGCACTTCCGCTATAAAAGCTCTTAAAGTTGTGTGAAAATTCCGATTTTTCGCATTTGGTTTCTAGCTAGTCCGATCTACTCTCTTGCATAGATGCTATGGCCCAAAAACTTTCCAAAAAGTGCCAAAAAACGTATTTTTTCGATGTTTTTACAGACGTAGGCAAGTGGGGTGTCATATTGTTGTAATTTCGGAAGACGAATCGTTTGAGACGCGCCCCATACCAGTCCCAACTCATCTGACTTAAAAAATCTAATTTTTAGGTAGAAAATGTTAAAAATGGCTGAAATTGAAGAGAAAATAAATTTTTTAAATAGATTTTTTTTATTTTCTTGTTTTGTCGACTTGGCAGTCAAGAACAGTCGGGGCTTCAAAATAATAAACCTTTGTGAAATAATTTAGTATTTTCTTCAGCTTTGCTGATGCTTGATAACTCAATGTTGGGGTTGTTTTCTTATCAATTTCTTAACCTTATTTTCAACAGTAAAATTATTTGAAATTTTTGTATGGCGCTGATTATAACTCTAAACGTGAACCCGAAGGGCTGAAATGTTCAGGAATCGGAATACACAACTTTCGACGTAACTTTATTGCGTTAATGTTCGTATGCTCTAGAAATATGATGAACTTTGACGAACCTTATAGGTATTTATTACGAAGTCATCTTATCGTCTTTGGGATATCTACAAATCAATGTATGGAGACACACTGATCAGCAGAAGGGCCCTTGTGGCTCATTTCTTTCCTAATCGACAGTGGGTGCTCAATTATAAATGGCAGGGTTATCCAATACAGGAATAATAATTTGCAGTGTTTTTAATCTCCGTCTCCACATTTGGGCCAACGTTTGCCATGATTTACGATAAACCATTTTGTTTTCAGGACGGTCACGAAATTTGTTTTGTGGACGAAGAAGGCTTCTCAAAGCTGTCCAAAGTCGATCCAGAGGGTGAGAAACTTCTTGATCGATTCATCGCCAAGGAGGCCAAAGACAGACCCGATGTCCGCAAATCGGTGGCTTAGTAAAAAAGTAGTCCTATCATGATCTGAGCTCTCATCGCGAATTCGTGCAATAAAAAAAAGCAGGTTTCATAAAAATTGTAAAAAAGCCCGAAAAAACCAACTGTTCTTTGTGCTTTTACAGACTATTTCGTACCTATATGAACTCTCAAAAGTGATATTTGTTATTGCAATACTCACGAATAATTCTGTGGTCCAACCATGATTGATATTAAGTTTAGTTACTGATTAAATTTAAAATCTAAGTTAAGCAGTGTAAGTGTCCAAATAAAATATCGCCAATAAAAATTTGTCTTTCAATTTGGCTGCAATTTGTCTTTCCCTAATACCAAATGGGAAATTTCCCGTATTTTATTTTATTCCTAAGGTTGAAAGATCTTGTTGAGAGCAGTCCAGAAAGGAGGAAAAATGTGCATCTATCGGATGATTGAATGTGATCGAACAATTGGACGAAAAAAAGCTGTTATAGGCGTTATAAGCCCCACCATGTCAGCTTGTTGGCTTCATGTTCAAATGAATTGAAGTTTCTGAGTAGAACAGGATTCCAAGAACGATTCGATTCTAAGAAAAAACATGAAAAACTGTCAAGTGGACTATGAATAATTAGAAGCAGGTATGGTACATTATTCCTAAATACAGCTTTAACTTCAAAATGTTTGCACCCACCTTTCACCAATCAGGTAAAATGGGTGGGCTCCGTAATTCTGTTCAGTAAAAAATTACCCTTATATTTACAAACACACTGACTTTTGTTAGATTGTAGATATTCTTTTGGAAGGCAAACTAGAATTTTGAAAGAGCTGCCCCAAACGGGATCTTGAGGATTTCCCGTGATCTTTAGGATACGAAAGAAAGGAAGTGGATTGAGGCCCATCTCCCTAGTTGATCGGCATCAAGGCCTCTTCTTCTAGCCCAAGGCAGCGGACTTTCCTCGTCGAATCCTCAGAGAAAACCGTCCGTATTAGGCCATCTGGGTCTTCACTCTCGCCTACTGGGTCACTAGCGAAAGAGGTTTCGACCACTTATTGGACAGGACTACAGCTATTCTTTTTAGGAAGCAGTCGTACTCTTTGTGAACGGAGCCCTTGGAGGATATCACCAAGGGCGTAAACGAGCCTCTCATATGCTCGGCTGCCCAGTCATATTTCCTATGCTTTGCAATGGCTGCATTTTGAGGAATTGATGTTTGACAGCTGTAGGAGGAGGCGTCAGCGTCAACTACGCGGGTGTCCAAATACGCCGCCCTTTCTAAATCGCACAAACCGTAGATATTCAGGTCTGCAGCCACTTTCCGGGTGGCACCTTTGTTCTCCGCCAATACTGGTTCGATTTCCACGGAGTCAAATTCCAAGCAGCCTGGTATCTGATCAAGTTATGACCGTACTTGACCAGTCACCCTCTTTTGCAGTTTGCGTTTAAGGCACGGCTAAAGTCCAGCAACTCACCACAGCGGTTTGGTATTCTTTTGGGTTCCCTTCCATATCCTATGGCCAGTGCGTCTCTAACATACATCAGTGAGAGATCTAAGACGTCATTTAATAGTAGTATTAAAAAGTGTCCCATTGTAGATGCGTCACCATAAGTAAGCTATGTCTATTAGATGTAAGCAAAGGAGGATCCACTTGTTTGTATCTTCAACAAACTTTGGATTGAAGCAATTAGCCAGTGTATGGTTTGATCTCTACTAGTACGTACGGCAATTGTGAGGTTACCTAGAACTTCATTCTCAAGCTTTTGTAGCAGCTACCTTAATTACATTACCAATTGAGGGCTCAAACCACTGAATTCTTGGAAATGTTGCAGAATTGGGTAACAGATATCAAGAAATCAGGAGAAGATTGGACAAGATGTAGCAGTTCCACTGCAGGGTAGCAGACATTTCAGATTTCCACTCCACTTCTTGATATCTGTTTTTCACGTAGACATTTACTGAAAGTCCAGGCTGATGGTAAACGTAGAACAACTAGCCTTGGTTTGGTAACATTTTAATGATCCGTACACCGAATCACGTTGAATTTTGGGTAAGTACGACTTATGTTTCAACAAATCTGATTTGGATTACAATAGGGTAATCCTATTGCAACGCATTCACGTAACACCAACCTAAGAAATGTCGTCCATTTGATGAGGTATCACAGCATAAGGGTTTTTCAAATTAAAAAAAGCATTAAGACGGTAGTACAAGACAGTGGTTTTATTCAATTGTTGATCTTTCAACGGGATGGAAACTTGAATTTTGACATTCAGAAGTCTATTGTTACACTAATGTACATAAAACAATGACCATACTTCTTCTATTACTCCAACAGAAAAGGTCTTTGAATTCAAAGTTACTAACTCTTCGTAGTTTGGCTTCCCAAAAATAAATTAAACGATAATGTACACACTTCTGACCATTGTATCTAGCGGTCAGCGTTTTGGTAGCACGGTTATGTCGCATTGCCCCCATTACTATAATAAAAGTCGTTGTCGATTTCAATTCTGAGTGGAGATGGGTTGAATTTTTTGGATTTCTTCTCTTGACTAGCTCTCCGGAGCTTGGCCTTGTACTTTTTGCAGACCTTGCCATGCGCCGAGCGCTTGATCTTTTTCCGCAGCTCAACAGACTCTTCAGAATCGCTCTCAGAAGACGAGCTGGACGAAGATGAGGATGACGACGAATCTGAGGAAGAAGACGATGAGCTCGTTGAGGAAGAGGATGAAGAAGAAGACGAAGAGGAACTCGATCTGGAAAAAAAATCAAGTAAATCATCACTCATCTATGGCGACAATTGCAAAAATTGGATGAAAATTCAATAAAACTATTTCAGGCCATAGAACTATGAAAGTAACATGAATGTGGTTTGGTCGGCACGAATGGCTAAACAATTCCTAGATCCCTCCCCAACCATCTACATTTCGCAATGCTAGCGAAACAAAAATTTAAAATTATTCCACTTACGATCTTCATATTCTTTTGGCCGAAGAAACTGTCAAATACAGACAGGCTATAATGCTGGTTACCATTCTGGACAAGAGAATAGCATCCTGGCTTCTAAACAAAAGAACTACTGGTCATTATGACTTCTGCAAGATGCTAAATACGTTCACATTCTAACCGGGGAAAACCAGAGAACTCCCGGCAAATGTTGATTGAAGGAAGGCAATCCAACTCGGGCAAGAAGATCATAATCATAATGCAACGATTCGATGATACTCGTCGCCTGTCGTACCTACTGTTTATCTCAGTGTTCTCGGGTGAATTGAAGTTTTCAAGTTTAAATGTGGCTGTGGACGGGAAGTTTCTATTACAAAGAGGAAATACGTCTGTTTTGATGCTATAATAGGAAGTGTAAAATGAGATTGTCCACGGATTCCAATGCATCAAAGATTTTGTCTATGAAGAACGAACATGATCACCAACTGCCGCTTGAAAGCAGAGTAGAATGGTAAAAAGTATGGTAGTCGTTGCAAAGGAAAGCAGTTGTAGAGTTACATATGATCGCTAAATTGCGATCCTCACAGACGAGCAACCTTGGATTTAGTGATGTAAAGCTGGTAACACAATGCCTGTACACCTAAAGAAGTTTTAAATAATTTTCGGAGAATTAATACCCAAAACAGAAATTAGTTATTTTTATATAGAAGTCTTTAAAAGAAAAATTACAATTCTTTAGTGAAATCGCTCGCTATTTAGAAATTAGCGCTCAATAATACACAAATTCCGAAAATCCAGCTGTTACCAGTGCATAATTAGTTTCAAGTTTCACTAGGAGTGAAATCGAGTTGACAGTTTTGAAACAGGTTTTTACCTATTCACACGCTGACCAAACACAGGATTTATTCCTTAAGGATTTTGTTTCATGGAGTTTAAAACAGATACATCTGTACATGGAACTTTCTTTCATCCATCCCAGATCAAAACATCAAAGACAATATTTCAAAAATATAAAAGAAAATGGGCAGTATCTCCCGGAATATTCGTATTTTCAGAACTTTTCTGTAAGTAACAGAACATGGTCACCCAGGGAAATAGTACCTCAAATCTCTAACGATAGTTGCCTTTGTCCAGCTACGTGTAGTTTTCCCATTAATAACGAACGATCCCTGTGGTTAACTTAATATTTTGAAATCAATTTAGGGATTTTGAACCAGAGGTAAATTATTTTTTTAGAGATAATAACGAAGTGAAAATTAAAAGGTAAGTTAGTTGTCCGTTGTCACAATTTATGGATGTTTACATAGAGGATAAGAGGGACAGATTTATAGAGCTGTTGTTTTAACATTTGCCAGGTGATTATGAGAAAGATAGATTTGAGTTTTTCAAAAGAATACTTTGGCAATGACGTTATTACAAGAAAGATTGTACGATGAGCACCGAAGGGTTACAATGACCTAGAGTTCATACATCTCCAATCATGTAAAGGTGCACACATACGCATCTTAACTGTTCATTCGTAAGCATCCAAACATTTTTGTGCTTCCGCAAGAAAGAGAGTCAAGTTGAAGCACTACATGTCACCAGACGCGTGTGCAGCCGAATGCAAGTGGATCGACCACCTCATACGTATGACAAGGGCAACATTCCGTTTTCCACGAGTAATTTCACGTTTTCATTCCTGTTTACTGGGACCGCTTGTGAATCTCGGCATTTTCAGTACAGGATCCCTTTTTCTTCAGGGGACTGCTCATGCATCCAGGCACTGTGTATAGGACCACTTCGAGTACTCGTCAAAAATGGTCAGATCCCTCGTGTTTTACCTACTGCGCCGAATCGCTCAAGTTTGATGTGATTCACTTTTTTTCATTGCGGCTACAACATGTTTACACTAATGACATTATTTCCAATAATGACAATTGACCGATCACTCGACCAAGAAAACCCAAGTTTACCTCATCACAAATATACTGGTCAAATGCTGATTCAGTCTGTGTTTTTGGCGCAACAAGAAACATCGTTTTCTCTAAGCATGTTCACCATGGTATATCGGACAGAAATTGTCGCAACAGAGGAATAAATGGAGAAGAATTTAGAAGGAGGGAGAGGGGAATATACTATTTTCTAGGACATCCAAATAGCTCTTAAGTACTTGCAGATAGCAGACTGGGTCAGTATTGGCTACCCAGACCGAAAACAACAAAATTACGTTGAAATGGCAAATACCAAATGGAAGTTAGCAATTCAAATAGGAGTGGCGGGCAACGAACAAGAATGCCAGCTGGTAAAAAACAGGGCAACGAATTTCATTGAGCCAGATCATATCTCAGGCTTAGCAAGAGGCTTGGTAACCGCTTTGCGGAATTCTATAGTAGGAAACAATCCGCACTAGACAAACACCTCAGAACAGTAATATGGGAGGCACTTGAATTGATTGAAACATCAATCATGATCATGTTGTGCAGTAATCAGGCATGTTGGTGAAGCTGCGAGTTTTCTTCCTCAATGATCTGCCGATCACCTAAACGACGCAACGTAAGATGTTGAATTGTCCAAATGTTTGTACTCAAATCCAATAAATACAAATATTTGTCTGGTTCACAAATACAAGGCTAAAGTGGGTTCACTCACCCTTCTTCATCTTCTTCCTCCTTGGACGAGGATTCCGCCTCCTCTTCTTCAGCTTGAGCTTGCTGTTCAGCCAGTTTCTGCATCACCTGGTTGATAGCAGTGCCAACTTCATCGACCTCCACAACTCGCCGATTGTCTCTTTCGAGCCTTCCACGTTTTCTTGATATTCTGTCCCTCAGGTCAACTGTTCGTCCTCCACTTATACCCCTAATGATACAAACCAGGTTAAGAAATCAATAAAATTACTCTTGAATAGCATGGAGTAATCTATAAGCATTACCCATGTACAATCAAAATTTGTTTAAAGGTTTTCCCAAGAAACAAGTGTAACTGCTCAATTATAATGAGGGAATTATTTACCAAACATGGTTTGCAAGCATATATTCTCTCCACTGAATACACCGACTACATAAATGTAATACGTTTTACTTTGATATACATATTATGCTTATAGAATTAAAAAAACTTCCAATCCATCCATCGTACACAAACTACCTATATTTGTAGAAAAGTCATTTGATAAGATGATAAGAAGTTGAAATGTAGGTATACTTCTTGCTCAAAGGTTGGCACCCATCATCATTTTCAACTATCAACAATTCCTAACCTCTCGACAGATGAAGCACTCAAACTCTTGTAACAATTTTTGTTCATTAACTGCTAATTTACTTCGATTAACCAATAAATTGACTTACAGTGTCCTGTTTTTCTGTTTCTGCTCTTCCAAATCGGCTATCATCTTTCTTCGAGTGGGCGTAGGTCCGAAATAATCACTTTGTGGTTTGGACAAGAGTTGCCGAGCATCTCTAATCCCTGCACCCAACGGTGCGTCATATTTGTGTATCATCTCTCTCGCGTCCCTAACTGGGGCGCGGGGGTCGATGAAATGTTTTTTCACTGCCGCTGAGAAACAAGAATATTTAAGATTAATTTTAATTAATTAATAACAACATAGGTATAACAAGAATATAGGTAATATTTACATTGTGGTAGGTTTTACCGTACAGTTGGACTGGGCACTTTTCCAACTTGTACATAAAAATCTACCCATCATAGACCTTCTTTTTCATCTTCAACTTTCATCGTACAAAATCGTCTTTCTTTTATAATTTACCCACAACATGCTTCCGTTGGATTCCTTTCATTCCTCCCTTCACCATTTTTCTGATTATTCCGTCCTTCTGAATCAGTGCGAAAAAGGTTTTTGAGGAACTAACTCCCATACAACAGTCTCAGAGGAGGAGAAGTCCCAACCGAGCAACATTAAATTCTAAGTGAATTTCGTAACGCCCATCAAACTGTTTTTCAATTCTGAGCGTAATTTTGTACACTTCCTAACGTTCAGACTAATAGAAAACTAACTTTCAATTTGATGGAAAGATAAGATGATCCAGACGTACAGACTCAAGAACTTGTCCAGAAACGAGTAGAACATATAATGCGAATGAAAATTTTGATTTTTGAGGAAAAACATTAGCAGACACACAAAACTAAACTTAAACAAAATTTGACTAACAAACATCAGGTTGATTTGAGTTTTTAGTCCGGATTTTCAACTTCATCTTCTACAGTGGTGTCTACTGTAACGATGAATCAGATCTAACCAGCAAAGGAAAGGTTAGGAGAGCTGATAACGTTGCAGTTTTTTCTTAACAAATTTTGGTTACTAAATGACAATATCATTCAAAAATTTATATATTATTACACTACCACATCCTACTTTTATATCACTCGCAAATTGTCAGGGCTAGTTGCTTCGGCAGGTGAGTTGTTACACACTCCTTAGCGGATTCCGACTTCCATGGCCACCGTCCTGCTGTCTTAAGCGACCAACGCCTTTCATGGTGTCCCATGAGCGTTTTTTAGGCGCCTTAACACTACGTTTGGTTCATCCCACAGCGCCAGTTCTGCTTACCAAAATTGGCACCCTGACCCAAGCTTCATTAGAAATAGTTTAGAAAGCCGGGGTTCTCATCTTTTTGAAGTTTGAGAATAGGTTGGTCGACCCCAAGGCCTGTAATCATTTACTCTACCAGATGAGGCTCGTTTCGTCCAAACGCCAACTATCCTGAGAGAAACTTCAGAGGGAACCAGCTACTAGAAGATTGATCTTTCGCCCCTGAACCCAGCTCCGAGATCGATTTATACGCCAGAATCTCTGAGGACCTCCACAGGGTTTCCCCTGACTTCGTCCTAGCCAGGCGTAGTTCACCATCTTTTTAGATACACGTGTACACTTTTACTTTCATTTGAGACAAATTCTTGAAGGTTATGATTGAAATTAGAACATTTAAAGCGGTCTCGTTAGGTACCAGCTTTAAATCACGTATCAGCGCACACATTCTAGATACTCACATTTATGTTCGAAATGTCCCCACTGAATGGCAATGTCTGACCAGGGGTTGGTTGTGTCAGCTCGGATGCGGCTTTTGGCTACCTCATCTCCCTCATCGGGGAACACAAATCTGCTACGGTTATCCCAATCTGTGAAATAAATACAGTGAATTAACCCAGTTGCACACAGCTAATTAATGAGTGATTCAATGTAATCAATGAAAATCAGGTGATCCATGATACAAGAGATACGAAAATGTTGGAGTGGCTTGGTAAATGATTTGATACTGACAAAATGACGCTATTTTTCACAGATTTTTAAAGCACAACAACTTACTAGGGTGTTTTCAACAACAGAACTACAGTTTAGCTTAATTACTGGATTCACCAGCGGTTACCTAAATTATTAACTGATTTTGTACCTACCCATTGGTAAAATGACTTTTCACTAATGGTAGCGTTAATAGTTTGAATAAATGATAATACAATTTAATAAAAAGCGCAATTTCATGTCGGAAGAATTATTCATGAACGGTTACTGTCAGATAATTTTCATATTTTCATAATACGAAAATCTGAAACAATTGCTAAGTATTTTGAGGATTTTCATCCCTATTTTCGGAAAAGAATCTTGATGTTATGGTAAATAGTTATTTTCCTAGATTAATCAGAGTCGCTAATGAAATGGGCAGGGATTCCTCAACAATAAGATTTGAAACTGATAAATACTGGTTTGCTCATTGAAGGGGTAATTTGTTTTCAGTGGGTGGTAAAACTGTCACAATGAAATCAGATTTTTGTCAAGAATCAATAGTTAGGATGATTAATTCAATAAATTTACTTCAATTTATATTATTATGATAGATAGAATTATTCTATAATTTCATGATCTTATCAATTGAGGAAAAAAAACCGTAATTTGGTACAAGAGGTCTACTTATTTTCCTACGTTGTCTAAATACATATTTCCCACCACAATATTATGGTTTTCGTCGTTATTAATGGAGGTATAGTACAAAATACTCTTAGGTAGTAGAAAGTTCTAACGTAGCGAACACTTACCGTTGTCAATGGGAGGCCTAAGATTCGCCTTTTTGTCAGATGTAGTGGCGTAACGGATCAGTAGCCGGGGAGCTATTAGGGTTGATTTGCCTTTGCGCCATGTCCCAGGGGGCAATGCCATTCTCACGTCGGCCAAACTCAGACTTTCCTTTTCCTGCAAAATAATCGACAAATAAAATAATTAAGATTTTTGAGCGAAAAAAAGATGCAGTAACAACTGAAGGGTGTTATTAGAAAAACCATCTAAGGGACATTTTTTTCTTAAATGAGTTTTTATGAGTTTTGAGTCTTAACACTCTCAATGCTTGTGTCGTTCCGGAATTACGAACGCATCTACTAACTTCTACTGGCGCAGTTCGCTTAAAAAGGGGCCTGAGAGGGTAAAAAGGTTTCAGAGGGTTAGCCAGTGTGTTTTTGACTTCAGTATGATGTTTGCTTCCACTGGCAGGTATTTGTGCAGGAAATAACTGTAATAAGCATGGTAAGTAAGCGGGCTTCTAAATGGGAAGACAGACAGCATAGTTCTATTTGACGCATTGAACACCAAATGGCATCTTTCCTATCTGGTGATGCTAACAACACCTACGGTATTGTTTCATGGGTGAAAACTACGAAGAAATAAGTCATACTGCAAATTATTTATATGATCTAAGGGTACTTGACGTGTAACGAAACATAAGTAGGGAAAGTAGATGGGTGAACAAACCTCGTCATCATAGTCGATTGAAGCAAGCTGCCCTCTGATGTGTGTGGAATACTTTTTGAGAGCTTTTGCGCATGACTCCTCATCCAGCCAAACGACGTTACCTGTAAACAAAAAATGTAAAAATAAAACCCATAATAATTCAAATATTAACCGCTCTTCTATAGACCTAATGTAAGGATTCCCATTCAGCTTCACAACAAGTCACCCAGTGGGACCCAACAAGAACAGTGTGAAGCACATAAGTTAAGAAACAAGGCCATTGTATGCAATCCATATGATAACATATCACCGTCATTCTAGAGGATACCTGGGCAATCCCGTAAACCAAATTAGTTTATGTAGGTTTATGCGTGATTATATGGTTTAGTAGTCGGGCTGCTAAAACATGAAACATTCTAAATCAGAAATGAATGACACAATCGATCGATTCTTCTTCATACAAGCCCCTCCTCAAAATCTTGGGGGTTCCAACAAGAACTGTGAGGAGCACATAAAGAGAAGTAACAAGACCACTGTATGCATGCCATTTTAACGCTATATGACTATGAATCTAGAGGATTTCCGGACAATCCAGTAAGCCAAATTAGTTTATGTAGGTAGGTATATGAGTGATGGTTATTTTTTAAGCATTGCTAAAAAAATGAAACAATGCTCAACACTCAGAGCGCCATTTGCGTCAATTTTATGCAAATGAGGTTTACAATCTAGGGCCACCTGCACCAATTCGATACAAGATCAATTAACAGTTGGAGGCCATGATATCAGATTGATCCAACAGCCAGGGGTCGGTGTGAAGCTCTCTGTAGCATTCTGATACAAGGTTATCATTGACTTCTGTGGTGTTCTGACCTTGGGTGGCTTCCCACTGTCACATAGTGCTGTTGTCCCAACCAAAAAATTGGAAACTGAAGGAGAAGAAGGTGATATGCAACAAACTGTATTTTCTTTTATCAACCCTCATTTCATCATTATGAATGTTCTTTCACCAATTCGTCAACTATTTCTTACGGATCTCCAAAGGCTGTTCTGTCGTCTGTGGTATTTTAGTGCTATTTTAGTATCTTGAATTCGTACATTTTTACCAGTTTCTATTTTTACACATAAGTACACGTTTTTGAAGAAACTTGTCATGTTTTATCATGTTCTCCCAAAAACGTTGTGAAATCTACATTGTATCAAATGTATACAACTGGCCCTTGACTGCAAAAAAAATCGTCATGTCACATCAGAGGGCCACCTGTATCAATTTGATACAACCGCCATTTTGAAAATCTGGATGTTGATCATGGCCAAAACACCAATAAAAATGCAAGAGTGGGTCATACAAACATAACTGAATTAAAAAAAAGAAGAAAAAAAAGTGGCCTGAGGGTGTAACCCACCTCCTACAGGCATGCCTCTTTTTTCAGCCCAGCGCTTCAAGTGTTCATGAAAAAGTAATGTCATGATCAATCAATTCTACTTCACATCAAGAATTGTGTGGAACTCGACGGTGGGTACACACAATAATCGCAAGCGCAATAGCTCAATTTCCATTTTACATTGGGTATTAAACGGAGGCCGCGACGTATTAGATGTTAACATAGTGGCCACTAATTTTTCACCGCGATAGTTTTATCACTGGTTTCGATCTATTTGTACAACTGATGTGTATGTTGCTAAAACTATTATTTTATTATATTTGTTCCTCCTTATTTTTGAGATTTATGCGTAGCATCAGACGTCTAAAGTAAACAAAACACTGACCTCCGGGTAACACCTGAATCGAGTGCCAATCCACGTTTGGCAATTGTGTGGAGCACATGAAGTCAACTAACACGACCATTTTATGCATTCCATTCGACACTACAGCACAGTAAATCTAGAGGATTCCTGGGCAATCCCCTAAACCAAAATGGTATATGTATTTGTGTGAGGGTTTTTTATTGTATAGTAGTAGTAAAAAATAAAACACCCTAAATCAGAAACGAAGGGACATTGACAACCCCAATTGTTTAGGGCCATCCAGTCCCATGTCATTAATTTCGTTCATTTCTCGAGAGAAACCCCCAACCTCAATGTATTGACAAATTTACAGATATAATTTTAATGATAATTGTTGAATCAATCTTACAAGATTTGTCGGAGAGCCATTCTATGGACGCAGGAGGGATGTCAGCAAAATATTGGAAAACATCTTCCGTTTTCATATTGTCAGTCCCATGAAGATGAAGAGCGTCTGTCCGAGCATTTGGCCCCAAACCCATCCTGGAACATTCAATTAAGTATATTAAAATTACATAATGCACGCTATATCAATTTTAAGTTATTCGTCGAATTAGGGAAATCTGAGTGATTTTATTTTTACTTCTTCTTAAACATTTCCTTGCTTTTTAATTTCAAAATTCTCTACAGAGAAATAAAGATTTCCGTTAATGATACTGTTCAAATGTCATTTTGACTTGACCACTTTCCACAGTGCCATAGCGTGCAAAAATGGCACGAGTCAAGAAATTCGAAATTAAAATGATTTTCTACGGTACATATTAGTTTTAGTTGGTTCTTATAGAATAACGCTGAACAAGATAGTAACAAACAGAAAATAAATAAATCTATATATAGGTAAATTAATCTTAATATACTTGAAATATGAAATTGGATAAGTTTTTTTGTGCTCCTGAAAAATTTACGAATTGCATCTCATGCCCTATCTGCAATTACTGATTCAAATAATGACAAATAATATGTTATAAACAGTTTTCCCAAACCAATTTCCACGAAAATTTCGAAATTCACAAACCAATTTCGGAATGTCATTACCTCATATTCGTGTGAGATGAAGTTATGAACGAAAACAGGTGTTTATTCATTATAGCACGAGCTTTAAAAAAGTTTCAGCAATGCAGCATGATTGTAAGAAGGAATTTCCATAAAACTCATTTTATGAGTATTTTTATGTTAAATTGTGTTGGAATTTGGGCACTTTAGGGATGAAGATTAGGTTAATTATATATTCTAGAGCAAATCAACTAATTACCTCTAAAGAAGGTTGTATTGTAAAAATAAAATTGAGGATTTTAACAATTTTTCGTGTTCTTTTCAATTTTTAGCTTATTTTAATAAAAGTACAATTTTGTGTAAAATGCTCTTGTTCATGTTTGATTAACTTGTAAATGGTGTTCTTTAAAAAATATACCAATTCGTCAATTTTTAGCTATATTTTTGCCACTTTTAAGCACAATTTGGTATGAACTGCACACGAGTTGCTTAGGGTACTAGGTCCATTTCGATATCCTGCGACCCCATGCACCCAATACCTGCTACGGAAGGTTTTAGAACTCCGGTGATTTGCACCGTTGAGAAGTATTCACAAATTAAAATATAAAGATTCTGAAATTGATTTGGGAATTTTTGAAATTGGTTAGGAAAATCCCGAATTCGACAAGGAAAAGTTAAACATGATAAATATTCACCTCTTTTGAATGTCGAAAACTTCCGGATCCTTCGGTTTTGAAGCATTGTAGCTGCTAATCCCAAAGCGCTTCGCCCTTAGAATTTTCTTTTCTTCTTCCTACAATAATATTCATTGATGCAAAACATTTTAACGCAATGGCTTCCAAAACAGCAAACAGTTGACAGTAACATAGAGGATCCCATGACATTAAAAAATTAAACCCCCGACGGTTAAACGTGCCGTAACGTCTTTTTAATTTAAAAACATCGAATCAAACAACTGGGATAGGAAATCGTAAGGAATCACGGGAATGATGTGAACTCAACTTTCGACAAGAAGAGATTGATTTCCAAGGAAAATATTTTCTAATCAAATTGAGATCGAAGGATAATTTTCGATGAATGTTATTATGGAAATGAAGAACATACGGGTGGTAATGACACGACAAGCGGTTGGGGCTCGTCGTCGATCAATTCGCCGTCCTCTAAATCCGAAATATCGCCGTTCTTGTAAGGTCCGTCGACCATGACATCCATCGCAGCGTGAGGACCTACCGACAACAGATTTTTTGATCAAAACAAACCTCGACAGAACACTCACGACTCGAAAACCCCCCCGGCTGGGGTTATTTTTTTATAAGGAAATTCGAAACAATTATATTGAATACATTTAAATTTGAATAGGCGACCTACGTACTTTGAAGAAATTAAAAAATAAAATGACTCAAAACTTCAGACAAAGACTCACGACAAGGAATACCACAAAACCAAGCAAAGGAGAAACATGGAGGTTATCAGTGATTACTTGATCCATCGAACGGAGGTTTGATCAACAGCCTTAAATGCCGAAATCCTTGTTTTTCCGTAAGGCATGGAACAACAAGACGTGGGTGGAGACACTTGAAAATTATCAAGACTCGTGACTGATAAGAAAACTGTTTTCCCGCCTTTAATTGAATCTCATCTGAAATCGAAAGCTTTCATCTGTATTAATTCTTCTATGTGTTGGATGGTCTCTCATCATGATAACCAACTCTTCTCTATCTTGGATCTGTTACTCTGTGGATCAACGATGTTTTCTTGGTGCTGACCTTTTTGTTTCCTGTTGTTATATGACCTAGCTATGGGCTGCAGTTGGTCTTCATTCTGGCACTTTCCTCCCTAAATCGACATTCATTCGTTGTAAGGAGGAGCGCGTCCCCTACCACATTCTTTCCTTTGCCGTTTTGGATCAAATCAATACCTTTGTCGGAACCGGGTAGTTGTCTTGCCATCATCTGATAGCTCGAAGTTTAGCTAACCAGCTGCGAGCTGCAAGGAGCGCAAAACGGCAACATCCAGTGTCTCCAATGATGTGGATGCAGTTGCTTGTTGGAGGTTTACTGTATACTTCTTGGCATTTCTGAGGATCGCTCGTAATGTCAAAATGGTAGCGCATTTTGTAAAAAAAGCAATGGTTGTGACATGCGAAACTGTGTCCTAGTAGTTTTTACTCAAATTTGAATAGAACTGATCAATATACGGCAGTTGTGCCATGTATGGTCCATTCATTTGGGTTCCCACGTCTTATTGTCAATCAAACGAATGTCAGTGGACCTTATGAAGAGCGAACTGAACGCACGTGGCCATGCTTCCAAGATCCGAATTTGATTTCTCATTGATTCCTGAATTCATTTCCTCCTGCGTCCACTTTAATTTTATAACTTACCGAAGTCATGGAAGCAGTTAAGCATTATATTGTTGTTGCATGTTTTCTATGGCAAATATCTTCCTGTACCTAGTGAGTTTTGAATAGCACCGAAAATAGTACACAATCTTTTGAATTTTCGAAGGTGTCAGCATTGCCAACACTATTTGTACTTCTATTTTCATCAGGCATTTTTGCTAGTTTTTGCTTGATTTTCTATGGAGCAAGAAGAAGTCAAGGCGTGTGAAAGGCCATGCGATTGCATAGACCCACTCATTCCTGTCAACACCGTTATAATATCTTTGATAAAAACTGTTCGGCAAAAGCCTCCAGATCAAAAAGACTATTTGAAGCCCGGCGATGACGATCTGTGGACGTTGAAACTTGAAGCTCCCTTTGTAAGTACTACGTTACCAACTTCTGGAAACTAAACTCTTCTGGTCTGCAAGTCTATGTTGACTGAGCTGTGGACATGGAGCAGACCTGGAGGGCTAAGATAAGCAAGTATAATAGGAACCACCTGCGGCAAGCGGTATCTGAGCTAAAAGGAGTGGCGCCAAAACAACATCAAGGTTATGGCTGCAACCATGTCATGGCACGGAGTGTGGTGTGGGAAAAGTGCCACGGAGTTACTTGAGCTGGGCATCTCGTTAGGAGTACTTCATGGTATCACCACCCGCGTCATCCGGGGCTCGTACTTGAATTGGTGGTCATTTTATAGGGGCACTTCCTTTCATCCCTCCCTTCCTCCTCCATCATCCTCAACTTCCCATATCCCAAGGGCCAGCGTCGGGTAAACCTGGGCGTCCTCCCCACTTTTATTTCACTTAGTTTTTTTCGTTTTTGTTTAATGGCATGCCCTTATTGAGGGGAATTATAAAAAAAAAAAAAAAAAACTTTAAAAAATTAGCTTTTCCAAGATAAACACTTGAACGATTCACAGTGGATTTGCACCTACTGTCATGGAACGATCAGATAACGGTCAGAGACAGACCAGTCAAGATTGCATCCTTGGGTTTCCAGTGAGGGCGTTACGACTCACAGGCATGGTAAGGTCACAGTCAACTCACTGCCTGACAACCTGACAGTGTCAAGCTGGATTAGCATCCATCCGGCAAGCTATCCGGAAAGTCAATACGAGCAGCTGATTGGTTTACACCAGCTGGGGAGAGGGAATATTTTTTCTGGACAGGCAGTTTTGAAGCAAACTGTACGCATCAGATTTTTCGAATGGCGTCGGGAACCGAAACAGCTGTTGGAAGAAGCGCGGGAAACGAGTTGTTGGCGTGTGCTCGGCCAATTCCCCTCCATCCCCTCCACTGCTTTTTACTAACTTCCCCTATCCTTATTTCCAAACGATCCGGATTGATCTGAACCCTGCTTCAGCCTGACTGTCAGGTTGCTCGGAGAGAGACAACTGCGACTTGATCTTGGCAGTACTGGTCTGCTTGGGGGGTGTCTGGGAAACTATTAGCTAATTACTTGTTTTCCCTTAAAGGGACCAATTGATTGAATGTATTCATCACAAGAGATTACTCAATAATTTTTCACATCTATTGTACTCTAACTTTTCTTTACGTTACTCCTACTTTACACTGTGAATCTGACTATCTTCAGAAATTGAAACAATGTCAACAGGTCGGACAAATAGTGAAACAGGGTACACGTTGATAATTTTGTCTCGTCATCCTCTATGCATGGGTGCAGTTTGGTGAAATCCCCTTGTTCTGTCTTCAAAAAAACTTTATAGACCTCACTTTATCTTCTTCCTCCAAAATTAAAGCGAATTCGCCCAGTAAATTAATCCTGTTGGACGACATCCAATGTACGAGGTCTGGAATCATTTATTTGTATTGTAAGCGAAAAAATAACAAACATTTACTTCAAAAACAGTTGATAGTCAAAAATTATAAGTTAATGAGAAAAATCTCTCAAATTTAAACACATTTTACTTGTTTCTGGGTGTCCTCTTTCTTTTGAAGCAGAACGAGACAGGGTTTATTGTGGGAGTAGAGTCACTGGGAAATTATTAGGACCTGTCCGAAGACCCACGAGCTGCAAGATCCTCTTGTGACTTTAGAAGGGTAGCTACCTAGATTCAAGGTTTACCGAAGTTGGGTGTTCTTTATTAATCCCTCCTATCCACTCCTTTTTGTTTTCAAAACCAGATTTCTCCACTTCAAACCATCCTTTTTTTGAGTTTCAAAATAGGATTCTGAACCATTTGACTCCTCTCTTTCATATTCAAAAAAGCCGGAAATAGACAAGAAAATAACATAGTGCGCTAGTACTGTCGGGTGGTGAGAGGTTGTTGAGCATTTGTTTGCTAGACTAGTGAATTGGTTTTGATGAAATTTTCAAGGACTGTGCCAATTTGTTCTCAATCAGTCTACTATATTATTAAAGGAAGTTGGATTGCTGTGGCACTTGTGTGACTTATAGCCCTATTTTAACTATCGACACTTTGACGTGTGTATTACTGTTCTGTTTCACAATCATCCAAATATCTCAGAATTAGTTTGTCAACTACAAGTTATATTGCTCTATGTAACTTTATATTTGTATGCATCCACTTAAGAGTATGAAGCTATACTGCCATCCCAAATCGGCAGATTTAAAAAAAAATAAAGGACCGATACTCAAGTCCACAACTGTGAGAACCTCCTTACATATTTTCTATGAACTTTAAGAATCGAATAATTAAATTTTGATTGTTTCAGTCACATTACTGGACCTTTGGATACAACAAAAATGTGCCGATGATAAACCTCACGACTCCATCAGAAGCTAAAATTGTTTTCGCTTCCGGCCGTTTCGCTGTTGTGTACGATTATGAATACGAGACCATGTTATCTTTGGAAGGGCATGTAAGGAATTAAGAAATACCTTTTGGTTTATTATTCAATAATAAACCATTGTAATCGCTCTTGAAAAATAAATGCTAACCCCCCCCCCCCCCCCCTGAAAATTTCATGGTTTACGTTTCAAAGGGTGTAGAATCCGAATCTGCAATAAAAATTTTTCCGTCCGTCCGCCGTACGCACGATTTCTCCCAAAAGGCTGGAGCAAAAAAGCTGATATTTTCAGGAAAAATCCATGTTGGTCCGACGAAGCCCGAATTCTTGAGCCAGCTCTCTCAATTGATTTAAAGTGCCCTTTAAGGGTGGTCAAAGTTTTGTAAAATCCTTAAAAACCTCGAAAAAAGTCAAGGCGGCCTAAATGTGGACTCTTTTTGAAGAACTTTCCATGAGAAATCGAATGAGCCCCTCCCCAGGTCCGTAGGTCAAACCATTCCCGATGTATGGCCCGATTTATGGTGCCAACATTTGCGTTATTTTGGTTTATTATTGTTTTTGTTTTGATATCAGTAACCTAGTGATGTAGTAATGTGGATACTGGAGTGAACTCCTAAAAGGCTTTGTAGCCGATACACGGGTTGAAGCATTCTGATAACCATATTAAGAAAGAAGAAGAAAAAAAACGCTGCAAATTCTTCTACTAGGGTTTATTATTCGATTGGCTTGCGTTCATGATTTGAATTTCTACTAAGCTTTGGAGTGTGCGTGTTTCACAGGTGATAGAGCGATTATTGAATTTCAGGAGGCACACAAATATGATCAACTGATCAATCCAAATAGGTATTTTGGTTGAGAACAGATTTACGTGCTCTATGCACATCTCCTGAATTCAATAATCGCTCTATCACTTGTAAAACACGCACACTCCAAAGCTTAGTAGAAATTCAAATCATGAACACAAGCCAATTGAACAACAAACCCCAGTGAAAGAATTTGCAGCGTTTCTACCTTAGGTATTGGAAGTGGGTGTATTTACATTCATTAATAAGAAGTAGAATGAAATCCATAAATTCAAAAATATTATGAATATGAATACGAATAAACAATTAATACAATTTCCTTTGCGAAAGCACCAAAATTCACTCTTTTTCCGTTGCGATTTTCCCCAAAATATAATCTATTTAAGGTAAATTTTACTTGAGTTTTCTGATTTGCAATAAATTGAAGTGAAATTCAAGCTTTTTTCACCGAAATGTCATTCATATTTATTGTATGAATTTTCCTTAAATTCACATTTTGTGTGTAGTCTATGTAGGTAAGATTCAGCTATTATATTCATGGATTTCTACGCCATGTGAATGTACAGTGTATTTACTGCATCTCTGATATGAGGTTTTGTTTCAGATAGGCTAGTAAAAGTTGGTGTAATGTTTATGTTAATAAAATTTATCAATGTAAGAAAATATTTATAATTTCAAGAACTGTAAGATACGAATTTAATTGAAGGAAAACAAATATTGATTTCATTCATTAGGTGTCCTATTATTATTTCACAGAGGAACATAGTTAAATACGTTGCTGTCGATGGTTCTGGACGTTTTCTCGCCACTGCTGACGGAAATCATGGAAATAAAGTTATTGTGTGGGACTTACAACAATGGTAAAACTCTAATATTATATTTTAAACGATATATTTCCAATATAGAAAATCTCAATTTTGGATATATATTTTCAATGACAAGCCTTTGCAATCGTACAGCAACAATTTTCATAATCCCATCATAATAGGGTTTGTGACTTTTTGAATAATGTATGATTGTTCGTGGGTTCACTTTTAGGTTCAGAAATTGCGACTATTTGGTTTGAGTAAATTTATACGGATCTGAAACCTTTCCAAGTAGATTTTTCGACCAAAAGTACGGTTGTATGAAATAGTTAGGTGTTTTTCTTTTGACGTTGATTGTCAATCAATTTCAAGTCAATGAAATGATTAATTTCTGAAGATCGAATAAAACAGTTGGCCAATCCCCTGAGTTCAGTTTACTAGGATCATTTCACAATAATTGAGGGATAATGGGTATTTGAATCATAGTTGGGAGTTATCCTTCAAAAACAACGTCAAGATAATTGTATGGTCACCAGATTGTACTTCTGGCCAATGTACTTCTATGGTAGAGTGGGCGTTTCCTTAGAACAGTGCATTAGGTACTCACTTGCAAGCGGAACAAATGGGGTTTGTTATAATTGGTATTCTTTGCTATCATGAGGTATAGAACTAGTTTGTTGAGGTATTATTGAACGAATGGCCACCTAAAATAGGTCGATCTTCGATAAGATTTGTCAAACATTTTCCAGCACCCCGGTACATGTGATTTATGAGTTTGAGAACACAAGTGGACCGCAAAACATTTGGTTGAGCCCCTGCGCGCGGTACGTCGTCGTTCTCAGGAAAACAAGGAAACAGCAGGAACTTCATTTCTACAATTGGACCGAAAACACAAAAGACGGCAAAAGTGAGTCGGTCGTCAGGTGATTCGATAAGGGCCCGAATTCCACAGCATCTTCGAGTTGGTAGCATGTGTGGGTCGGTGAAATGTTTCAAATAATCTCTAAAGATTACTAATCTTAGAAGATGAAGGAATTGAGCTTGTTCCAAGGATTCAGGGGACAAAAATATCACATGGTTAATACTTCCACACAGTTGATTCAGCCCTTCCGATCAGGGCAAAGAACCTGAGAATCCCTCATTTGTCAAGCGAGGAGGCCCTAGAGCTTCACCATTCAATACCGCGAAAAAATATATCTAAAACCAATGCCAACTCAATTTTTATTCGTAAAAAGTCGAGTTTGGGTGAAAATCGTCGGTTTCTCGATCTAAAGATACGTTTTCCCGCCTTACAACGGAAACTTTCTTTCAAAAATAAGTTCGCGTGAAACAAATTTTTGCTTATAATGTTAGAAAGCTGAGATTCTCGGGAAGTTTCGTTGGGAAGTGGGAGTCAAAAAACCTGTTTATTATGAGCAAGAGAAAACATGGAAAAAAGTCTTTTTTTTTTTTTCATAAATTTTCAAAATTTGGCCTTCCGGCTAATTCCTCAGTTCTATCGAAATTGCCATATTGTGTCCTAAGGGGATACAAAATTTGACGCTCCTTCCTACCGAGTTCCCAAAATTTTAGAGAGTGCCTTACGGGAGTTATGGTCATTTTAGTTCTATGTATTTAGGTATCCAGATGTTATTGACTTCGTTTGATATCTGCCCACGGGCTATAATCTCTGTAGAAAAACTTCCTAATAAAGAAATAACATAAATTATTATTATATTTGCTGCTTATTATATAATGATCCGTTTTCATACTTCTCATTGCAGTTATGGTGGTGTTTGATGAAAATTTGGATCTCGTAAAAAAGTTGACGTTTTCACTCGATAACCCCGATTTTTTCATGATCACGACAGACCGACAAGTTCTGTTTCTCACTTATATTCACGCATCGAAATTGGTATGCCCATTATCATAATACTAGAGATATTACACTAGAATAACATAGAATGGATCAATATGCTACAATTTTATCTGTACGTTATGGGTACTTATTCTGTACCACACTTCGATGGTAATTTGTGAACGTTCTAGACTTTGAAACGTGTAGTCATGATTATTTTTGTCAATTTTATGTCAATATTTCTGAAATTTTAATGTTTTGTGTGCTACAAATGACCAACTAGTATCTTCATCACTAACAGTATTGTTCCAAAAAATATAAGATTTTAAAAATTGTCCTATTAAAATCGTATTTTAATGAAATTTGAGCCATTTTTCATCCACCTTTTGGACACTACTTGCTGTGCAAAACGTTAATTATCATACTGAACGAAAAACATTTTTCAAAGTAATGTTCTGCTAAAAAAATGTAAATTTAACGATTTATAGCAGTGGTTAATCTTTGTCAGTGACTTGCCAGTCACATCTTTTTGAAATTTGACCTCTTATTGTTCTCAAAAACTGCAGTCCCTCGAATGCATCGTTCATTTTGGGTTTGTTTTCCTTAGGATAGATACTAGAAATAATAAATATGTACGGTATTCAACAATTTTTAAATCTAGGAATCGTTTCAAAATGTTCCAAAATGTATTTCGTGTAAAAGCGAGCTTGAATGTTTCTGACAACTAATTGCTGAATTCCACTCACCTCTGAAATGTTTGACAGACCCCTCCTAAAATTCGGATTCACAATGGCGAATTCACAAACGACCCTGCGGTTGGGAAATTTGCGGATTCCACGTATTTACCTGGCTCTCATCTGTGTTATTCAGGAACTGAATCAGGTAAGTTCTCAAACCGGAACTGTTTTTAGAGGAACAACTGGTTTTCTTTAAAAATATCGCTGATTAAACATAACTTACGAAGCCGTTCATTCTGTATGCCACAGTATTTCCGTATCTGTGTTGTATTTAGTATGTAGAACGATGTATCTAGAAACGGATGGTGAAATGTAAAACTTGATTCTTCCAGGGTTTCAGTGAAATATTTTCTGTGATTGATGTGCCAAGAACTTAATACGACAAATGCAGGGGTCAACTGTTGCAAATCCTAACGTCTAGTAGGCTCGATCTCCCATCTTAAAGGGGGTGAAAATTGGGATTTTCACGTTTGGTAGTTATAGTTACTTAGTTTGCGGTTATAGTTTCTTATATTTTTTTGGACTCTGAATCGATGGGGAAACACAGTTAATGGTTAAATAAAATTGAAAATTCTTGTCAATTTGCAACTTTTCGAAATTTGTATTGCAATAGAGCTGTGGACGGCTGGCAGACATTACCTATTTGGACATTACGCGCCTTGAAAAATGAATTGACGCTTGTTTGCGGGTGAGACCATGAGTTCCTCCAGTCCCATATCGGGAAAGAAAAGGCGTAAATAAAACTGAATATTTCCGTCACTTATTGCAGGTCACATCAGGGTTTGGAGCGATTTGGACTACTATGATGAAATGACCGAAGAAAAGGCGATTTCAAATTTCAAGAATGAAATCATATACCATCACATAACTAACAGCAAGATAACAGTTATCGATGCAGTGAACAAGTAAGATTTCTTAACATTCCTTTTAACTATGCGATTTGTTGCAAATGAACACGTTTTTAAAGCTTTATTTCCTGCCTACCATTATCAATTGGTTTCAAAAACACAAGTGGACTCCTACTAATATATGTGTCGTCCAACTCATGGTTGTGATGGATATGGTCAGTGGGAGAAGTTCACCAGTTCACTCCGTGGATGAATGCAACCTGCAGGTCGCTCCAAAGTTCACCAGGTCACTCCGTGGATGAATGCGACCTGCAGGTCGCTCCGAAGTTCACCAGTTCACTCCGTGGATGAATGCGACCTGCAGGTCGCTCCAAAGTTCACCAGTTTACTCCGTGGATGAATGCGACCTGCAGTTCGCTCGGTAATTCACTTTGTGAATGAATGGGATTTAAGACCAATTGACAAGTATAAAGATGGTTATTATTTTATTGAAAGTATAATCTATAGCTAAATGGACACTTCACTTAAATACAGGTACTTGGTAGCTGGGACTGAATTGGGTAAGATACTATTCTTCACGCACACGTTGATTCTTCTGTACTGGTTTGAGCACAGCGACATATCATCGATAGTGTCCTTGTCATTCAATCTCCTGGACAGGGACGCCCCTGTTGAAGAGAAAGATCCAAAGAAAAGAAGAGCCAACACTCTTTTTATACTGGGTGAGTCAAACTTATTCTTGACATTCATGATTGTATTTTCGGCCAGAAAGTTGATGTTATTGTTGTGGGTTGGTTTGGGTTTATGTGTTCTTAATCCAGCTAGCTCTGTAAAAAGCTTTTACATTCTAAGCTCACCAAATATCGACAATTCCAATGGAATAGTTGCTGAATTGTTTGATACATACACATGCATCACTCATTCACTTCTTGGAGTATGCATTGTATAGGAGTTCCAGGCACGTTTGTTGATGGCATTTTTGAGATTAAAAGGATAATCCGGGAGCTAACCCGAAATGGGGTGATTACAAGTGAATCTTTTGCTAAAGTCGGCAAATTTGAAAGAAGAAAACTCGACGCAACTGAAAAATGGTGTCTTTTACTGATTTTGACGGTCAAGTCATTTATCAGTAACAAACCATAACTTATCCTCCTATCTAGAAGAGAGAAATATGTTTGTGTAAAGGTCGGTTTTCCTACATGCAGCTGCCGCAATGCGTGCGTCCTAGGTGCGTTTCCTGGTGCGTTTGGACGCGAGCGGTTGTGCGGCTCTAGCTTTTTAGTTGCATTTCAAATTGCCAACGAACAAGGCTCTATTGGCTTGGTTGGTCGCATCAAAAGGAGATGATGAGGAAAGATTGATTTTAGAAGGAATGAGTAGGAGTGCCGCAGATATGTTCACTTTAAGGCACTCTGAAGGGAGTTTGCCAGTCTGGTGAAAGATCACTTGAAAACTATAGCATTTTCGAGTCAAATTCAACCTTTTCCAAAAGAAATTCAATCTTTTCCAAGTCAAATTCAACATGGTTACGCTATAAACAGAAGTTGAGATATTTTTTTCTGCTGAATTTCATACAGTTTGAGTTTGTGGTTTTGCTCTTCGAAGCGGAACTGTTTCACAGGTGGTTGAACATGGTGATCATGGAAAGATTGGTCTTTTAACATAATGTGCAAAATCTTACCGACTTGATGGATGAAAAATAAAGTAATGATTAATTACATTAAATCGGTTGTGCACATAATGAATGATGTTGATAGGCGTTACTTACTGTCTTTTTTCAATACTCTTGCGATGGTTTCTCATTTTTCCTCCTTCATTGAGTTGTGTTTGTGCCCCAGATAAGAAACCTGTTTTTTTTTTCTACTAAGCACACCAGAATTTCCAGAGCTATTGAATCATTAATATTGGATTCCGGTTTTGTAAGAACTGCGACCGTTCAATATGTTGGTGTGGAGATATGCCCATCTGTGAGGGAGCAAATTTTTTGAGTTGTTTCCTTACTCTTCGATGGGTGGGATTTGTTATCAGTCATTTAATGTTTTCTGCAACTGTTGTACAAAACATTGATTACTTTCATGAATATATCGTCCTCCCGACAAGAAACGGTTATATTATTATTGCTTCCTCCTTCTATCTGCGATGATGAAAATTAATACGTCATTTTCTTTTAGGGTGACACGTAAGAAGTGTAAATGAAGTGTAAGAATATATAATATTCTTAAATTCTTTATGTTGCAATATTAGGATTGAGGGAACCACACAAAATATTAAGAAAGTATGCTCATTAACCTAGGTTTCCATATATTCGGCATAGACACAGTGTAAATTCAACATCCATTATTCACTCTATTGCTGATAGTTATTATTATTTTTCGCAGGTAGTTTGTGCCGCAAAAAGAAAAGAGACATTTCGCACTTTCAAAAAGCTGAAGATGTGTGCTACGTGCTTCCTAGAAAATTGGAAGATGAACCAGGCACTTTTAGCGTCAAGGATTGTATCGTTGGTGAGCTAAATTAATTTGTTGAGAGTAGAAGTAGTGGTAGTTAATCAACGGCTGCGCCCGAAAACAGAGAATTACTTGGAAACCGTCGCTCAATACAACGAAGTGGAATTTATCGAGCATTTTAGAGTGAGTCGGCGTGTGTTGTTGGGAATCGTCGATCGGTACGAAAACTCCTCGTATAATTTCCCCGTTATTGTTGCTGTTGCCTCTTTTTTTGGTCTGGATGTCTGACGGAACCATGCGGGAAGGGGACGTTCAGGTTTTTGGTTCCAAACTAGTTCGGAAAGCGTTCGGACGAATAGAACGAATACCGAAAGTTCTCGGTGGTTCTATCCCTCCCCCTTCTATCCAGAACTGGTTGGGAACCTTTTGTCAAAACAAACCTAGTATGTCGATGCAATAGTTCACCACATTCGGAAGACATCAGGGGGTTCATTGGGGAGGAATGATAAAAATGAGGATGTTACAAGCGGAAGATATAAGGAAGAATGAGAATCAAACTGGTCGTACCAATCAAAAAAACCCTAACGTATTGGTACTCAAATTCAAGATTCGTATCTTCCCTAGTTCCTGGACAACGGACAAACCTTCGATTTTCATGTTTGTTATTGAAATGTAAAGACGATCCTTCAATTAACCAAATAAGCCCACTCGGAATGCTTCAAGTTCATCGGTTCCGTCTCTCCCAAGGGCTAGAACTTGAACAGAAAAAATACCGTCAACAGGAATACGATGTGAACGAGAAAGAGCAAGTAAATTGTGACGATCGAATCAATTAAGACGTAAAGTTTCTTTTGAATTCGAGTTTTTTATAACCTTTGTTTTATATTTGCGAACGATTGAAGCGAGTTTGGTATTTTATGTTATCACGTTAAATTTCAGTTGTTCCGCTCGTGAGTATCGATGTGCCGTATGTTGCACCATTGTAGTTATTGTTAAATCAGTTTTTACTCACTGTGTGTGCAAAACAAGTCAAACATATTTATAAGGAAGTCCAATCAATCATCCAATCGTCTTTGGGACATCCAAAAGTTCACTACAAGGCCTAGAGACCTGAATGGGACAGTAATGAATTACTTCGAGTAATTAACAAATTGAACGGGAAAGTGAACAAAAGTCTTCCTAATCTTCAGAAGTACCTAATCTTTTGAAAGGAACAATTACCGAAAGTGATTGCTACTGTTCTCATCCACAGTTACTTGTAAATTATAAGCGGGATTAGCAAGTAATTGAAATACCTATTCCGTTAAACGCATTTTAGCTTGGAAGATGGTTCAGCCATTATCTGACTGCTCAAAAACATTACAAAATGATATCAAGAAACGTTTGACGAAATTATATCACATATACCGATTGATCCAGGTAATTCCACTTATCCAGGTGGACTACATGTGAAATCGTTTTTGTGGCACTTTCAACTGGCACAAATTTTCTGCAGTTAGGTCAGAACAAGAAGAAAAAGTGCTGTTAATTCTAACGTATGGGTTTATTATTTTTTTAATAGTGCGCGATTGCTTCCCTCTTTTCATTGTCAAGTTAGGGCCTTAGTATTTCATTCAGGAATTTCGTGGATTTACCAGTTTTTAGCACAAAGCATCTACATGTTTGCTCGATCGTACTCACTTTCAAGGTCATCTACGAGGGTCAAGTAAAAAATAAGGTTCCCACATTTTTTTCAGGTGTAAGGCATTTTTTATTATAATCGAGGAGTACACCATCTGAAAGCTTGTACTTTAAACTATTTTTCTACATAGTCGCCAGATTTTTCTATACATTTTTGCTGACGAGTTATCCACTTTTGAAAACCCTCTTCGAAGAACTCCGCCGCCAGGCCGTTGAGTAAGTTTGTGACTGCTTCCTGTACCTCTTCGTCCGATCTGAAGCGTTGTCCACCCAAGTGTTGTTTTAACGTGGTGCCACTACGTTACCCCGGAAACGAAAATGCAATCACGACAATGGAAACATCCCGAATCGCCGCCACCGAAGAAATTCAAGCAGACGCTCTCCGCAGGAAAAGTGATGGCTACGGTGTTCTGGGACCGGAAGGGTGTCTTGCTTACCGAATTTATGCCTACAGGGACGACAATAAATTCGGACAGATACTGCAAAACGTTGAACAAACTCAAAAGAGCCATTCAAAATCGTCGGCGAGGAAGATTGACCAAAGGCGTTAGGCTGCACCACGATGACTCGCACCCGCATGTTTCCCGGAGGACCCGTGCCTTAATCGAGAAATTCGGCTGGAATATGGTTCAACAAGCCCCCTACAGCCCTGATGTTGCTCCCAGCGACTATCACTTGTTTCCCAAATTGAAACAACACTTGGGTGAACAACGAGGTACAGGAAGCGGTCACAAACTTCCTCAACGGCCTTGTGGCGGATTTCTTCAAAGAGGGTTTTCAAAAGTGGATAACTCGTCAGCGAAAATGTATAGAAAAATCTGGCGACTATGTAGAAAAATAGTACAAGCTTTCAGATGGTGTACTCCTCGATTATAATAAAAAATGCCTTACACCTGAAAAAAATGTGGGTACCTTATTTTTTACTTGACCTCGTATGTTCCACACAGCGGATGGACATTGCAGATTTGGAATCTATGTACCTTAAAACATAAACGATGCCAACTGTAGGACATCGGTTTTATGATTATTTTTTTATAATGCTCGAATGTCCGTGTCATCGTGTGGTTTGTGGGGTCACTTTTATGTTCAGAAATAGCGATAATTTGATATGGTTGAATTTCTACTTACCTGAAACCTACCCCAGTCCAGTTTTTGCCCGAAACTATTGGAAAATGACACTCCACCTGCCCATGTCATTGAAACAAACTGTTTTTGACCATTTTTGTCATGTACCGCCTATGCAGGTTGAGCATCGGGTTGGCTAGAAGTTAGGAACAAAATGAAGCCCATGGGCAAAAGAAACGGATTTTATAAGATCTTTTATCTACATTGATTGTAGATTTGGAATCCACGTACCTTGAAACGTCAAGTGACAAAGTTTGCTCTAAGATTACAAAGGCTCATTATTGAAAACAATAAATCAACATTCATCAAGTTTGAGTTGTTGTTCGATTACTTAGCAATTATTACTCCAATTCCTCGTGGAATTGTAATTTTTGGGTTTCACTTACAAATTACAAGGAATTGCCTGATAATTGTAACAGTTGTTTTCTTTCCTAATCGATGAACGGTGCTGAAATATAAACGGAATTCTTGTTAAGACATCAAGAACGCAATAACAAGTTATGGGCGGCGCAAGGTTCCGAGTTTAGATCGTATAACACAGACTACTTCCAATATACATAGATCTGTGATTTATGTAGAAGGGGTTAGCTAACCCAGAAATAACAAACCTTTGTGTAATAATATACAGCGTTTATATCTTTACTATACTAGCCTTGGATGTTTCACCAATGAACCATTGGTATCATATTTCAAATTATAAGACTCTATAATGTACAAGAAAAGGTGCTGATTTTTATGAGCATACTATTTAGTGATGTTCGTATTGAGACGGTGACATTCATCTTAAAAAGCATTTTTTCAAACTCATTTCAGTTGCCAAAAATGAAAGGGTTGCTTACATAAACTTCATCAATAAATCAATTGAATATCTCCTAGAAAATTTTATGACCGATGTCGTTGCCATAGAGTGTCACCCACTTAGGTAAGTAAACTTTCTCTATAACTAAAATAAAAGATAGCTTAGTCACTATAGTTATATAATAAGTTCGATTATGTTTAAAGGCATGTTTAGTACTAGTTTTAGAAATTTCGCATTATGTGCATTGCTTTCAAAATGATCTTCATAAGAACTGTAATGAAATACCTGATGAATTCATAAAATATATCCAAGAAGCTGATACCGTTCCGGGCGTAATTGATTAATGACCAATTTTCGCGCGTTTGAAATTCTAATTTTGGTCTAAGAATCGGATTGTGAGTCCATTAACCCCTCTTTCGAGATTTGTGGCTTGAAACGCCGCATGGTTTGGACAAAAAGCTGGTAGAAAGAAACTGAGTTGGACGCGGTTGAGGTTTCTCCCCAGGCTGTTACAAATAGGAGGTCGTTTCCCTATAACATCATTCAGCTTTCTTTACCCTGTTGTTCCGGCCTCTTCAAACCTCTATATGGCATCTTTCTGGAAAGCTCTCAGCACGATTTGTTGCTTGATTGAATTAGATAACATATCGGTATGTAACATGCATTACAGGTAAGTCCTTATGTCCGGTTTTTACAGATCACACTGATGAACATAATTTTAAACACTTATGAATATTGGAAAAACGACACCGAATTCCTGATCGAAATAAAAGAAAGTTAAAAACCGGGTGAGAACCATTACCCCTTCCATTCCCCTTTCCCGGCATCAAATTATACATTTCTGAGGTTTGTTCTACAAGATTGGGATCAAATTAATTTAAAAAAACTGAAAGTATCGACGTTAAAGTGATTTATTCATTTATTTAAATGAACGACAAAATACAAAACGAGTATTTAAATTAAAACTATAGGATTAGAAGCAAATTAGCAAAATACTAAGGCCGGGTACACACGTTGAGGATTTCCGGAGAGGAATGCCGGAGCCGGATGGAGCCGCCACATGACTCTGGCGGCCTCTGAGGAAAACTGCGCAGTCCCGACCGTGTGCTCCATGATGACGGACGACAATATCGAGGGGGTTTTGGCTATAATTCGGCAAAAAAAAGAAAATAATGTTGTAATAATAATGTTTTAAATGGTGTAAAGATTGGTTGCTGAGACGGAATACGGTGGGAACACTCGCAAATCTGCTGAGCAAGCTGACAGTGGAACCCGAATTTACTTTTAACTTGCCGAAGGCACGGCTCACATCGGTATATATCAATGAACTCCTCCAATACAATGTCCTTCGAGGATCTTTTTTTGGCTATTACTAAATAAGAGGAAAATTACTAAATAAGATAAAATAATATATAATAAATAATAAATTACTAAATAAGAAGAAGAAACAAAGCGATCGGAACGAATAGGAACGAAGAATCTAGTGATACCACAGTAGATAATGAAAATGTCAGCTGCGTCGCAAATTAAAATGACTGTCGCAGTGCGGCCTCGAGGCCTGACGTCAGGTCTTCGCTCCCATCCACACGTGAGGAAATAGTTCAGTTGAGGCGGACTGTTCAGGCGGCCTTTCCAAAATTTGTGGAAACCCCACCCTGGGGTTCATCCCTCCTCTCCGTTCAGCGGGGAACCGCTGGCGAGGGGGTCCCTCGTCCTGGGATGGCCAGGTGCCTAAAATCAACCATTGGTATTTTCAGTTCAAATGCAAGGTAACGCATGAACTTCCATTGAACCTTCTCCAATGGAAATCTGTATGCTGCATAAAAGGGGGACCCATACTGTACTACCATCGGTATAACGAAACATTACAGCTTTTTGCTTACCGTTTCAGAGATTATTTGGTTCTTGCAACATCGAATGGATTCTTATATCTAGTAGATTACGTTATGAACCAAGAAATAGTACGAAGGACATTGCTTCCACTGAATGTAACATCCGGGGGCTCGTTCTCGTCTAAAGGAATAGTACTGTGCATAAAATATAGCCTGGATGGTGAGTAATGTGACAGTTGAATTGATTGAATTGCAGTAGCCTTGCGTTATCTTAAGACTTCCTAACCTTACGTTTTAACTGCATTTCTCAGCATACTCGCTGGTTTGCGGTTTGAGCAACGGTCATATCGTATTTCTGAATCCCGTTATGCTCGACTACAAGTACATATTGAAGTACTCGACCCGGCCAATCAGAATATTGAGATTCAGCCCAGACGGAAAACTGCTCGCAGCTTGCGTGAGTTTCCTGCCTTCTTTTGATAATAAAATAATCATAATTTAAAACTGTTCTTAATTTTATGGGTCAGCGTTTACAGTAATTTACTTCTCTTGGGGTGTAGGCCCTACACTGTAGGGGAAAGGTACAAATTATTGGACACTCTAGGTGAAACATTGGATTTTAAAGTTCCTAAAATATCGCCATTTCGCTATCCTGATCTGCTAACATCTTTCTTGTGCTCTGCAAAAACTTTGTAGTTGATTACTAATCTGCCTAAGAGCTAGAAGTTTTGGAAAAAAAGTTAAAAGTCTTCGTAGTTGAATTACTTGATTCTGACTAATGGTCATTAGGGTACCGGTTATTGGAAATGCCGATAAACTGTGTTTTTCTTTCCAGTTATTGATTTCGAATGGTTTCCGAAAGGGGTTCTAAAATATTCATTTCAAATTTGAATCAATTACAAAACGTAATCGATGGCGAGGACGAAATTCCTTCACTCTCTTCTTTTTGGGTCTGATCTTTCTCTTACCTGACCATACCATCGTTCTAAAAAAAATCACTGTAAATTATTACACAAGGGTTTATTATTTCTATACTGGAATAATCCTTTTATGTAAATTACTGATCTACATAAGTTGTGAACATTTTAAAAACGCTTACAGAAAATTATTTTTACTCCGTAAAATTCAACTTCTTCTCTACAAAATCACAATCTTTCTAGACATTTCTCGTTATGATTCAAGAGTTTTCAAATTCCGCCATGAAATCAATCTTGCCATTCCAAAAAGTGTGTGTTCCACCTCTGCCTTTAGTTTGTTTTCACTGGCGAAGCGTTTCCCAGCGAGATGGTCTTCGTAACCGAACAGATAGTTCAATACTACGAGAATACTCGTAGAAGTACTAGCTATTGTGGAAGGGGTTGTCAAATAAGGAAAACGAATTGGTTGGAAATGAAAATCTGGCTGGAATTTCCCCCGCTACTGCCTTATGTAAGGGATATCTCCCTCCTTTCCCGCACCTTGGAAGGGCTCGGTTCCTTCTAAGGGATGATAACCCCTTACCTTAGGGAAAACCTGTCGTGAACTTCCTCGGTGTGCAACCTTTCCCCAGGGTTAGTTGATTGACTTATTGATTAATGTAGGAGGTGGTTTCCCACAACTTACATTTTGGATAACCCTCGATTGTTTGACGTGGTCTGTGGTACATTATCTAAAGCTTGGGTCGGCGGCCGAGGGAAAATTCGATTTTTCCAGGACTCAACAACTTCTCTTTCCTGAGCGATTACAAAGGTTCATTATTGAAGAAATTAAGTCAATAACTAAGATGAATATTCACTTAAAAATTGACAAAGAGACTTAACCAAGGACTATCTTGTAGGATGCAGTATCACTCAATTTCTACTTACTGTCCAATAAGTGGACCCTGAGGAAATTCAACACTTCATCAGTGGATCCCATCAACTTTCTGGTTCCAGTTATTGCAACATTTACTCTTTCACGATATGTACATCAATTCCAAATCGGATAAATAGAGTACAAAACTGCATCGTTACACGTCGTTCCTATTCGTTGATAAAGTTAAAGAATACGGTAGGTTTGATTCAAGTTTGGATCTCACCATTAGCTATTTTTCTACAGGACACGACGAATATGTACTTTATAAAAATTAGATCCGATGAACCCGAACTTATTGCCAGGCAGAAAACTCATGGACGCGTTATAACCGACATTTTATTTTTCATCAAGATCAACGGGGATATCACTTGTTTCTCAATTGGCAAAGACAAAAATCTGGTTCAATATGACATCTCTAAAACGTGAGTTTCAGTTTTCATTTTTTACTTATAACAGTGTGATTACATTGTCGAAACCCGTTTGTTTCATACCAACGTTCGAATCTCTGGTTCCTTAAACAATGATCTACTCTAACTGTGGTTGGAGATGGTTGGTGAAACCGCTCCTTAGAAATACAAAATTAATTATAGTATTCATATCGGACATGTGTCAATCAATGCAACTAGGGCACTGTCGTGGACAAATGATAAAATATGGAAATAATAATGAATCTCTGCAACAGACCAAGGAAAGAAAAAACGGAATGCTTAATGCGAATACAGATTGGGTGGAAGTAGGTAAGCCAATGAGTTCTCCTCACACAATTTCTCGTGATAATAGAAATTAACGAAAAATGAATGAAAAAGTCTGCCAAGTTGGGTGTGGCACATCCAATACACCGAAATGTATAGACTATTGTACCGTTTGAAATAATCATGGTAATTATTTTATCTTAAAAGATGAAAACATAAGGAATTGAGCTTTTAACCCTGGAATGCTAACATGATAGCATGCTAAACCAAACGGAATATACCAACAAGGAGTACTGTTTTACTCCAGCCTGATAGTTTGTTTCTTATGGATGGAAAATCAACGATAAAAAAACTATGAGAGAAATTTTCCGGTGTAAATAACTAGCTTATGAAAGTTTGCCATTTTGATAAAGTTTAATTGTAATTTCTTCCAAACATAACCACATACGTTTTCTATTTGTTTATTTCTAGATTCAACGAGAAGAAAGTCGTAATAAGGAAATCAGTCCGAGTTGAACAAAGAAGTGATCCTCTTTGTTTGTCACTGGCACCAGACCCGAGAAAAATTATCATGGGTAAATCGGATGTAAGTTGCCTTCGTAGTGCTAACAAGTATTGATTAATACATGCAGTACCCAATTTAGTATCCACACTCCCTGTTGTTAGTTCAAATTGTAACACCCCCGCACGCCACACTCGTTTCACATTGTATTTCGACGAGGTACTCCAAGGCTAAAGTATTATCCATTCTAAAAACCATGCAAACTCCCGAATGGGGCATGACGAAATTAATGGAAAGTTATGGCATGTTTGTGTCGTATTGGCTATTTATTCATTACATTGACCATGATTAATTGAATTATTAAATTAAAAATGATTCCTCAATTCTGTTTCAGTTCAAACTGCAAATGATAAATGTCGATGAAATGGTGTACACGGATAACAAGCATTCACCAACCTTGAAGAATCCTGTGAATAGAATTTTTGTAAGTAGTTATTTCTCGAAGAGCTCATTTGACAACTGATGGTGACTGGTTGTCCATTGCTCTTTGGGCACCATCTTCCCTATTGTAAAGTGATCTTCTCTCCACATTTAGCGGAAGGATAGTCTGTGCGAAAGTAGGGCTTATAGGTTCAGGGAAGGTTAATATGAATCGAATTACCAGCCATATCATATTATCATACCAGCCATATCATAAACATCCCCAATCTTACCTTTCCAATGCCTAAACAAATCCTAGAAGACTCGACTTGATCAACTCTAGGAATAATGTTTACACTAAGCTTGCTGTTGTTGACAGGAAAAAACCAAACTAATTTGCTCGTGGGCCTGACGCCCATGATAATCAGTAGTTGTACAGTGGGTAAACGGGTTGTGAGAGTTGACTTTCAGCAGAACGAAATTAATATTAGCGGTAAAACGCGAGTAAGGTGTGGAAAACAAACCTGAGAACCTCCATGTTAAACATTGTTTTTTTCGTGTTTTCCAAGCTCAATTTTTTGCATCCAACGCTGTGTTGGCGATATTAAATAAAATACAGTTTCCTGAAATCCACTCATAGAGAGTTGTAATCATGTTTATCAATACGGCAATTTTAACGTCTCAATATTGGGAGGCGAGACCAACACCAGCATTAACAGAAGCGTTCTGTGATATAGCTGACTGTATGGGACTAATGACAAAAATTCCGAATATCCCAATTTATGCATTCACGATGAATTTTCAAATGAAACGGCAGTACCGAGTGGATATCTCAGAACCTCCTACCACCAGCGCATCACCTTACTTTCTAGAGAAAATTAACATGAAATACAATGGAGCGTACAAATTATTCACAGACGGATCCAAGCGAATCACAGGCACAGGAGCAGTATTCTATGATCCTCAAACACAGGAGAAATTCATGTTTCGACTTCCAACCAGCGCTTCCATCTTCACAGCTGAGCTACTAGCAATAAAATCGGCAATACAATACGCCACCAATCTGCATACCAGCTCCCTTGCGATATTTGCTGACAGTCAAAGCTCGCTAAAACACCTCCAACGACTAGGCAAACATACAGACCGACTCACCAATGAAATAGTGAACACCATTCAGGAATTGGTTAGCAGAGGAATTATGGTGCAGCAGCAAGATCTATAGTACATGATACTCCAGTGCATTGCCATACAAATCTGGACATGAAAGAAAGAAGCAAAATAAGCATGTACAAGAAATGGAATACCAAGTATTCAGAGAATACGGAGAAGGAGAGAGAAAATTCATAAAAATTATATCAAGATTCAACCATCACAGGCTGCCCGCGCATCTCTACAAAATAGGCGTGCTGGAAAATCCCGAATGCCCATGTAACGGAGAGGACGAGGGGGACACGAACCATATATTTTGCAGTGCTCCAAGTACGACCGAGAACGCGTGGAACTGTTTAATAAGATTATTAAAGAGGACATCAAACTCCCTACAAACTCCAGCTGCTTATTGCAACAGAGAGCAACGTACAGTGCAATAGTTAAATTTGTAAAATCCGCAGAAATCGAACTATAAAAATAAGTGCACTACGAAAAATGTATAGATATTAAGAACCATTGTTTTACATGGCTAAATACATGAATAGGCCAATGAAGGAAAAAAAATGTTTATATGTAAGTCAATTAGGTATTCTAGATGTGTGCTATGCTCGCTTCTCAAAACTAAAATGATATATTGTGACACATGATATTTTAGTATTTGCTTACGCCGAATCACGTGGTAATGTCAGTTTTCTGATTTGACTGCATTTAGATCAAATTATCAATGGAAAATTTTTTTAAAAGGAAATCTGGATTGTTGTAACTCAAAAAGCATCCCGTAAAAAATTTAAAATGGTTGAAAAAAATACGTAACCCGTGTTTTTTTTTTCAAAACCCCTCGCACTAAGGAAATATATTCAAAACCACCCTGTATAAGTATCTATATTGGTATTTGATTTTTCTGGTTCCAGCTAGTAAATCCATCATCCCCCAGTGAATATCTATTCTTCACTGCTTGCAATCATATCGGTCTAGTCAAGTTGCCTTTGGAACCGAATCCTTACAAGTGGATTTCAATTCACGTCTCAGAAAACAAGGTAGCATACTATAGTTTAATTTATTTTTGATCAAAACATTTATTCATTAGTCAAAATAAGTGCAAGTATCTTATACAAATCGTCACGAATACATACAGTTTCATTGTGTTCTTCATAAACACTTGAGCAGGTTAATTTTGCTCCTTCGGCTACCTTATAAAAGTTGTTACGCAATTGTATGAATTGCGTTTGATTCATAATAATTTATCGATATTTACATTACAAAATCTGTTGTTCCAATTCCAGATATCCCACACTGAATTTTCGAAAGATAAAAACTTCGTTTTTACGTTGTCCAAAGGTGAGGGGACTGTGAACATGTGGAGAGTGATGACTGGGTAAGAAATGTATGATTCAATAACCTGTAAGACCTTTGAGTTAGTTTAACTTATTAAAATTGAATATAAATTGAATTTGGACGGGTGTAGACGAAAGAATTACGCGTGACTGCGATTGGAACAGATAATATATTGAAAACATGAAAAATCATGAATTATGAAAATGACGTCATGAAATGAACAGTGTCTGAGTGGTACCTAACAGTTAAGCTTTGACGTTTTGCGATCTTACGGATGTGTGACTTGTCAGCCGATCAGTGTTTCAACATCCATGCCGAATCTCGCCGTCTGAATTCAAACTAGATTGAAAATTTTCGCCTTCGCGTTTGTTCGCCCAAAATCGCGCGAAACTAACGCTCGCAGTGGACGGGGTCCCACTTGAACCCCGCTGTTTGAAATCAGGCGAAGTGTTCGCGCCAAATATCGTCTTTTCGCTTGTTCTCCCTTCGCTCGAAATCGCGTCCAGTGGACGTCCAGCCTTACCCTGGACGTCATGTATTGACGAGGTTGAATGGCTAATGAACGGTTGCCATGTGTGAAATGCACTTGTTGTCAACTCGATTTAGGCGTATGGCATTGGATTAATATCCTGAATAGCTCATAAAATAATTTCAGGGGTCCGAATTCACAATTTAGTGGTCCAAAAGTGCCTAAAACTCGATATATGATGATATTGGCATGTGAGGTATCGTTGTCCGAGTACTTTTTCTCGCTGAGTCGAATGCAACTCTTCCCAGATTTCTTGAAGAAAAAATACGATTTTTTCAAATCATAAATACTCGATATTGGTTGTATTGACTTTAGGATGGGGGCTGTTCTCATTTGATTAGGAATGAATAAATTCTTCAAAAATCTTGGATTTCCTCGTTTTTTCTGCAGGTTCTAAGAGGATGGGATACGTCTGTGTAAATTGCAGCACAATGTACGGGTTTGTGTCAATTTTTTAAGTTTTACAAACCGAGAATATACTTATGTATATCCCAAAATTAGGGGAAGCGTAATAGTCTTTAGTGCTGAGGTACCTAGTTGAAAATTTTGCAGCATTTGAACGAAATATAAAAGTATTCCGCCGATCAGAATCCATGAAAATGGGCCATTGAAAAACTAGTAAAAGTGAGGGGTCAGATCTTACCTCATTTTTGAAGAATGAAATAGTAATGATCATGAAAAAGTTCACGAAAAAAAATTATCTGATGATAGGGGGTTAGCTATTTATCAAGATTACAAATGAGTCAGGGAAATGTGGAAAATTTGAGTCAACACGGAGCATAAACAATATTTGTAATCACCAGGCTAACTAATCATTGCAGAATAAGCTTCGTCTTCGGTAGCAAATTCTAGTTGGCATGTGACCGATGTTGTTCAACTGCAAAGATTGGTTCACCTTGTCATCCTTTCGTCCGCAATTTTATTTGTATTGCGTAGATCCTTAATAAACATTAAGTCTGATATTTCATACGAATCAAATCATTACGCTCCCTTCCAGGGTTTTGGAAGTTCTGGCAAGTAACGTAGGAAATGAAGAAGCTTTCAAATTCGAAAATTTACTCGGTCCAGATAGAGATTTTCTGCTGCAAGAGATAAAGGACTATTTTGTTTATGCGAATCTCATGCATCAAGGTGACATGAAGTTGTTGCGTAACACCATAAAAACGATAATACCGGTCTGCGAAGTACCAGATATATTGAGGGCCATGGGTTGCTTCATGACGAACTATGAGGTACCTAAATGGTATTTTTTTAAATTCACAGCAATTAGGTACCTAGGTATTTAGATACGTGTATGTATTGTCCACTCGCCTCATTTTTTATACGGCTCCCTCTATTTTCCTTCAAATCTTTCAAGCAGAACAATTCTGATCAATTTTGTGTGATTATTTTTATTTTGATCCAAAAGAGGCCGTTTTGTCGGTCGCATAGATCGGAACAATATGACAATTACGCTTTCAAGAAATACATACTTTAAAACAGAATATCATAGGTTCCACAAAAAACAATATTGTTAGTTACTTAGTAGGTATCTCTGCTGTTGTTGATAGATGGAGTGCGCGATTCGTAAAGGGGAACCTCGGGAGAAATTCAAATTGGAAGAACGGAAAATTGATTTCTGCGAACTCGTTGAATTGTACGCCAGCGGCCGTGAGTTTTCCTGCGTAGATCTCAAGAACATAAGGAAAGCGTTTTATCGAATTTGTTCCATGAAACCCAATATAAGAGCGAAGGATGACAAGAAGACCATTTCTAGAAATGATTTCGTACACATTCTGACTGCGAAAGGTTAGTCTTAGTCCATTTGTCGATTATGATTTCCTTATCTTTGCATAGTAGGCTTAGTTTGTGGTACATTATCTGAACTCGACTCCTCGGGCCTCCATGGTTTGTAATTGCATTCAAGATGAAAATATTTGGGCTGCCGCCAGCCATGCGCTCCAAAACGGGCTCTGCAGAAAAGCCGCCTATCTAACCGATTTTAGTTTTCTATTTTCGATAATAAACCTTTGTAATCGACCACGAAAAAAATGATTTATCACTTACTGTTACTTCAAGAAATCCTTGGGGGACAGGTTGTCCGAGCAAGCTAAGGCATCAGTCCCTCGGCTGTGTACTTTCAGTGGGAGAACTGATTAGCCCAATTCGAATCCGGCAGGCACCAATGATTAGGGCCAAAATCCTATCAAGTATTGTATACCTGTCCTGTCGTTAGACAGTTCACCTCTGATCTCGATATCGCGTAAATCCAAATCGCTCCCAACCCAGGGGCGTGAGGCAATGGGAAGCCACGAGCGAAATCGTCAGACCTAGTTCCGATCCTCTCTAGAGGACGGCTGGCGACGTCCGCGACACCTCCGGGTCGTCGGACGAAAATCCAAGGTGAAATTCCTTGTTTACTTTACGTAATTTTTTTTACCACTTCAAGAAACGTAGATTTCAAATATTGAGTTAAAAAAAATCCATAGGTACCTACGTCCAAAGTTCCATTTTAATCACTGGACCACATTCTATGAAACTTGGCTCAAAAATCCTGCATTGATCCGGGATATGGTAGTAATCTCTGCATTTTGATCAATCAACCCTAAGGGGTTTACGTTTAGGGACTAATCTATCCAAAAATCGAAATCCCAAAAACTTTTGATATAAGAGGATAGTTTTTTTTTATGGATTAAGAACACAATTAGTTCCCTGAATCTATTGAGACCACTCGGGTTGTTGTAAGATCATTCGTTCGCTCACCATTTGATAAACCTCTTTCTTCAGGTAATGAAAAATGCGAAAATGTTTCTAAAACGAGCTGTTTCTGTTTGTTCCGCATTCAAAATTTGCCTCTCGTTTCCACACAGAGGACTGCTCAAAATCCAAATTTGCCATCTTTTCTGAGCTCAGTGGGGTGGATTTAGTGGGGGTAGATACCATTAGTTTTTCTCCGACCATTAGGTAAATACCGTTAGTTTTCCTCCAATAATTTCTATTAGTTAGTCAGTGAGTCAACTATGTAGCTATATAGTGTTCAAATCATATAACTGGTGAATGATACTACTACATTATTGAACTTAACATAAAAAGCTGTAAATGTTGAATTTTGTTAGGTGAAACCATGCAAATGTGCGAAGCCATCCATTTCTTAAGGACATTGGCCGACCCCATGAATAAAGAGAAAGCGAAAGTTGATATGGCGAAACAAAAGCTCGCCGATCGGAATGAAGATGATCAATCAGCAGACTTTTTGTTCCTCCCAGAAGTAAGTGTTTACAGTCTTCAATATAATAGAATTTTATGTTTGCCTTCCTACTCGGACAATCGAATGATAATTGACAATATCGCATGTTAATCCTTTCCAGACCATACTAACATAGAATCCATGAAAATACATAGGTGTGTCTGCGTATGTTTAACTACATACCTGCCCAGGTCAATATTCTCACTGATTTTTGTGTCGTTTGATCTCTATTTTATTCCAGTGGCGTAACAACCCATAGGTACACACTAATAAGAAAGGCAAGGACTTTTAGCTTGTTTTCATCGTTGTTTTTTGTCAGCTGCACCTTTTTTATCACATGTCAAGATGATATACAATGAAAATGCGATTTTAAGAGTTTTTGCCAGCTTTTTGAGGGTTTTTTGTTTGTAAATATATATTGTTTGAGACCATTTCACAACAGGAATATACCTCATTGGGAATGTGAACATACAGTCATTCTTATACTATCATTTGCAACCATGGTTGAGATAATTAATTAACCATTATAAGAGAAAACAGTCATGCCAGGACGGGTACTCAGGCAATTGTAGAAATGATAGCAATATCTGTAATGTGCCGTGGGTGAGTTAGACGTCTAATATCTGGAGCTTAGAATTGCTTTTCAATCATGGGGTTAAGGTGGTCCGTATTACCCTGCATGAAAGAGTTGAAGTGCTGATTCAGTATTTCGATCGTTGGTTCTAGTTGGAGGTCATTATATATTGTTTCGCTTCTCACGAAAGGATGATTTTATGTTGCTGCAACTTTATTCTCCTGAACTCCAATCTGGAACAGGTTCCCCAAACTGCCAAAGCGTATGTCCATACAGGTTGGATAAAGGTCTTATATGGGATCAGCTCATTTTGTATTGACAAGTAGAGGCTGTCAAGAAAGGATCTCAGCTGACTTACTCGGTTTCTAACTTTCGCAATTAATTCGGCAATATGGTCGTAGAACGTCAGTGATTTATCTAATATCACTCCAAGGTTTTTATGAGATGTTTTTTCGGAATTATTTGTCCAAGACATTGAAGTGCGGGAGCATTGTCTCTTGTATGTATATGTTACGATACTTAACTTCTCACTATTTACTTTTACACCTCATTTGGTGCACCGTTGTCCCAATGTATCCAGCATTTGTTGGAGGTTGTAGTTCGCAACTTCTGACTCGTCATGTGATAAAGAGTAGACAAGATCGTCTGCATAAAGACCACAGAAACCGTCATTGATCTCTTGAGGCAAGCCAATCGTGTACGTGAAATATAAAAAAGGGCTTCCTTCCACTCCCTTGTGCCACTCCGGCTCAGATTGGTCTGGGCGTTGAGTGAACATTCTGGATTGAGACCACGAATGCAAGTAGTGTTTGACTGCAGCATACAAATTGTTTGTTAGATGCTGTCGATGTTTGTACAGAAGTCCGTTGTGCCAAGTTTTGTAGAAGGCTTGTGCCACGTCAAAGTCAGCAGAATGACACACTTTTTTCTGGTGGTATACATTTTTAATGTAATTCTTGTAACGTCGGAGCTGCAGTGCACATGAGTGGTTCTGACGGAAACCAAATGCTTACTGGAACATCATGCGTCGGGAGGGTGCATTAAGGGTGTAATTACTCCTTTGAAGCGCGAATTCGTGATTTTGTTGATTCCCAATTAAGCTTTTGGTTTAGTTTTGAAACACATTTCAACTTCAAATTCCACTAAGACGGAAGCTAATACCGATTTTATTTTGAAATGTATAAGGTAACTCATGGATACGCACTAAATCTTTCGCAATAAAATGTTAGAGCACCATATCAAGAAAAACAGAGTTTTTAGAATACACGTATCCCACAAATTTTACGTTTCTTTCACAAACTCTGTGTTTGTCTTAACTCATTAATTCAGACGTGTTGATTTGAAGTTAGTGAAGGAAAGCTAAGATAATTTGGGCATTGTCAAACTAGAAATGAGGACGTCCCTTTAAGCCTACATGTTTAATGTGTTCAACATTTAACTTCTAGCTGTCCAATGTCTACATTAACAACATTATTAACTATACCGATCAACATGTTATCAAAGCCTGTAAATCAAATCAACGAATAGTCACGTTAAAAAAAATATTTTTCAGGTTATTACTTGTGACTATTTCATTAGGAACATTTTGGGTTTGACTAAGCGTAAACACGACGTCAAAGCCAATTGGGAGAAGCAAAGGGAGCATAATCTAGAGGAGGAAGAAATTTGGGAGCGGGCCGTCGAGAAGGAGCAAACTGCCGAGCTGGCCTATCGCCACAAATACACCGAGTTGGGCGTCAAGAAAGGCAAAAAGCTCGTAAATGAAGACCCCTGCGAGAAAACTAATAAGAACTCACATAAGCACTTCTGATCAGCTTTGATTATCACTAATGAGCAAATCTCTTGCACTGAACATTTAGATGTGTGCAAGAACAACCGTCAGTATAATAAATTGGTGATAATCGAAGAAATATGTATTTTATGCCAAGCTTCTCTTAGATGCTGGTATACAGGGTGTTACATTTCGTGACGGTCACAGGCCAGGAGAAGATTCTACGGAAAATTTCTGATCGAAAATGCCTCATAGCAATTTTTGTTTACACCCTTGGAAATGCGGGTTTTTTCAATTTTAAGATTTTTCTCGTTTTTTGGACCTTACCGCATTAAAACGACCATACCTCCCACATTTTGTGTGCGATTTCAAATCTGATTCCATTATTGGAAAGAGCGTTAAATTTCCTATCGCCCTAATGGGGAACAAAATTTTTTTGAGCCGGCAAAACGGGTGAAAAATAAGCTTGAAAAGAACTCATTGTCAAATCGTGGAGATCTCGCCTTTCTTCTGAGCCTATGTGAATCTTAGCCTGTAGAGCAAAAAGATGCGCCAAAATCTAGGCTTTCCAGAGATATATCCATATTTGAAATTCCGTGTAGTTTCCTGGGAGAAAATTACTTTCCAAGTAAGAAAAACGTGGTCACTGGATGCTCCGGTTTTTCATCATGCGTTGATTCTGTTGGGAAAATAAAAATGGACATAACTTTCCACTCTGTAAAGTGAAAGTGGAGATTCCTTCCCACTACAATGGAATCTGTTAGAAAAGTATAAATGAGACTAAAATTTCATTAATTTCAGTAACTGTGACTTAAAGTTGCTGAAATTTTATTACTCCAGGATGTCACACAAGTTTGTAAGCTAAAACATAAACAGAAACTGGAGGAACTCATATGAGGAATAGAAGTACATTATTAAGGAATCATATTTTGTAGGGCATTCCCATGCATAAGGCTTGGGAATAATAACAATTATTGAGAATTGTGGTGAGGCATTCCGTACAAAATTGCACAGTATGGTTTCACCAGTATCTATGATTTTGGCTTCCCACAACCAAAGAAAGAGCAGCTTCGCTGCAGACACTAGGTTAAAAAATTGTCTTTCGAAGTTTCGACTTTAGATCAATTTGGAAATTCCTCTTCCCGAATAACATTCAGATATCGATGAATATGTCGGACGGTTTGGACCTCATACGATGAAGCTAACATCAAGTAGGTTAACTACTACTAACCGTTGGGATGTACTCAAAATTGCTGGGAACTTTATTAAGGATGATTTCAAGGAGATTTTTTGTTAATTGTACTAGTTAGACCACAGAAGACCCAGCTCAAGTGCCGACTGTACCTACTGCGTGAGTAAGCCTGTGGATTTCATTAATCTTTCGAGATATGGTAGGGAGATTTTGTTCAAAATTGGAGGGTAATTGAAAATTGTTCTCGTAATGGATCCTTTTGATGTTCATCGCAATTTAGTGGACTTTGAATGGAAAGATAATTTCCTGAGGGATACCACCAGATTATCCTGGAAGTTCAGAAGCCAATTCGCGTACTCTAGTTATAGTAGTGATTCGAAATGGAGCCTCTTTGCGGTTGCTGGGACGACCAGCGAATCGTCCACATTGTAGGCTCCTCCTTGAAACCATTATGTAACAGTGACGACGTGCTGAAACACACTGATGAGCTGACTGAGCTTACGATTAGCTGCCTCACCTTATTCTAGAAGTCTATTTGACGCTGTCAAACAATGATGAACCGATACACAGTGATCAGCAGACTGAGGGTCCATATTATTCCCTCTTATCAGAATATGGACGCTTCAAATCCATTCATTCGTTTCTAATCACACCTACCCATTAACACCAGCAAAATTCACGAGCCAATGTGTCGCCATAAAGTGTTTTCCTTGGAATAAAATAAGGCACAGAAACTGGAACCAGATTCAGTATATTTCAATCTATATTTCCAAGAGTGTAGGTATAGAAATAATATACAAATTACAGCCACAAATTTATATTTATTCAGTTTAAAATAGAAAATTGTAACACCTTAATAAATAAATTATCAACATAACTACACTATTAGGGTCAAACAAATTTCCTTAAAGTAAATATTTTTTCATTTTTTTACATTACGTTACTTTAAAGCTATTTGTTCAAGCGAGCATAACAATATTTACCCAAAATCAATGCTAGAGTTCTTTCTGCTTTCATAACTTTTCATACTCGTCCAAATAGACTTTTCAAGCGAATCACATTAAGATCAACGTAGCCTGATCAACGATCGTTGCAATTTTAATAGCTAAATAGGAATCTATTGTAAAACTGCACGATCTCACGTCTTCATCACACTTTTTCATACCTACTAATAAATTAATTTAATTCTTAGAAGTAATCAATAGGTTTTTATTCTTTCATTACAAGTATCATCCGCGAAATCCCCTTCGCATGGATCCTTTCATATTTCATGAAGGAGCGACAGGCATTAGGTAGAAGTTGGAAGGACCTATTGCCTTTTTCTGCCATCAGCACTGTACAACAATAATCATATAAGATAATGGCCCAGGTAGGATCTAATATCTATGATGTCTTGGCTTTTGGAAGAGTAACGCTCTCGTTTTCTCTATAATCCATGGCACGATTTCGCCCATTTTGTCGTAGACCACGGGTTTATAGAGCTCGGAGCTGTAGTTTTAAAAATACTTATGTACAACACGTTCATTCGTGAGATATACCACCTCGACGAACCAGCTTTGAGCAGTCGGTTCCATCGCAGCTCTTCAGCTGTTTTCAATTTCGGACTGAAAAACGTGAATTTTGTTTGAGAATGTGTTGATTAACAATAATGATACTAAAACATAATTGCAAAAAAAAATTACAGCTAATTAATAGGAATGGTGGATGAATCAAATGCAAATAAAAATAGCTGAAGATTGTTCTCACTAAATTCACGTTTTTGCTGGCCCTGGTGACAAATTATATTTAGAAAACGTTGAATTTTAATAACAGAGCGTTATCACATAGAGCTATGTACAAATCAGAGTCACATCATTGAGTTTTAAAGCTTTTTGGACAGAAAGTACATTTTATGCTAACCAAAAACATGGATTTGAAGAGTACACTTTGAAATTAACCTAATCGCTTGGGTCTTTTGAAGGTTTATGTAACTTGAGAAGAAAATTTACTGTCAGGTAAATCAGAATGTATCACGAAGTCTTTAACCACAGGCTGATCTATCGATTTACTACTGCCCAATTATTTAGCACAATTTTTTTAGTTTAGAACTTTACAAATGATTACCACAATCCATGTAGTGGATAGATAATTTCCCGTTTAAAACACTTCACGTTCGGTAGTAGTGGGATCTGCCCATTGTGTACGTATTTAGCGCTATGCAGCCGGGATGTTTAGTTGTGCCGTAGTGATCATTTTGCTGTTCGTAGTCCACATCGTAGTATATGCCGCTTTGATTCTGGAAGAAAATCATTAGGATAATGTAAGTGCGTAGTAATGTTGAAAGAAATGGTGACATTGAAACAAAAACTAAACTGCTCTAAATTTGAAACGTACCACCTACAAATCCAACGGTATTCTCCTCCCAGGTGGTCACTGCGCTCAAATTCTGTCATGATTTTGTTTGCAACGGTCCGAGGTGTAAGGAAGATATTGTAAGTGCAAGCTCAACCGCATAACCCGACTAAAATTTAAACCTGATATCGTGTTTTTGTACTCTTCATCTTCCCTAACGAAACTGGCGAATCATTTGAAAAACGTCATCTCCTCAGTCGCTGTGTGCTGGATTCGCGAATGGTGGAAGAGTTTACGGTATTCTGTGGGAAAAATGAGCCGTTTGACGGATTTTTATACTTTATATACTGTGGAAATGGTCAAAGTTTTAATCAATATCCGTTTTTTCAATAATATGGGTTTCCACAGTTTCATTGCAGGTGATTTAGTGAAGACAGACATTTACCAATGTTTATTTAGAAATAATAATATAAAATATAACGATCTTGTAATAATGGTATAATTGTATAAATAACGCGGCTACTATTTTATGGGGTTGAATTCTTCAACACGGCGTCGGAGGGCGATATCTCCGTCAAGACTGGCATGTCGTGCAGTATGGCATTCAATTTGAGGTTTCCAGCGAACTGAAACTTGAAGCCGCGGAAAGTTCTTTTTATGGACCAGTTTATGTTTAAAATTCAATTTATAATTTTTTGCGAGAAATTCTGGTGGTACCTTGTAAACAGGGTGTATTTTCTTAACAGATTTCCATCTAGCTTCAATAAATTCAACTGGATTTCCCTCTTCTCAAAGAAATAAGAACTGATTTTCCTCCTTCAAAGAAGGTTTTGGTTCGTTTACTCCGCCTACTATATTCCGTCAGTCTTGTTGCGCAAAAACATACCAATTTTAGTGGGAATAGGTTCAGAAATTTGGTTAAAACTGTTTCCAACTGGCAGAGAAAAAAAAACAATTATTTATATTAATGTACATAGATAGAGATGACTTACTGCTATCGAACTCCTGCTTTTGGGCCTTGGCACTTGGAAGTTTCTTCCTAACAGGTCAGTTCTGTCTTCTTCTTCGCTGCTCGAATCGTGCTGCCGGGAAGTTGTGTTATGGGCGGAACCCGGTCGAAGCCCCAACCTGTACAAAAGGTTATATTGGTTAAACCCATTTGAAGATATCTTAGAGAATCGCAAGCCAGACTTGAAAGATACCTGGAGGTGTAAAACTGCCATGCACCGATATAGTATATAGTAATATGTGCATATAGTAATATATGCATTACACAATGCCAAGTCAAAAGGAAATCCATTTTTCATGTTCACGGTGCTAGACCGGGTGCGGAATCATGATCAGTAGCAGACTATAACTTTACGTATGCCACTGTTTTATCATAACGAGTAGTGTTCAGGAAATATATATAGTAGAATCTGATCAGAACTTCTTTAACTTATTGGTGTGGTCTCTAATTGTAAATAAATACCTACCTAACTTAATTGGAAGAACATACGTGAATCTCCATCACTCTGTTTACACGTGTTTGTTCCAGCGTTGACAGTCCTAGAAAACCCCATCGAAAGGTTTCTGGGTTCGGTTCATAAGCAAAAAGGCTAGGAATTGCCTATAAAGGAGCCTGTGCCATACTCCAGTCGTCATATGGGAGTATTTGAGTTGCTAGTTGATTTGTTGTGTCAGCAATAAATATTCATTCCATCTTCGTATTCAGCTACGACCGGTGTACTTTATTTCGTCTATATCTTAACATGACGCTGCGGACTAAAGGACGTGCTAAGTCAGGAAGACCACGCAACTACCTCGTCCAATCAATCCGAATCGACCACCAGCTTCCGTTACAATGGGCCATTCCCCGAGAGGTCTAGAATGTGGCATGACAGACGGCATCGTGCCAATGCGGAGCGCCCAGACCTGGAGCCAGGGCAGAGAGTATGGATTCGAAACATGAAGATGAAGGGGAAGTTGGTGAAGAAACTGGATCAGCCAAGGTCCTATTTAGTAGAAACGGTGAGAGGCGGTAGAATTCCGCGGAACCAGTTCCATCTGGCACCTTTCAGCGAACAGCCGTAAGAGGGGAAGATGTGCCATACTCCAGCCGTAAAATGGGAGTATTTGAGTTGCTACTTGATTTGTTGTGTCAGCAATAAATATTCATTCCACCTGCGTATTCAGCTACGACCGGTGTACTTTATTTGTCCATATCTTAACAGAGCCTAAAATTCATAATGAGAGGAAACACGAAATTAATGAACAAGAACGACTTTTCATGGTCTTTTACTTTTTACCCTAACGATTTTACTGAAACAAATGTGACTTCGTATTCTTGAAGCGATTAGAAATTCCTTCTAGTCTTTACCTTCAGTTTTATGGTTTTATTAAGGAAAACACACACAACTCTTATATTTTGGAAAATGGTTGGTTGCAAGGTAACAATTATTCTTTTCCATTTTCTTAATAATTAGTAATTCACTTCTCCTGGATGGATAGCGAAAAATAATTGAGTAAAATTTGTTTTCCAAGTTTTAAACGAGGATCATTTACATTCTTTGTGTAAAGAATGAATGTTGTTAAAATTGTGTCCGATATAAAGATTTTCATTGATTATTTTCAATAATGAACCTTTTTGAAAGTTTAAAATATAACCCCTCTCAAAATTTGTTGTTTTACGACCTACTCAACATAGAAAGCTTAAATTTGAGAGGTAATTTCTATGAAACATCCGACATCAGATCACAGCGCTTCTGGTCCACTGATTGAGACCAAAAGCTGTTTTCTGTCCTGCTGTGCTGAAATATAAATGGGACTTGTTCATGGCATCCAGAGTTTTGATAATGTATCACTGGCTACTTAATTTACCAAGAAGGGTTGTTCTAATTCAGAAATGATGATGTGTATTAATTTTTCAGGGCTTTTTGAATGATCTAGAATTCTCCAGCTAAGTAGACATATAACAAGACGCAGTTACATCTCAATCAAATAATTTAGTTTTTAAAAAACCACAGAAGGCACAAAACATTTACCTCGGAAGGGGCATCGGGGCTATCGGTAGAGTTCCCCCATATCCGAACATCGCCGATGACGGTCGCGTAGGCATCCCGACTGGTTCAGGCTGTAACATGCGCTGCAATTTCATTATTTTGGTTTTATGGTAAACAAACAATGTCGTTTTGAAAATATAAAAAAGTCTTAACAAATCCTACAAAATAAATGCTGTGGATCCGGGGTGCATGTTCTGATTCTCTGGGCACTTTGAGAAAAATTGACCTTGATAGTATTCAAAGCCCCCAAAACCCTCCGATTGCATGTATCTACATCAACTCTTTTTTAATATTGTAGTTTTTTCTTTCTCATTGTATTATCGATAATTTATTATTCATTTTAAACATTATTACGTTTTGCTTCCGAGTCTAGTTACAGCTAGTAGAGAAGCTTTCTCTTTCGGGAGGGGAAAGAGTTCTTGAAGCCAGAATCAAAATTTCTACTCACATTTTATTTTAAACCATACTAAACAACTTCAGTTTTGTGTGTTTCGAGTGCCCTTTGGTCTTTATAAAAAGCTTAATTTTCACAGTTTCCTTGGAATTTCGATGAAAATTTGCAGGAAAAGTGTGTGGTAGACCGCAGATGGTATCATGCCAATACGGTTTATTGCACACAAATCAATACTCCCCCACTATGCTCATATTTAAAACCAATCAACCATAATTTTCTCAGTTCCTTCAAATTTGGAGTTAGTTGGGGTAGAACGGTTTAATAATTTCATTATGATTTCAATATGATCGTTTTCCGCAACTGTGGGCGCCATAAATAATCTTGTTGGATTATTTGAAATATTTTTATGGTATACACAATCATTTGTGTTGTTTACGATGAATCTATGCGTAACATCCAACTTGCCAAATTTTTATTGTTGGAATAAACTGTCAACACAATCATGTTACAACAAGTCAACAGCTCCAAATGGACTTAATCTAGTATCTTACGAATATTTCGATAAATACAGGCATAGATTTCGATTCCACTTACGGCATAATGGTTCGTGCTTTGGGCCATAGCGTCAGCTATCTGCGCCCACCGGAGACGATCTTCTAGGGACACTTGGTAAGGCGGCGCTCCGATCCCCGGAGTCTTCACCGTACTGCCTCCTGTGAATGAACAAAAACTTAGTGAATCCTGCATTTTTCAATAGGTTAAAAATTCAGCATAATTCGGTCGTTACGATTTCAGATTTATAATTCAATGTTTCCAATATTACGGGTGCAGGCTATTTCGTTTTGCTTCCTTATTCATAGAAATGTAATTGTTTGCGACCAATAGGAAGAAATTACTTTTAACTCCTCAAAATTAGATTAATTAGTTAGATAGGAACAATCGCGTCCAGGTTTACCCGAAGCTGACCCTAGGGTTCTACGAAGTTGAGGCACAGTAATATGTGGCAGGGGTGGAATTAATTACGTTACCCACCTGGGTCGCTAATTGTTAAAGTGGCCAGTATGACCCCAGTTTAGGACAACTAACTGAGGGCTACTCTTTTGAGATTAAACCAAAAAATCTCAACTATAGGCATCCTCTGCCATTATTCGTGCAAGTAGGTTTTATAAAATGGAACTCTATTGAAACTCTCCCAAGAAAACTTTCCACGTAACAAAACTTCTAATAACATCGCTTGTTTACCTGAAGGCATGTATCCAAACACAGGAGACCCAATTCCAGCGCATTTCTGTTCCTTGTTCCACCGACGACTGCAACATTGAAAAACATGCGATAAGTTTTACCTAATAAACTCATTCATACTAATGCCTGAATTGCACCACATCCCACAGTAGTTTCGACAAGCATTATTTTTTAATAAGATATTTTGAAGCCTCAAGTTACTACACGGCAATATTGACAGATGAAGTAATGCTAAGATGGATTTAATTTATTTTCCATCTAACTACGAAGGACTTGAACGTGATTTCAAGGAATCGTAAATTACAGGAACACTGTAGCCATAAAATTGTGTAACAATAGTAAATATTAATGCATGCAAAATGCATGTCTGGTAGACTTGTAAGTTAGTGTTTTAAAAACCATAATAGCCGTTAGTTTAAGCCATGAGATAGTAGCCAAAACCGTCCCCGACAACACAGACCAAGCCTATTGTTGAGAAAGTAACATAAAGCAAGTAGCTCACGTTCAAAATTGTATCATCCACATGTACGCATTGGTATCAATTTCATTCGCTGGCTGTATAAATTATCTATCTATCTATTTGAAAACAAAAACCAGGGGTTGGTAATTAAAAAAAAAAAACATATTTTTTTGGAACGCATTACTATGAAAACAAATCTATAAATTTTATAGTTACAGGTAGAATTCAGTGCAATGAATTCTAGTGTTAACAATCAATGTAGTTTAGTTTAAGGAAAGTTTTTGTAGAATGTTTGGTGTTCCTACCTCCACATGCAAAGGCAGGCCAGCGTTGACAAGATGATGATGACAGCGGCCACTGATGCTCCAATTGCCACTCCTAGAACTTCTCCATCAACTTCACATTGCGATCCGTAGTAGTTGCCAGCACATCTAGAAACACAATTAGCAATTTACAGAGTATTCTTTACTCCAGGACAAGTTGATTAGCATATGAGGGTTATCCAGTACAATGATAGACCTAAAACCTTGAAATTTCCCAAAAGTTGCATTTTTTCAACACTTACACCAGTATTATTCCTGGTTTTGGAGCTCTATAGTGACACTTACTGGCAGACGGGTTGACCCTTGTTGTAACTGCAGGTGCCTCGATGATTACAGTGTTCTGAACTGCACGTTTCGCACCTCCTGCCGGACTTCTGTGGGTTGGAGGCAAACTCGTCCTTGTAGCCAGGCGGGCAGCTGCACTCGAAGGAGCCGAACGTGTTCTGACAAGTTGCAGCGACGTGGCAGTCATTCAGCTCCGGCGAACGGCACTCGTCCAAATCTTAAAAAGTAAATGAGATTTTCATGTACCAACTCTCTAGAGTCATGAGAAAATAAGCATGGTCTGAATTGTAGGTGGTTACAGCTAACCTGGCACTTCCTAGATTGACAGGGACCATCTACTGGTATAGTTTATGTCAAAAACATCTACCCGACCCGCCAAGTAGTGAACTGGTAGAAGAATCGATGTTTACAGGATGGACTTTACTATTTACTTCCACCCCCCCCCCCCCGTATATTGTTCCGGACCCAGCCCAAGTGCCAGCATAAAATACAAAAACTCAAATTGCATATGTTCGGATCAGAGAAACGAATTTATGTGTCATTCTCGTCATAGTTGGCCAACAGGATTGTAACCTTCAAAAACGGTGAAAAGTTTTAGGATTGAGGTTCTGTATCTTATTAAAAAAGCAACATTTAAGACGTCACGAAACACTCTCCTCAAGAGACCACCACCGGAAAGCTTTGATAAAGTTTGTGACTAGGTGGATGAAATGATGTCGAACACCTTCATTTCTATTTATCTAGGCATTGAAACTGTACAGTTGTTGAAATCGAACAATTGATATTAACCTAACCAATGTAATACGTACAAAGAGAGCTAGATGTCTGAGGTAGTACTAACCCTACGTCACAATTTTAACACCTCCGAACTATCTGCTTTTTCATAGCCCTGAGGAATGTAGATACACACATCGAAACGCCAGCCTAAACTCGGAAACACTTCTTTTTTTTATTCGAACCAACCTTCAATAAACCACAAATCTTCAAATTAATGTCAAAAGTGGTCAAGAAAATCAACTGAAAACAAAGATTTCACAGGAAAACTAGGAAAGTAGTGCGAAGCCTCGTAGCATAGTTTTACAGTACAGTAGTGGTTTTTGGATTAAAATGTAATTTGATCAAGTTAAAATTAAAAACTTTTAGTACCTTGTCATTACTGATGTGTAGTTAGAATGTCAAGTCCCGGAGAGTCTTTACAATTAGTTTGGAATCTTCTCGTTTTTCAATCTTTATTTTTATTGGATGTAATATGTGGGGAATATTAATTGAAGGATGGGCCTAGAATCTTAGTTATCATAACTTTTATACTGCTATGTATAGATATGTTCTTATTTTAGAAGAGCTCATGTCATAGGAACTTTTGTGGACTCGAACCTTGTAGGGCAGACACGCTGTTGGCTGGTACAGCCCACAGAGGACTGGTCCCAATGTTGTTGCTCCTCCTGTGTATAGCGCCTAATAGTTGTTTTTGTATTTCCTGTTTAATTTGCGGCCTTTTGGTTTCAGCACTTTCCTCGATCTGAATAGTCATGTTGACGTAAACTGGTTTGTGAGAAGCGCCCGGCATGGTGTAGATGTTGTTGAGCTTCGCTCCCATAAAAGCGTCGGAGAATGGGGTCATTGACATGGCGGATTCCATCTGTAAGTTGGACATAAATTATGACACTCTTTATGTATGAGAAAAGAGGAAATTCTTCTTATCGTCGTTAGAAACTTAATCACTTGATAAAATATTTACGAAAATAGTCATGATTATCAACTTACAGCTCTGGCAGATTCGTATTCCAGCTGAAGGTATTCTTGTGAATCCACGTCTCGAAGTTTATCGTTCCAAGTCAACTTGTGCTCGTAGATTTTATCGATTTGGATCGAGGCGATGACGGAAACCACTCCTGAATTGAAGAAAAGGAATGTCAGTAAGTTGGAGCATTTATATGATAGTTTGCAGCCTCTACATCATGCATAGCATTGTTGCGCAATCATTCAAAACAACTCCAGATTTGAGCCCTGCCGCAATTATAGGGAAAACGTGTATGACCGCGAGAAATGTTAGTTCTTCCGAATAGTAATGATGATGGATGACCCCGTTATACTATGAACAGAGATATTTATCGTTGGTATGGTCTTACCGTGTAGAAACCTACCAACGATTGTCTTCCTTGTTATTGGTTTACATAGTGATTTGATTGGCAACATGAATTATAAGTTAGTTTTTACTGCGACTAGTTAAATTTTTCGATCCACTTAACTCTGAGAAGAAATTTTGATCCGAACCTCACTGGCTTGGGAAAAAGGATTTCATATTGACTAGTATAGTCGGCGACTCATGGATCGCTGTCAGGTGTACAGTTGATAGTAATGCCATATTTTATACTACTAACGATACTATCGTGTTGAAGTAGACATGAAATAATGAAACCGTTTGTCCCCAACTACCCAACCAATTTGAGCGAGATGGTGATTCCACTAGATCCTGAGTGATTTTTGAGCATGATTTATAAGCGATGAAACTCATAAGGAACTATCAACTGTCTTTCAAGCACAGTCCTTGAAATTTTCATCGAAATCGGATGAAAAATGTTGAAATTAGACGACTGGGTATGAGTTCATTAAATCGGTTTCCTTCGAAAACCTCAAAATTTGATCGGGGTCGGGCCACTAGAACCGACGAAAGTGTTGCTGAGCGAATTTTACTTTTGCACGTGTACTGGCTGATTCGTGAGCGATAAAACCCATAGTGGCCCATCTACTGTCTAATTCTCACATTCATTGGAAGTTTAACCAAAACCGGATGTAAACTCCAGACATCAGACTTGGTAAATGGATTTACGGGCATAGGACAGACGCGTAAATGGATAGAAAGTCGCAAAATATAGGTTGGTGTCAGATGGTGTGTAAATTTTTTTTGCTATACGGATAATAGAACCTTATTATCTTAAACATCGGTATTAAACCCAAAATCATATTTTCGAAGCCTTACATTGCCCCGAATTCCAATTCGATGAATAAATTTTTCAATTTTTGCAACAAATAAATTGACAGTCGACTAACTTTTGCAAGGTTGTCGATGGGAGTGGCGACTGTAACCTGGAGCACAATGACAAGAAGACACTCCTTGCTCTGTTCTGCAGATCTCGTGCTGATCAGAATCACAAGTGCTCCAATCTCCCACGATGCAGGTGTCAATTCTCACTGGAGGCTGCTGAGGTCGGCGGTGAACTGGTCGTTTCGGTCTTTGCTGCTGCTGAACAGTCGGAGGCGGTCCAGCTTGAACTTGGCCTTGTTGTACGGCTCCATATCTGAACAGGTAACATCAAATCAAGTAATGTTGTTATGATCAAAGATAATAGCTTACAGTTGAATAGATTTGTTTGGTTCGACCTCATAGCCCAACCCTTTAGAGTGTTGCAACGGAAGGGAAAATTTCCCCTTATCAGTAAGGACATGAGTTCGAACTCGGACAAAGGTTTCAATATTTTTGAGCCGTAACAACATCAAAGTGCTTATTAAAACATGTCATGGCGTGGAAATAACCTTATTGTAGACTGAAAATTAGTATAGTGAAAATTGGACTCTCCAACAAGATTAAGCTGTTTCAATTTGCCGAGGCAATACCCTTCGTTTTATGTTTGCCGGAACCGATTATCAACTCCACCAGTTTCAGTTTTATCTCGCTCATTAGTCAGATATTAAATATAATTGAACATTCAACCCTATGGTAACCGGTTTTGGGCCGACTTATTTGCCCTGTTTTTCAATTCTAACTGAAAAGGTAGATTTAAAAATCATGTAAAGGCATGAATTGAGCTAGTAACTACCTCTTTGTATTCAATTGATTACAACCATGTTTCACACAAGTTTTTCAAGGGCCCATCTAAGCAACAACAAGCCGGTAGATGAGAATGCTGGTTTAATATATATAATAGGTTTTAGTAGTATTGGAGGGATCTCATTAAACAGATTCTCATAACTAAATCAGTTTCTTTGGACATCAGGAGGGAATATTACAAGCTTAGAAATAGAGAGTGAAGTTTGAATTAAGACTTTTCGTTCGCTGAGACTTACCCTGAAGTAGTTTTGATTTGCGGTCTGGAGACAGGAGTTGGCTTAATTCCTGCTTGCTCGGTGCTTCCGAACAAGCTGATGTACGTCCTTTTGCCGTCGATGGAGACGAAATGTTGACCTTCTTCAGCCTTCGTGATGACGGACACTTCGCCGTTGCCAGCTCCGGCAACGTTCACTCCTTCAAGCTCCACTAGTTAAGAGATTTCATAGACGCGTTAGATCGTTTTACGGATTGTTAAGGTGTTACTTTTCAAGTGGAATGGGTTATAAACAAAAACTTAATACTACACTTAACGGCCAGAAATGGTTGTACTTAGTCCAGTCATAGTGAATCAGTACACTGTTTCGACTTTGAAAACAAGAAACTGCAATAATCAACTTCGTAACTTTGATTCTTTTACTTCATTTTTACATCGGAACGTGAAACGTAGAAGAGTCTTTAAAACCCCAGCTCCCAACAGTTCGCATGAACACCTGGATCATAATAAGTCTTCTACCAAACTTTTGTTACCTATAAGATGCATTAAAAGAGCAAACCAGAGAGTGTGCCATTTTCTCTGGAGTTTGAACAAGAATAAAAGTTTTTAAGATATCAATTTTGAGAAGCCTGAGAGAAAAATGTCTCGCTTCATTATTTTTCTGACAGAGGCATCTCGAGTGGTAATGGAAAATTTGGACTGAAAGATTCTTCCTGGATACTATAAGTCGTAAAGCATCCATTCACTTTGAATAAAGAAAATCTCTGAACGCGACACATCCGATAGATTGTGCTTGATCGTGTCTCAAACTTATAATAGCATTTCATGTTCACCTTCTCTGTATGGCATTTGTTTCTCACACAACAAGAGGAAGGGATATGAATATCAAATTACATTAAGGTCTGAATTTAAAAGAACCAAATACCATTGGCTGATGCGGACTTGATAGAAGGGCTTAATTTCGGATTCAGTTCTCGAATGAATATGATATACAGTCTTCGAATGTATCCATGGATGCTAAACCAACTATCCTTCAGTTCCTGTAACGAGTCCAAGGATCTGAATCTTTTAAAGGACTGAACGAACCTCGTCTCGGTGCTCCAAAGGAGCGACTTTTCCATCACTGATATCGAAAATTAAAGTTTTTTTTTTTAATGCAGAAGGTAATGAGGGTTGCATTCCCAACATCCAAGTGATGCCAACAATGACGTCTATCCTTGGAGTTTGTGTGGTGCGAGACCTGAACAACACATAATTGTCCATGTTGACCAAATTATGTCGTGAGCAGGACAGGACCAGCTATCAGATGGGATCACAGGTCTTGTCCACTCGTCCGAAATCCCACTTGGGAACTTACCAGGGTAAATGACGGGTTGTCCGGTGCTCGGGGACGCTCCGTGGACGGCGGAAACGGTCACGTCGAAAATCTCCCCTTTGGGCGGAGCTGTGATGATCGGCCGAGTCTTGAGGCCGCCTCCAGGTTTGTATTCCGGGTCGTCGAGCACGATCCCGGGTCTTGGAGCGAAACCACCTGAGGCAAGAAAATTACGGTATTTACTTTTCCTATTCCAAGGGCCACCTATTTGGTTAAATGTTCTATTATTTCAAATGAAGCGCATTGTGGGTGCTTAAACTGCATTATTAGTTTTTAGTTACCAAGGAGAGCAAATGTCAACACTATTGAATACAACTTGTCATATTACATATAACTGGTGAATAAAAACATCTTGATATCACATAAGCATCTATAGAAAATACTCGTAACATTAAGTAGAACTGGGTCTCGAAATTCAGATGATTTGCTGCATGGTTAGAACGTTCAACTGACTGAATGTTTCAGAGAAGGGCCTAACAGTGTGTTTAGTACTATGACGGTTTTTCATAACTCGGTCGACGTACATAACCTTTGGGTTTAAATTCGGCAGACCAGTCTTCGTCTATACACCTTCATTGTAATGTATGCAATATTTTGGCCGTCCTCATCAGCCACAATCACAGTGGGTTTAGTATGAAATTTCCTTCCATACCAACAAAGCTACGTGGATAAAACCCATTTATTGACGCTAAATTTGTATCCCCATACAACAATTTGGGTATGCCATGGAGAGCTAGTTATGAAATAATTCGGAGTCGACAGTTGTCCCTCATTATACAAACACATTCTGCGCGTTGTTGCTCAAATGAGGTTATTAACCATTTCGAGGGACTCGTCACTGGCCACTGTCCCTCCAGATACCAGTACTACAAAATGGGTATGTCCAGGTCGGGAGTTTCCCTTCTGGTCCCCGAGCCATTTAATGATCGACCGCCTCGTCTCCGCCCGATCGTTGAGCAGATAAACCTTGAACCCTTCTCGTTCCCTTGCCGTTTTTACAACGATACCTGATTAGAGAAACTTTGATATGAATAGTAACGGTTATTGATGAGCGATCTGAAACCGTGACCTATGGTTTAGTTGTGTTCCGCCTTCGGTTGTGCTCTTCGGTTGGCGGAATGAATGAAATGACAAGCCAGCGCGGAAAAATGTTACTCGTAAAAGGCAATTACAAATGCCCTCTGACAGAACACTCTATCCAGGCAGCAGGTCTCTGCTTCTGCAAAACGTAAGGCTGTTGACAACACCAGTGAAACACCATTTAAGAGTATTCGTTATTGTCTAAGTGATTCACCCAATGACCTCCATTTGAAAGATGTGACCAACTTAAGGAAACGCATTTACGCAGCTAGACGAAATGTGTTGCATACATTTCCGAAAAATGTAGATGAAGTTCATACTGCTGTCACTGCCATGAATGTCACTACCTCGAAAGATGAACCGTTTGTTCTGTGTAATGACTTGGGAACAAATATCATAATTTTTGGTTGTACGAGTAATTTGCGTGTATTAGTGACGAGCAATATAATATGCATGGATGAGACTTTTGAATACTGTCCAAAACATTTTCTCCAGTTGTTTACATTATATGGGCACTTGAATGGCAACTACATTCCCCTACTGTTTTGTCTCTCGAAAAACAAGGAGAAGGGTACGTACATTCAATGTTTCAAAGAAATCGTTCGTTCCTGCGAAAATGAAAATTTACAGTTTACACCTAACGTTGTCGCTGTCGATTTTGAGAAGAGTATTCATGATGCAGTTAGGAGTGTTTGGCCATCAGCAAACCTACAGTGTTGTGCGGGACGAGTCATAACCTGCCTTCGGATGGAGTTCTAAACCTTGGGGACCTGTCATACCCTTTCGGGGACGAGCCGGGATACGCCCTCCTGGTCTACTGGCTCAGCAGTGGAAGATGTGGGATGAGCAAAACATTCTCTGACTGTCATCGGTAAGATGCCGGCATTTTGGAAGGCGTGCCCTAACTTTCACGGATGTTGCAATGGAAACACCTGAAAACTTCAGATGTCTCAGTGACCGGAGCTTTGCTGAGGTCCTTCCCAAAACTCATGACTCTCTGTGGTGGAACGGGCCTTGAAAGAACGTTACAACGTTACGTTTAAGGTGAATTTCCTATCTGAATCTTCTATCAAAAAAGTCACGAGACTGTCCTTGTAAATGGAAAAACAACATTGATCGATCAGGCATTGTTATCGTCGTTTTGCAATATGGGTACACTATGGCAACTTCGTAGTGATAAAATGGGGAGGTAATCCCTTGTCGAGATTTATCCATCAAACAAAGCAGTGAGATAACTGGATAAACAAATGGTTTGAGGAGAACATGACATGAACAATACACTGGCCTGACACTTTAAAGTAGAATCAAGCCAAGGAGTTATTAAACATTTCAAGGAAATGGGCAAATGCTGTATTGCCACTGAGGCAAACACCTTTGGAAACTTGAGGCTTCTCCACTGGCCGAAGGGTACCACATTAGCTAAATTGCTAAGATCAAGGCAATAGAATACACATCCTCTGACTGTCCTGCTGGTTCATTCGTAAGATTGCATTTTAAAAAGTCCCCCAACTCTCGAAGTCATTGCGATGGAAACGCCTGAAAACCACAGAGGTCTCTACCAGAAGTCTCTCAAATTCCTTATCGAAAAAAACTCATGATTCTTTGTGATAAAAAAATGCTACCAAAATATGGAGTTGCTTTTAAGTCCACAATATTTTCGGTAAATTTTCTACCACTGTTATGCAATTTAGCTACCCTGAGGGTTTGTACTACCGTACAGAGGTAATCCCGTATCGAGAGTTATCCTTCAAACAAAGCTGTGAGCCAACTGAGTTAGCTGTGGATTAATTCATGATTCTCTGTGGTGGGATGGACCGTAGAAGAATGTTGAAAGCATCTAACAGTTCTATTTCAACCCCATAAGTCTTTAGGTGAAACTTAATTTTATTTGCGTAGAAAGCTACTTATTCTCTCGATTTTTAGGCAAAAATATGTTTTGAATGATATACACCAACCTCATCGTTGATCGTAAAATGTAACAAAACGAGGCATTGAGCATAATTTTGGGTTTGAATATGGTTCCTAAGGGATGCCTTCAAAAATTAGTCTAACCATTGAGATTCTCCTTAAAAAAATAACTTCCCTTAAGAATAGCTTTCTCCAGGAACCTCATTATTAGGAGTTTGTATCTGATTGGTTAGCAATGATATCCGAGAAAGGGTGTTGATACGGTCGGTGTTGGGATGGAACGGAAGAAATTTCGTAAGATCCAATTAGTCGAAGGACGTAACGAGAGCTAATAGCTCCAGAAGTGACGAGGAGGCAGCGGGTATGCAAAGCAGAGAGAGGTGACGCACCGCTCGCTGTTTTCATCCTGTAGAAAGTGGAACGGGGAATTTCTTCAGCCGCATACTTCAGTCTATTTTAACTCGTATACCAACTCCCGATTCGTAATAACATTACGATTTGTACGCCCTTGATCTCAGGTAACTGGGACCATAACCATTTAGATACACTATGACTATAGATCGTAGATAACGAAGGTTTATCGTTATTTCGCCATTGCATTCCGTACTAGTGAAATGTCGTAAATTGTGAAGGCATCTAGACAGGACGTAATAGAAATCAATGCGATTCCATTGGTGGTAGTGATCGAGCACAATTTACACCTACACATTTTATTTATTTATTATTTTTATGACGATTTGCATTTCCTCCCCCATACCCTCTAGCCATACTACACCTCGGACAATTCATAATGATATGAAATTCTGGCTACTAGAATAAAAATTCTTTCATTCCACATATCACGTATCAGGTTTCGGTTATAATGAGCAAAGTTCGTAATGATTTTAGCGCCTTTCGCCAAAGTACGGTTTCCATCAAACAAATCCTAATGATCATCAATTTATATCAATCCCATTTCACCAATGGTGAAATATTTTGAGGAATAACTTCATTTAAACATTCTCCTGACCTATCACTCTTAACTATTTTGAATTTTTATAGCACATCCAACATACATCCCTTTGGGCAAAAGTGAGGATATTCTACATATTGCCTGTTTGTCAGATCAAACATAAAGCTATGATTGGACTCATTCAGATGACTTGCGAAGGCAGAATCACCTTAGTTGCCCCTGAAATCCTTTTCATGCTGTTTTATTCGTTCCCTAAATTTCCTGCCAGTTTGAGAACAGCATTCAAGCCCACATGAACATTTTAGTTAATAAACCCCACTTTTATCTTGTACGTTAATTTTATCCTTCACCGCACTCAAAGAAGCTTTAAGATTAGTTTTATTCTCGAGCCCCAACATTGAAACCTCTAGATGACAGAATTTTACCAAGTTTATCTGAAATTTTCCCTTAATAAGGTATTCTAATCCACTTTTTTTCTTCCAACTTAATTTCTCTCGCTAAATTACACACCCCTTCCCTACTCTTTTTCCTAAGAACCTTATTCCAAATGAAATCAACAAGTTCTCCCCCATATCCATTACTTACGGCTATTCTTTTAATAACTGATTTTTCTTTCAATAAATTTTGATCATTCATTAGTATGGACAGTGCCCTGTTAATCATACTATGGAAAGCTGCATGTTTATGAACTAAAGAATGATTTGAAGTGCTATGAATAGTTATATCACAACACGTATTTTTTCTATAAATGGAGAAATCACGCTTTTTGTTAATCAATGAGATGGACAAATCAAGAAAATTTAACTTATTTCCACCCAATTCAAGGGTGAATTTGATGAAAGGATCCAAATTGTTGATTTTCTCCTGAAAGGAATTTAGTTGTCTCTCGGTTCCTGTCCATAAAATAATGATGTCATCTACGTATCTATACCTATACAAAAGGTAACTTGATTTAAATTTTCGAAGGATTTGTTTTTCAAGATGATCCACGTGAATATCCGCAAGCAAAGGAGATAGTGGAGAACCCATCGCTACCCCAGGTTGAGTATAGTATTCACCCTCGAATAAGAAATAATTCTGATTCATATAAACAGACATCAAGGAACCAAGTTCATTCTTTTCAAAAACATCGAGTTTGGAATCATGGATAACTCCATTAACCACATCTTTGCACCTATCTACATCGATATTGGTAAATAGGCTCAAAGAAGCAAGTTTGGGATTTGGGGGTGCTTGAATGTCTTTAATTTTTGAAACCAAATCTTGTGAATTTTGAACAGTAATCCGTGGCCGAAAGTTGATTCTATTTCTGAGTCCGAACGATTTGGACGTCCGCAATCAGCATTCAATTCTCATCAATACAACAGACATACTTACTATATAGTGACTAATAATATTTCATGGTGGACCCAAAGCCACAGGTACTTTACCTTTGTATGGTTTCGATGTAATTGGACCTTGCTCCCACTTAGTTGGTTTGTGAGCATCCCTCAATGGGACTTCTTCAACAATCGACGACTCGATGATGGCCGGCCGGACTCTGGTTATAGTGGGGATTGCCGACATATCTGTGGTTGATTCACCGAGCGTTGCTTCAGGTTTACTCTGAGTGGTGACGTTACCCACGACAATTTGTGGGGTCGTAGCGTTCGTTCTGGTCGCTTCGGTCGCCGTCACGTTGGGCATCGTCGCGGGCATTTTCGTGGTGGAGTTGCCAGCGGTGGACGTGGTAGATGTGGTCGTTGTAGCGTTCGAATTCGCTCCAGATGGCTGTTCCGTAGTGGAATTTTTCGTCGGTTCGGGTTCCTCAATTTTGTGCGTCACTACGTTCACTTCAGATGACATTTCCACCCCAAGGACTTTGGTAGCATTAATTTTAATTTCCGTTGTTGGTGAAGTTGGTTCGGGCATTGGGGAATACGACGTGTCAGCCAATGTAACTACGTGAATTGGAGAAGTAGAATCAGTCGATGGCTTGTTGGCTGCGGTCACAGTTTCTTCTTTGGTCGGGATTGGTGGTTTAGTAGAGCTCTGTAAAAACGTTTGTAATACGTCCTTCGGCGTTGTGTCGAAATACGGCCGTACTGTTTCTTTTTGGACTTCATAAAACGGTCTGAGAGGCTCCCTGAGAGGTGGCGGAGGAGGCTTCATAGAATCGGGTGCCTCGACGTAAGGTTTGATAACATCTTTGGGCGGTTCATTGTAAACTTTAGGAGGATCTTTAGTTTTATTGTCAGGTTTGTCACCTGGTTTGGGGCGAACAGGCCGCAGAGGTGGTCTTAGGCTGGGTGGGTTGGATGGCAGCAAGATCGGTCTCTCCGTGGGAACTAATTGTTCTGGCAACGGAACTCCTGAAACAAAAGGCTTTACTATGTGTTTCTCTGGGGGCAAGATGGGTTTTTCGAAAGGATATGGAGGAGGGTCGTGGACTGTGGGTGGTGGTGGTGGCTGCAATGATGGAGGCGGTGCTGGATCCAGAATCACCGGTGGGAGATCAGTTATTTTCGGAGGGCCTCTATTATTGATTCGGTTCCGTACGGGCCGCGGCATGCCTTGTCCAACTGGCACGTTACCATTCAGGTATTTGACGAAGCCTGATATGAATTCTCTCAAATCGGGATTCCCTTTCCTGTTATCGCCCCTCGGGACAGCCTCCGTCCCCGATGGAGCAGGTGTCTGGGGCTCCAGAGTGAGGCCACGCCCCCTCGGAGCCCCATGTCCTTCCCCCGACTGGGTCGTGTGCTGGATGGAATGAGACCTGACGCTGCTTCCTCTCGTAGGGACCAACTCGTAGTAACTTCTCCCTAAGTCGTTGTTGTTGTTGTAACTAAAATGTTGCTCCACTTCAGGCGCATATCTCAGACTAGGAGCTCTCGATCTGGAATAATCCCTCCGCCCATCTGTTGTGTCTAATGGTTCGCTACTACTGACTAACTTATCTGCTGTTGGCCTTATCCTTTCTGCCCTCTCCTTGAAATCTGATGTTCGTGTCGGTAGTATAGGTGGCCCAGCACCTGTGACAACGTACGCCACTTCACCAAACTGTGACGTTGGATTTCCTGCAACAAACAAACAACCTAAATTAGTATCATTGAAAATATAGTTATGAGACAGATCTCTGTACATAAAAAATACCATTATGTCCACATATCGCAGTAAGCAATACTTCACTCTTCGCTCGCACACACGCCCAATCCGTCAAACATAGTTTTCTTTCTGCCTAGTCGCCTTATCTCGTTGCAATTTGGTTGGCAATGGGAGGAAGATGATTGAATCTTCTCGTAACAATTTTAATAGCGGTTACTGGTGGACAAACCTCAAATCACCCGATTACATTTAAAGTTTCTGCTGTATTGTACTGTTTGAGCTATAGGTGGTCCCCAATTTACCACTTGGAATTCACTGGTAACTTTTGCTTACGCCCAAACGTAACATCTAACTAGCATTGCTTTCTCATTACCTAATACACCGATTTTGACATTTTACATTCGCGTTAATCTAATATTTCCAGCGCCTAATATAGGAACCGTCATTGGAATCATATTTTAATATTACACACATCAAATAAAGTTTCGCATCTCCCTGATTCAGTCAGAAATATGTACGCGCAAAATTGAGTTTCGGATTTTTGAAAAGTGCATCTTACTACATTATAGTAACAATAGAAAAAAAAACTTATTTTGGATGAATTTCTCCAATAGGCAAATTTTTTGTTCAAAAACGGCTAAAAACTGTCTTTACATTTCACTTTTCCAAAAATTGTCAACAAACTTTTTAAAAACACTTTGATAATCTGTACTACCTCCTATGGCTGTAATTGAAGTGTTAAAAGGATTAAGAAGGTAATGCTATTAAAGCGCTTTTAAAATAGTTTTCGGCGATTTTTAGAAAAATGATTGAAAATACAGTTTTGGCTGTTTTGGAGATATCTACGCGAATGAATTTTTTTCTTTCTTAAAACACTTCGAAAACCCGAAAATTATACTCTTCCCGTGAATATCAATGATTGAATCAAGGAGATGCAAAACTTTTTTATGTGTGTAAACATTTTAGTCACCTATTCATTTTCGTTATGGATTCAAGGATATTGTGTGGCATAGCCGATTTCTTTGGCCTAGTGTCATTGAAAAGCATTAAGTACGTATTCGAATACACCCTTCATAAAAGGTTCTTAATTGACAAAGGGGTTTGTCATCAGTCTCTGTGGTGTATGACTGAGGGTGTGTATTTCCGGGTTGTCCTGGAACAGTCGGCATCCAACTGTGACTCAGCAGATGAGGAGGAAAGCCATCACGTATCCTGATCACCCGCTCGCGCTCTCCCTTTTGGAAAATGGTACCAACGTTTTTGAAAAGCATCCACAAAAACGATCGTTTATTCGCTCCGAAATTTTCTTTCCAAGGTCTCGTGTCGCGCTTCTTTTTTTGTTGTTCCTTTTCCATTGGAAGAATATTCTTCACACGTACAGTGTCGTAGGTAGCTTCCACGATTCCTCAACAGGCCGAGGACACGTCAGTTGTGTCTCGAAATCGATTCATTACGCTCTGGGGACGCCCGCCGTTGTGCAAGGGGCCGCTCTGCTGGTCGCCGACTCCCGGAGATCCTGGAGCCCGATTAACGCTTGATTTCGAATCCTTTTCAAGTCCTGAGGTTCATGTAACTTGAAAACCTGAACTTGAGTGGAAAACTTATTGAAATGTTGAACATTTGTTTGAGATCAAAAAATGGAGTCCGACGAACTCATCTTTCTAGTGGAATTCTTGATTTTGGCGAAAGAACGATGTTTTCAAAAACAACTGGTTGCAATGTAAACTAAACTTAATTCAAAATGGCGTTGTTTGTATTATGGCGCGACAGGTGCTTCAATCATGAACCAGCTGGGGAAGAAGGGCCGGACCGTGGAAATGCTTCGTGCTTGTTTTGCCTCGCGGAGTTTAAAGACGATTTGCACGGTGAAACTTGCATTATCTGTTTAGAATGGGCACACTCGGAGTGCGCAGGCTCCGATGACGACCACTACATTTGTGATTTTTGTTGTTAGTTTTGTGTTAACCTACTTTAATAAAATGCTCAACTAACATATTTTTGGGGACAAAATGAGAGTTTTGCATAGTTTTACGAGGTTGTTTACTGGGGTCCATATTACCGCACCTAAGGTTCCATATTACCCTCACCAAAAGATCCGATGGCAATTTTCAACTTTTTAGAAAAAATGGTCCTATTGATATATTAATTGGGTCTAGCAGTAATTTCCTCAAAGGGATGTTTAGGTAATGAGTCTTCGAAGAGGTTCTGACCAGAAAGTTGAATATTTCATTCTCTGTGTAACCCAAATGCTTAAAAGACCACTACGGGGGTCCATATTTACACCCACTCCTCTATACGCAATCTTACTTTGGCTACCACCTGCATTTTTTCTTCATGTAGGTTTTATTCAAGTAGGTAGGTCTTGGATTGTTCCTCACGTTTCAATTTTTCTATGAATATTTGGATTTGCTAGCTATCAAATAATCAGAATATATTATCATTTTAAAAACCCTCCAATATCGTTCAACCTAGAGAAAATTCCGTGACTACAGAAGTAAAAAAAAAAAAAAAACCTCAGCACTTCGAGTTAATATGAATGTAACAGACCAGGTAAACTCTTAGGTATATCAATGTGTGTACAAAGATATTTTGCGTGTCAAAACTTGGACATTTTCTTTAAACGTTTCTTTTGTTCATTTGGTAATAGAGAAATCAATATTTTTGTCTACTTGTTGACGAATAAATAACGACGCTGCTGCATCATTCCGCTGTTCCCGAAAATGATGTTGTAGGTAAATACCAGATACTCACAGAATGTGATGCAGAAAGTGATGTAGTATCTCATTATAGACCAATCACCAAATTTTATTCAGTAATTGAATTGTATCTCGTTTGGAAAGTGGAAATACCTTAAAAACGTCATGGGGTTTCTCTAATAGTGTTACGAAATACAAGTAAGACATCCAACTTAGGTTGGAGGTACGGGCACGAGATGGAGTCATGGATCGCCTGAGTCATTCGGGATAGCGCACACGGATGTGATGTAGGGCAAGACTAACTTTCTAAATGATTCGACCAACCTCTCTGGGCCCCATAGCCGCTGGTAGATGTTATTTTCACCAAAACGTCTAAATTATTTATACGTTAATGATTTGTTTGTTTCGTACCCCGTCCGAAGCTTTTTTCCGAAACATCTGGTTCAAATGTTAAGAAATATTGCTAAAAAATCCATCATTGATCCTGAATGTGCCTTGGCACTTGATCAATTGATCCCAAGGAATTATATTTAAGTATCAATGGATAAAAAATTGAAATCTCAAGAATGTTCGATGTTTTTGTTTGATTCAGATAGAAATTAGTTCTGTAAATCGAATGAGACCAGCCCGATTGCTGAACAATCATTCTCTGCTCATAAATCGCAGCTTTGTCTTTTAAAGCGTGGATGCTAAAATTGACTGGAGGAAGACGTGCTGCAAGATGGATGCTGTTCGAACATTCTAGTCACTCTCCGATTGAGTTGTTCATAACTTACTTATATGTTTGCAAACGAGTGAAGAGTAGGCAGGTGTTCTATTCGTGGATGTATTTTACACCATTGTAGGTATTTCTGTAACAGCTCTTGCTTCACATAAACAGAGCAGTAAAGTTTAGTGTAAACGGAGTTATATTTAAGACGAAGTCAATCGCAGGGTAAGACACACTGATCAGCTGGAGGATGTTGTAGCTAATTTCTTCCCCTGAAATTAATTCGGCGGATCTTGATTCGGTCCCTTCGTCACCCCTTCATAGAAATACGTGAATCACCATCATGTTCAAATACCTATTTATTATCCAAATTAGTTCTCACGTTCAAAACTTTGCAACTCTTACACTAAATTTTCATCCACTCAAATTTGATGTCCCCTTAAATCCACATTAGTGACCACCGACTTTTGAGCATTCTCCTTCTCTCACCACCATCCCATCCTCACCCCCTCCCCCCAAATGTAAGAAAAATAAAAAAATATTACTTTAATATGAAAGTTGGTTATATTTATGCATCGCTGGCCCTTTTAAAGGCATTAGAAACCTTTGCAACTTTTATCTAGAACTCAACCAAATATCTCTCACCTTTTGTAAGAAGAGCTTTTCTTTTTGAGCGATCTTTCTCCGACTTAATTTTTGCAAGTTCCAATACCACAATAAAATCTTCATTTTCTCGGATAGCACACGACATTCAACATCAAAATTTCATCCGTTTGATGTCCCCTTAAATTTACAACGTAAAGTAAAAAAAAAAAAAAAAAAAAAAAAAAACGCTGCAAATTCTTTCACTGGGGTTTATTATTCAATTGCGTTCATGATTTGAATTTCTAGTAAGCTTTGGATTGTGCGTGTTTCACATGATAGAGCGATTATTGCGTTTCAGGAGGCACACGAATATGATCAACTGATCAATCCACGGGTTGATACAATCCTAGGTATTTTATTGAGAACAGATTTACGTTTAGCTTATTAGAAATTCAATAATCATCACCTGAACGCAACTCCAATTGAATAATAAATCATGAACCAGTGAAAGAATAATAAACCCCAGTGAAAGAATTTGCAATTTTTTTTATGGTTATCAGAATGCTTCAACCCGTGTATCGGCTACAAAGCCTTTTAGGAGTTCACTCCAGTATCCACATTACTACATCACTATATCACTAGGTTACTGATATCAAAACAAAAACAATAATAAACCAAAATAACGCAGATGTTGGCACCATAAATCGGGACATGCATCGGAAATGGTTTGAGCTACGGACCTGGGGAAGGGCACATTCGATTCCTCGTGGAAAGTTCTTCAAAAAGAGTCCAAACTTAGGCCGCCTTGACTTTTTTTTTTAGGTTTTTAGGATTTTACAAAACTTTGACAACCCTTAAAGGGCACTTTAAATTAAGTGAGAGAGCTGGCTCAAGAATTGGGGCGTCGTCGGACCAACATGGATTTTTCCTGAAAATTTCAGCTTTTTTGCTCCAGCCGTTTGGGAGAAGTCGTGCGTACGGCGGACGGACTGAAAAAATTGTATTCCAGATTCGGATTCTACACCCTTTGAAACGTAAACCATGAAATATTCAGGGGGGGGGGGGGGGGGGTTAGAATTTTTTTTTCAAGAGCGATTACAATGGTTTATTATTGAATAATAACCCAAAAACAAATGATATGAGTATGTAAGTCTTCTTACTAAGGTGCGATGAGAAAGTACGTGACGCTGAATTGGCTGTTACCTAAGCTGGGAATCTACCAAGAACTGAAATATCAAACCTGAGCGCGATAATTATTGAAAGATTTCTTTGGGCGTTTATAGCAATTATGGAATGATGATCCTTTCTTTATCTTCTATTGTATTTCTGATCATTACGAAGGAAAGTTTGCGTTTTCCCTTCGTGTTAATTGCAGGGACTGGTAAATACAGTGGTTCCCCTCCTCCATTATTATCCCAAAACCCAATAAACTGAGCGGAGGTACTAATTCATTAGATAAGAACTAATTGTTCAGTGCTTTCCCTTTTTACTGTTCAAGTAAACAATTGAGAAAGAAATACACGTTCGCTTTTTTTCTAACAATTATGGTCCTTTTTGTCCTGGTTGTCTCTTAGCTCTGGGGTTCATTCCGAAATTAGCTCCACGACACCGATTCATTTTCATTAATTCTGATTCTCCATTTCGCTGTCCACTGTTGAATGAAGGATAAGGAACTTTTTAACTTTGTGATGAACTCAATATTATTTTCCCCAACTGCCAGAACCGCCATATCGTCCGCAAAAGTAGCTGTTGTGTTCATCACAATTTCTGGGAGATCATTGGTGTAAAGGACACACAGGAGTGGCCCAAGAACCCCTGCAGTGATCAGCTGTGGCTCTGAGTAGGCATCGTCTTGCTTTATTCTGAAGTAAAGATTGGTGAGGTAAGATTGGAGCAGTTCAGCATGCTTCATTGGCAGGGTTTTGCGCAGCTTGTAATTGAGTCCTTCATGCCAAACCTTGACAAATGCTTGAGCAACGTCAAGGAAGATGGCAGTGCTTCTTCGATTATATGTGTTATTCGATGAACTCGGTCAGTTGTGGAGTGTTTCTATAGAAAACCAAACTGATGTCTTGGAAACTGCTTACGTTCTTCAATTATGGGTACTAGTCGTTTATGAATTCATTTTTCAAAGAATTTGGATAATACTGGCAGAAGTGAAATTGGCCTATATGAACTAGGGTCCTCAGGAGGCTTACCTGGTTTAGGAATCATGATGACCTCAGCAATCTTCCACAATTGTGGAACGTAACGGAGTCTGATAACTGCATCGATAATCATTGTTATTTTTGCAATGGCTTTACGCGAAACGTGCTTAAGGATCTGTCCCGTAATAAGGTCGTAGCTGGGGCCTTTTTCGCGCTAATTTCCATATTGATTATGTGCATTACTTCTTTAATAGTGACAGGTGGAATGTTCGTTTCTTGATCTAGTGTGGTTGTGTCCTCTAGGGGTGGTTCATCTGTTCATATTTGCTAGATGGTTTGCAAAAGTGGTTGCTTTGTCTTGATTGCTTCTTGCCCAACTCCCATTAGCTTTTTTAATGGGTGAAGCTTGGATTATAGGCCTTTTAAGGTATTTGGTAGCCTTCCAAAGAGAGGAATCCGTATCATGATGACTCGTAAGTCCCATAAAATTGTGTTTCTGACTTTCTTCGTTGATTTTCTGCATCAAGGACCTCATTTCACTTTCTGCCTTGTACCATTCTGATTTATGGCTTGGGATTCTGGTTACTTGCCATCTCTTCCTGGCCTTGCGTTTTTCCTTGATAACAGATACTATTTCTCGAGGATAATTGATACCTCTTGTTTTATTGTTGATTGTTTAAAACATTTCAGTGTCCTACACATTAATGTTACCTAGACATGGAAGCTATATATTTATGCCACTCCCAACTTGGCAGACGTTTGTTTTTGGGTGCTTGTAAAGAAGCCACCATTGATCAGTACATAACAAATCAAATATCAATCACGTTTGTATGGTGTATCGAATATTTTCTGGCCACTGGACAACAAATGAGCCAGGCCTTAGTTAAAGAACACATAAATACGAAATGAATTTAGTAGTGTTCATGGAACTCCAATTTATAATTATCCCTACATTTCTTTTATTCCTGCTCATTGGCATGAACCAAATAATTATGAAGTAGTTGTCTGAATTTAAAAAATTAATTAATTTCTGATTCAACCTCCGTTCGCGTATATCTCGAATACATTCGCGTGTATATTCGCCGTTCCCGTAGAGCTGAGATTCCTTCCAATATGAAATGTAGACCCGCTGATTAATAGCCAGTGAAAGTCAATAGTAAAATCTGATATCACTCCACCGGGTGGATCTTACTTCCTTTTTAATTGAACTTGGTTGTGAGCGTCGCGCTTGGGTTGGATCGGCCGTTCCAAAGAGCGGCCGGCGAAGTGTAGTGTATGCAAGGAGCCTGTCTAGAAGAGATTAAAATCTACTTTCTCTCCCTTAGGAGAAATTGAGTTGGAATCAACAAGTACCCATGACTAGGTTAGTCCATGAAGTGTCTAAGAGGCGTTTGATTCCTAACGTACCTCTTGTAAAACCGAAGTTCCTTAGATGTGACGAGGAAACAACAGTTGATCAGTTTTAGAACAGGTCTCGTGACGATTTCCTCTATGAACGCCTTCTAAGATGAATTTTAATTAAATATGTCATTGGAGATTCTCACCTAATTGGATTGAACGTGCGTCACCATGTCAACAAGCTGCAACATCGCACGCCGCTTCATTAAAGCTTTGAAAAAATCTGAGCATGTTATGTATGCGAACTTTGCCCAAGAGGCAACATTTCCGTATTTAAGATCTTTGCAAAACATTAAGAAAAGTTGAAATTGTAATATCTTTCTAAAAAAACCTGCAGGTTCGTAACAGCAGTGTGGGTTTATTTAGTGGGATTTCCGGATTATTGTGGTCATATATATGATTGGTATCTTGTACGTTTAAGTGAACTTCTGCGAATTGCATCTTGGCAAGCTTGAGAGCGAGACTTTCGAGGGTTGAAAACGCTCTCTACTTACATTGCTATTTTCGCCACGTTGCGTTCGAAGGTTCTACAACTGATGGCGACTCAATTACAATTTTCCAAACAATGCTTTGATTTAGGCAGTAGCGATTGATTTCATTTTGAGTATACAATTCCTTGTTCATAGAGTTTGGTTTTTGTCCTGTAAGTTCAAGCACTGACAACTCAGTGGCGTGTTATTTGGACGTACATCCCCTCAACATAACTCTAATAACGTTGCCATTGTTACTGGATTGCATTCAAAGATCCTACAGCTGATGGGGAGTCAATACCGTTTTCCAAGTCATGCTTTGATTTTGGCAGTAAGGTTTCATTTTGACAACAAACCTTGACCACAGATTTTGATGTCTTGCCCTTCATGTTCATGCACTCATGACTCAACGGCCTACTATTTTCGTTATGCTTTCCAGAGAGACATTCGGGAGTCGAAAACGCGTCCAAACCCGAGATTTATACCGCTCTCATGCTAATTGACAGTTGAAGGCGAGGTCGTCGGACTACTGGTTCAGCTCGGGTGCCTCGAGTGTTCCGGGTAAGGACAAGCAGAATGGGAGATGAGTATGCAAGGAACCCAATTACACGCAGCCTACTTGCTCGGGAGTGTTCAACATTCATTACAAGGCATTTGAGCCGCGGAGTTGATGCTCCTCCCTGTAATCAGAGGTAAGTAGATCTGAAGACCACACGCGCAATTTCCATTAGAAGCCCTCGAATGTGTATAGATTGGAAGGCGAAATCGAGATTTTATTTTCCCACAATCAAAACACTCTTCAGATTATTACAACTAATTTTCGCATTTCGCTCAAGTGTGGGTTAGTGCCATCTTAGTTACCTATTTAATTTACTACACCATCACAGGTCTAACAATCACTGACGTAATGAAAGGATGAATATCCTATTCATTAACCTGAATAGTATTATCGTGATAAATTATTCTATTCTATCTATCATCGTTTACATCATCTTGCGCCAATTCCATAGCATTGTTCATTTTGAACAGCATTTATATACAGGGTGGAAGCGGTCAAGTGACGAAACATTTTTTTTTTGTTAATCTGCATCAAAAATGTAGTAAAACCCCGCCAACTGCACTTTTCTATCTCAACCTTTTCTCTAAATATAATTTTTTAAAGGTTTTTCTCAGAAAACCACGTTTTTTGACATAAAAAGCCACGTTTCTCCACTTTAAAACAACTTTTTTCTACTTTTGATCACATTTTCGGATTCAGCGTGAAATTTCCTTTCATCCTTTAATTCATTTTGTATTTTTTCAAGTGAGTATCATTTTATTTTTTTTGCCAATAAATCTTTCAGTCATTCATGATATATTAAATGGAATAGTAACCGATGTCCGAGCTGGATAGAGTGACACTGTGGCCCAACCCAGAGTTGGTTCTTTCTTCTACTTTGTATAAAGAATTAGGTTGGCACTACTATATTTACATTACGAACACTCTCAACTTTTGAATCCTTCTTTACTGACTAGATGTACTTAGCTGACGCTTAATTTTAATTGTTACTATCATTAAAGTGATAAAATGGGGGTGATGACCATTCTTAAGAGTTCACAATAAATTGGCACATTCTGGTCGATAAGGTTGATGCATTGAAATGCACGCACAGCCCTGCTATTAATTCAAATATCGATCAGCAAAAAGCAATCTGCCTTTACATACAATTAAGAATGTTCAACAATTTTCCTTCATACGCATCTGCTAACCGTGGGATTCCAATTTTTCATCCATTCAATGGAGAAAGTTATTCATTTGAAAGTGGAATTTTCAAATAGCTGCAACTCATCGTGAATGCTGAATATCCATGTAATGGGTAGTGAAAAAATGTACCATCCAGAAAGAAACGAAGTTAATTGATTTGATGTTTTGAGTAGATTGCATTTATTTGATGATGCTACAGATTTAGATTTGAAAGAAGTCCTTCTTGGTTCCTCCTTAGTGACGCAGTTCCATAAAGTGATTCCTTATCTTTTGCTTTTGAACCGTGAAGGTGATTTTTAATTGAAAGCGTATGTAAAAACTATTAATTACCTAAAGTCTCGGACTTTGTGTATATTATGTTTGTGGGTCTTTTCAAAATTTCGGTCACATTTATGTCACTGATCAGTATAGCCGTCAAATCTCAACTAAATACAGTTTTAAAATTTTCTCCTATTTGGATGTACATGTTCCATGGAAAAGTATGTAAAAGTTGTGCCTACAGGACCCAGGAGAAAATACCGAAGTCCGTATTTCTCACTCCCTACAGCTGTCACTAACCAGAGGTGTACAACTTCCATGGTCACTACTCAGCGAAATATTCATTGGGGCTGTTATATCCACTTACACTATGAAAGAACATACCATCTACAATGCATATCTACCTCAGAAAAAAAATGAATCAGATCAAGTAGCCTTATCGGCCCATTATTTCAGTGCCACACGGTTTTTCCTCACTCCCTACAATGTTTTGAAAAGTAGCCCCCAACTGACAGGAAAGGGTGTTTATGAAGTTGCTTCTGTTTTGTTAGCATCCCTAATGCAAGATGGTCTCAACGCAGGTGGTTGGATTTGGCCTAGACCTTCCCAGTCAGTTCTACCGAGAAAACCATCCCTGGAAGCAGCAGTGTGGGTTTATTTAACTCTCACTCCCTACTCCAATAACATTCTGATTGTGGCCTGTAAAACTTGATCGCACTTGTTGACAATTAGTGTAGTTGTTGGAAGTTCGTTGACAACATTTTGGATCAACTAGTTTCAATTGATTTGTGGCCTTTAAAGGCGGTGAAAGGCTATAACCTCACTCCCTACTCTCCCACTCCCTACAATATCCAGCCAATAGCCCCTTAAATTGTAGAGAATGAGATCTGCTTGTAGCAAGTGAGATTTTGCAAGAAGTGCTATTTACTGTAGCTAAAATGAAGCTAATTTGTGCTGTTCCACTCACCTAAATTGGTAGACTTGAGCGGCGAATCCCATGGAGGTTGGAGGCTCAAGAGGGGAAAAAATAATACTACTACTCACTCCCTACGTGTTTTTTTTTTCCAAAATGGCGTATCAGCAGTACGATTCAAGATTATGTGTGCTCACTTGGGAAATATGCCGAGAGAACAGCAGTGATTGATTAGAAACAAGAAAATTGATCAAGTTTTAAATTTTATTTTTTACAAAAGTCGATACCCCAATGTGACCGAAATTTTGAAATGACCCTTATAAGTGTGATCATACGAAAATCGGACATTGGGAAGCCCCTGTAACGCATGCATTACAAACCATTATGTTTTTTAGCTAATTTTAGGG